>CH000922.1:47059-69381 GCA_000149265.1 Ciona savignyi | reverse complement strand
AATAAACACAACAATAGTGTGTGGTTGTCTGTACTGAAATAAACATAACAATAGTGTGTGTTTGTTCATGGTGAAATAAACACAATGATAGTGTGTGGATGTCTGTGGTGAAACAAACACAACAATAGTGTGTGATTGTCTTTTGGGAAATAAACTCAACAAAAATGTGTGGTTGTCTGTGGTAAAAAAAAATAATAATAGTGTGTAGTTGTCTGTGGTGAAATAAACACAACAATACTTTGTGGTTTGTCTGTGGTAAATTAAAGACAATAATAGTGTGTAGTTGTCTGTGGTGAAATAAACACAACAATAGTGTGTGGTTGTCTGTGGCAAAATAAACACAACAATAGTGTGTAGTTGTCTGTGGTGAAATAAACACAACAATAGTGTGTGGTTGTCTTTGGTAAAACAAACACAACAATAGTGTGTGATTGTCTTTGGTAAAATAAACACAACAATAATGTCTGTTTGTCTCTGGTGAAACAAACACAACAATTGTATGTGGTTGTCTGTGGTGAAACAAACACAACAATTGTATGTGGTTGTCTGTGGTGAAATAAACACAACAATAATGTGTGATTGTCTTTGGTAAAATAAACTCAACAATATTATGTGGTTGTCTGTGGTAAATAAATACAAACAACAATATTGTGTGTGTCTACGGTGAAATAAACACAACAATAGTGTGTGGTTGTCTGTGGTGATATAAACACAACAATGGTGTGTAGTTGTCTGTGGTGAAATAAACACAACAATAGTGTGTGGTTGTCAGTGGTTAAATAAACACAACAATAGTGAGTTGTTGTCTGTGGTGAAATAACAACAATAAAATTGTGTATGGTTGTCAGTGGTGAAATAAACAACAACACTAGTGTGTGGTTGTCTGTGGTGAAATAAACAAAGCAATAATGTGTGGTTGTCTGTGGTGAAATAAACACAGTAATAGTGTGTGGTTGTATGTAATGAAATGAACACAACAATAGTGTGTGGTTGTCTGTGGTGAAATAAACACAGCAATAGTGTGTGGTTGTCTGTAATTAAATAAACACAACAATAGTGTGTGGTTGTCTGTGGTGAAATAAACACCACAAAACTCTGTAGTTATCTTTGGTGAAATAACCACAAAAGTATTGTTTGGTTGCCTGTTTTAAAATAAACACAACAATAATGTGTGGTTGTCTGTGGTAAAATAAACACAACAATAGTGTGTAATTGTAAATGGTGAAATAAACACAACAATAGTGTGTGGTTGTCGTTGGTGAAATAAACAAAAAATAGTGTGTGGTTTTCCATGGTGAAAGAAACACAATAATAATGTGTGGATGTCTGTGGTGAAATAAACACAGCAATAGTATGTAGTTTTTAGTGGTGATATAAACACAACAGTAGTGTGTGGTTGTCTGTGATAAAATAAAGAAAGTTATAATGTGCGATTGTCTGTGGTGAAATTAACAACAATAAAACTCTGTAGTTATCTTTGGTGAAATAAACACAGCAATAGTATGTAGTTTTTAGTGGTGATATAAACACAACAGTAGTGTGTGGTTGTCTGTGATAAAATAAAGAAAGTTATAATGTGCGATTGTCTGTGGTGAAATTAACAACAATAAAACTCTGTAGTTATCTTTGGTGAAATAACTACAAAAATATTGTATGGTTGCCTGTTTTAAAATAAACACAACAATAATGTGTGGTTGTCTGTTGTGAAATAAACACAACAATAGTGTGTGATTGTGTGTGGTGAAATAAACACAATAATAGTGTTTAGTTATATGTGGTGAAATAAACACAACAATGGTGTGTTGTTGTCTGTGGTGAAATAAACACAACAATAGTGTATAGTTGTCTGTGGTGAAATATAAACACAGCAATAGTTTGTAGTTTTCTGTGGTGATATAAACACAACAGTACTGTGTGTCTGTTTGCGCTAAAATAAACACAACAATAGTGTGTGGTTGTCTGTGGTGAAAAAAAAACACTACAACAGTGTGTGGTTGTCAATGGTGAAATAAAGACAACAATATTGTGTTGTTGTCTGTAGTGAAATAAACACAACAATAGTGTGTAATTGTTTGTGGTAAAATACACACATAAATAGTGTGTGGTTCTCTACTGTGAAATAAACACAAAAAAATGTTTAGTTGTCTGTGGTGAAATAAACACAGTAATAGTGTGTGGTTGACTGTAGTGAAATAAACAAAACAATATGTTGTGGTTGTATATGGTAAAATAACACAACAATAGTGTGTGGTTGATGTTGATGAAATAAACAAACAATAGTGTGTGGTTGTCTGTGGTGAAATACACATAAAAATAGTGTGTGGATGTCTGTGGTGAAATAAACACAGCAATAGTGTGTGGTTGTCTGTGGTGAAATAAACATAAAAATAGTGTGTGGATGTCTGTGGTGAAATAAACACAGCAATAGTGTGTAGTTGTTTGTGGTGATATAAACACAACAGTAGTGTGTGGTTGTCTATGGTGAAATAAACACAACAATAGTGTGTCGTTGACTATAGTGAAATAAACACAACAGTATGGTGTGGTTGTCCGTGGAAAATTAAACCACAGTATGTGTAGTTTTCTTTGGTGAAAAAACCTCAAAATTATTGTTTGGTTGACAGTTGTGAAATAAACACAACAATATTTTGTGGCTGTATGTGGTGAAATAAACACAACAATAGTGTGTAGTTGACTATGGTGAAATAAACACAACAGTATTGTGTGGTTGTATGTGGTCAAATAAACATAACGATAGTGTGTGATTGTCAGTAGTGAAATAAACACAATAATAGTGTGTGGTTGTCTGTGGTAAAATAAACAAAACAATATTGTGTGGTTGTCTGTGGTGAAATAAACACAACAATGGTGTGTGATTAACTATGGTGAAATAAACAAAACAACATTGTGTGGTTGTATGTGGTAAAATAAACAAAACAATATTGTGTGGTTGTATGTGGTGGAAATAAACACAACAATATTGTGAGGTTGTCTAGGGTGAAATAAACTTAACAACATTGTGTGGTTGTATGTGGTGAAATAAACACAACAATGATGTGTCATTGTCAGTAGTGATATAAACACAATAATAGTGTGTGGTCGTCTCTGGTGAAATTAACACAACAATAGTGTGTGATTGTCAGTAGTGAAATAAACACAATAATAGTGTGTGGTTGTTTGTGGTGAAATAAACACAACAATAGTGTGTAATTGTCAGTAGTGAAATAAACACAATAATAGTGTGTGGTTGTCTGTGGTAATATAAACACAACAATAGTGTATTTTGTCTTAGGTAAAATAAACCCATTAATAGTGTGTGGTTGTCTTTGGTAAAATAAACACAATTATAGTGTGTGGCTGTCTTTGGTGAAATAAACACAACTATAGTGTGTTGTTGTCTATGGTAAAATAAACACAACAATAATGTGTGGTTGTCCGTGGTGAAATAAACACAACAATAGTGTGTGGTTGTCCGTGGTGAAATAAACACAACAATAGTGTGTGGTTATCTGTGGTGACATAAACACAACAAAATTGTGTGGTTGTCTGTGGATAAACAAACACAATAATAATGTGTAGTTGTCTGTGGTGAAATAAACACAACAATAGTGTGTGGTTGTCCGTGGTGAAATAAACACAACAATAGTGTGTGGTTATCTGTGGTGACATAAACACAACAAAATTGTGTGGTTGTCTGTGGATAAACAAACACAATAATAGTGTGTAGTTGTCTGTGGTGAAATAAACACAACAATAGTGTGTGGTTGTCTGTGGCAAAATAAACACAACAATAGTGTGTAGTTGTCTGTGGTGAAATAAACACAACAATAGTGTGTGGTTGTCTTTGGTAAAACAAACACAACAATAGTGTGTGATTGTCTTTGGTAAAATAAACACAACAATAATGTCTGTTTGTCTCTGGTGAAACAAACACAACAATTGTATGTGGTTGTCTGTGGTGAAACAAACACAACAATTGTATGTGGTTGTCTGTGGTGAAATAAACACAACAATAATGTGTGATTGTCTTTGGTGAAATAAACTCAACAATATTATGTGGTTGTCTGTGGTAAATAAATACAAACAACAATATTGTGTGTGTCTACGGTGAAATAAACACAACAATAGTGTGTGGTTGTCTGTGGTGATATAAACACAACAATGGTGTGTAGTTGTCTGTGGTGAAATAAACACAACAATAGTGTGTGGTTGTCAGTGGTTAAATAAACACAACAATAGTGAGTTGTTGTCTGTGGTGAAATAACAACAATAAAATTGTGTATGGTTGTCAGTGGTGATATAAACAACAACACTAGTGTGTGGTTGTCTGTGGTGAAATAAACAAAACAATATTGTGTGGTTGTATGTGGTGAAATAAACACAACAATATTGTGAGGTTGTCTAGGGTGAAATAAACTTAACAACATTGTGTTGGTTGTATGTCGGTGAAATAAACACAACAATGATGTGTCATTGTCAGTAGTGATATAAACACAATAATAGTGTGTGGTCGTCTCTGGTGAAATTAACACAACAATAGTGTGTGATTGTCAGTAGTGAAATAAACACAATAATAGTGTGTGGTTAATTGTGGTGAAATAAACACAACAATAGTGTGTAATTGTCAGTAGTGAAATAAACACAATAATAGTGTGTGGTTGTCTGTGGTAATATAAACACAACAATAGTGTATTTTGTCTTAGGTAAAATAAACCCATTAATAGTGTGTGGTTGTCTTTGGTAAAATAAACACAATTATAGTGTGTGGCTGTCTTTGGTGAAATAAACACAACTATAGTGTGTTGTTGTCTATGGTAAAATAAACACAACAATAATGTGTGGTTGTCCGTGGTGAAATAAACACAACAATAGTGTGTGGTTGTCCGTGGTGAAATAAACACAACAATAGTGTGTGGTTATCTGTGGTGACATAAACACAACAAAATTGTGTGGTTGTCTGTGGATAAACAAACACAATAATAATGTGTAGTTGTCTGTGGTGAAATAAACACAACAATAGTGTGTGGTTTGTCTGTGGTGAAATAAAGACAATAATAGTGTGTAGTTATCTGTGGTGAAATAAACACAATAATATTGTGTGGTTGTCAGTGGTGAAACAAACACAACAATAGTATGTGGTTGTCTGTGGTGAAACAAACACAACAATAGTTTGTGATTGTCGGTGGTGAAATAAACACAACAATAATGTGTGTTTGTCTGTGGTGAAATAAACAAAACAATATTGTGTGGTTGTCTGTGGTGACATAAACACAGCAATAGTGTGTGGTTTGTCTGTGGTGAAATAAAGACAATAATAGTGTGAAGTTATCTGTGGTGAAATAAACACAACAATAGTGTGTGGTTGTCTGTACTGAAATAAACATAACAATAGTGTGTGTTTGTTTGTGGTGAAATAAACACAATGATAGTGTGTGGATGTCTGTGGTGAAACAAACACAACAATAGTGTGTGATTGTCTTTTGGGAAATAAACTCAACAATAATGTGTGGTTGTCTGTGGTAAAAAAAATAATAATAGTGTGTAGTTGTCTGTGGTGAAATAAACACAACAATACTTTGTGGTTTGTCTGTGGTAAATTAAAGACAATAATAGTGTGTAGTTGTCTGTGGTGAAATAAACACAACAATAGTGTGTGGTTGTCTGTGGCAAAATAAACACAACAATAGTGTGTAGTTGTCTGTGGTGAAATAAACACAACAATAGTGTGTGGTTGTCTTTGGTAAAACAAACACAACAATAGTGTGTGATTGTCTTTGGTAAAATAAACACAACAATAATGTCTGTTTGTCTCTGGTGAAACAAACACAACAATTGTATATGGTTGTCTGTGGTGAAACAAACACAACAATTGTATGTGGTTGTCTGTGGTGAAATAAACACAACAATAATGTGTGATTGTCTTTGGTGAAATAAACTCAACAATATTATGTGGTTGTCTGTGGTAAATAAATACAAACAAAAATATTGTGTGTGTCTACGGTAAAATTAACACAACAATAGTGTGTGGTTGTCTGTGGTGATATAAACACAACAATGGTGTGTAGTTGTCTGTGGTGAAATAAACACAACAATAGTGTGTGGTTGTCAGTGGTTAAATAAACACAACAATAGTGAGTTGTTGTCTGTGGTGAAATAACAACAATAAAATTGTGTATGGTTGTCAGTGGTGAAATAAACAACAACACTAGTGTGTGGTTGTCTGTGGTGAAATAAACAAAGCAATAATGTGTGGTTGTCTGTGGTGAAATAAACACAGTAATAGTGTGTGGTTGTATGTAATGAAATAAACACAACAATAGTGTGTGGTTGTCTGTGGTGAAATAAACACAGCAATAGTGTGTGGTTGTCTGTAATGAAATAAACACAACAATAGTGTGTGGTTGTCTGTGGTGAAATAAACACCACAAAACTCTGTAGTTATCTTTGGTGAAATAACCACAAAAGTATTGTTTGGTTGCCTGTTTTAAAATAAACACAACAATAATGTGTGGTTGTCTGTGGTGAAATAAACACAACAATAGTGTGTGATTGTCTGTGGTGAAATAAACACAACAATAGTGTGTGTTTGTCTGTGGTGAAATAAACACAACAATAGTGTGTGGTTGTCTGTGGTGAAATAAACACAACAATAGTATGTGGTTGTATGTGGGGAAATAACTTCAAAATTATTGTCTGGTTGACAGTTGTGAAACAAACACAACAATAGTGTGTAGTTGTCTGTGGTGAAATACACACAATAATAGTGTGTGGTTGTCTGTGGTGAAATAAACACAACAATAGTGTGTGGTTGTATATGGTGAAATTACCCACAATAGTGTGTGGTTGTCGTTGGTGAAATAAACACAACAATAGTGTGTGGTTTTCCATGGTGAAAGAAACACAATAATAATGTGTGGATGTCTGTGGTGAAATAAACACAGCAATAGTATGTAGTTTTTAGTGGTGATATAAACACAACAGTAGTGTGTGGTTGTCTGTGATAAAATAAAGAAAGTTATAATGTGCGATTGTCTGTGGTAAAATTAACACCAATAAAACTGTGTAGTTATCTTTGGTGAAATAACTACAAAAATATTGTGTGGTTGCCTGTGGTAAAATAAACACAACAATAATGTGTGGTTGTCTGTGGTGAAATAAACACAACAATAGTGTGTGGTTGTGTGTGGTGAAATAAACACAACAATAGTGTGTGGTTGTCTGTGGTGAAATAAACACAACAATAGTGTGTGGTTGTCTGTGGTGAAATAAACACAACAATAGTGTGTGGTTGTCTGTGATAAAATAAACACAACAGTAGTGTTTGGTTGTCTGTGGTGAAATAAACACAATAATATTGTGTTGTTGTCAGTGGTAAAATAAACACAACAAAATTGTGTGCTTGTCTGTGGATAAATAAACACAATAATAAAGTGTGGTTGTCTGTGGTGAAATAAACACAATAATAAAGTGTGGTAGTCTGTGGTGAAATAAACTAAACAAAATTGTGTGGTTGTCTGTTGATAAATAAACACAATAATAAAGTGTGGTTGTCTATGGTGAAAAAAACACAACAATAGTGTGTAGTTGTCTGTGGTGAAATAAACAAAACAATATTGTGTGGTTGCCTGTGGTGAAATAAACACAACATTAGTGTATGGTTGTCTGTGGTGACATAAACACAACAAAATTGTGTGGTTGTCTGTGGATAAATAAACACAATAATAAAGAGTGGTTGTCTATGGTGAAATAAACACAATAATATTGTGTGGTTGTCTGTGGTGAAATAAACACAACAATAGTGTATGGTTGTCGGTACTGAAATAAACACAACAATAGTGTGTGGTTGTTTGTGGTGAAATAAACACAATAATAGTGTGTGGATGTCTGTGGTGAAACAAACACAACAATAGTGTGTGATTGTCTTTTGTGAAGTAAACTCAACAATAATGTGTGATTGTCTTTGGTGAAATAAACTCAACAATAGCGTGTGGTTGTCTGTGGTAAAAAAAACACAATAATAGTGTGTAGTTGTCTGTGGTGAAATAAACACAACAATAGTGTGTGGTTTGTCTGTGGTGAAAAAAAGACAATAATAGTGTGTAGTTGTCTGTGGTGAAATAAACACAATAATAGTGTGTGGTTGTCTGTTGTAAAATAAACACAATAATAGTGTGTAGTTGTCTGTGGTGAAATAAACATAACAATATGGTGTAGTCTCATGTGGTGAAATTAACACATCAATATTGTGTTGTTGTCTGTGGTGAAATAATCACAACAATATTGTGTGATTGTCTGTGGTGAAATAATCACAATAATAGTGTGTGGTTGTTTATGTTGAAATAAACATAATAATAGTGTGTGGTTGTCTTTGGTGAAATAACCACAACAATAGTGTGTGGTTGGGTGTGGTGAAATAAGCACAACAATAGTGTGTGGGTTGTCTTTGGTGAAATAACCACAATAATAGTGTGTGGTTGTTTATGGTGAAATTAACACAATGATAGTGTGTGGCTGTCTGTGGTGAAATAAACACAACAATAGTGTGTGGTTGTCTGTGGTGAAATAAACACAACAATAGTGTGTGGTTGTCTGCGGTGAAATTAACAAAACAATAGTGTGTGGTTGTCTGTGGTGAAATAAACACAACAATAGTGTGTGGTTTTCTGTGGTAAAATAAACACAACAAAAGTGTGTGGTTGTCTGTGGTGAAATAAACACAATAATATTGTGTGGTTGTCAGTGGTGAAATAAACACAATAATAGTGTGTGGTTGTCTGTGGTGAAATTAGCAGAATTATAGTGTGTGGTTGTCAATGGTGAAATAAACACAATAATAGTGTGTGGTTGTTTGTGGTAAAATAAACACAACAATAGTGTGGAGTTGTCTCTGTGGTGAAATAAACACAACAATAGTGTGTGGTTGTATGTGGTGAAATAAACACAATAATATGGTATGGTTGTCTAAGGTAAAATAAACACAACAATATTGTGTGTTTTCTGTGGCAATATAAACACTACAATAGTGTGTGGTTGTCTGTGTTAAAATAAACACAACAATAGTTTGTTGTTGTACGTGCTGAAATAAACACAACTATACTGTGTTGTTGTCTATGGTAAATTAAACACAACAATATTGTGTGGTTGTCAATGGTGAAATAAACACAATAATAGTGTGTGGTTGTCTGTGGTGAAATTAGCAGAATTATAGTGTGTGGATGTTTTTTGGTGAAATAAACACAATAATATTCTGTGGATGTCTCTGGTGAACTAAACACAATAATAGGGTGACGTTCTCTGTGGTAAAATAAACACAACAATAATAGTGTGTGGTTGTCTGTAGTAAAATAAACACAACAATGGTGTGTGGTTGTCTGTGGTGAAATAAACACAATAATAGTGTGTGGTTGTCTGTGATGAAATAAACAAGGCAATAGTGTGTGGTTGTCTGTGATGAAATAAACAAGGCAATAGTGTGTGGTTGTTTGTGGTGAAATAAACACATCAATACAGTGTGTAATAGTCTGTGGTATAATAAACACAACATTAGTGTGTAATTGTTTGTTGTAAAATAAACACAATAATAATACGTGGATGTCTGTGGTGAAATAAACACAAAAATAATGTGTGTGTCTGTGGTGAAATAAACACAACAATAGTGTGTTGTGACTGTGGTGAAATAAACACAGCAATAATGTGTGGTTGTCTGTGATTAAATAAACATGTGGGCTCGTGCTTTTTAAAAGCTGATTGCTTGCTGAGCTTGTTTCAGCCGGCTGCCTTAATTTCTCTGGCGAGCTGCGCAGCGGAAAGTCTATAAATTCACTCTCCACAGATCGCCTACAAGTAATTATTGTAGCCACGATTTGTAAATTCTAGATCTCAAACTCGCAGTCTAACTTTTGCTTCACTTTAGTTATATTCTGCGTATCATTCGATATACGGTTTATTTGCGACTCAAGTTACTTGGTACGTCATTCAGCATGACGCTAATTGTTTAGTCTAAGGTACGTTATACAGCATGACGCAAGTTATCTCAAGTACGTTATTGTAGGTTAATATCTATGGTTATATAAATTTCCAGAATATATAGGGAATTTACAAGGTGCGAAAAGTTTACGTGCCAGACGTTTCACATCTGCACGTTTGACTAACTGTGGGAAATTAGGTGGTTAATGAATCTATGTTAATGATTTAAACGGCAAAAATACAAAGGCCCGTACAAGGTGATAATTACATACAAAGTAATAAAACGTGAGAGTCGGTAAACTTGAAACGCAAAAAAAACGACGTTAAAACACAAACTATTTTAGACATAAATTAAAACAAATATATACTAATAAAGGTGCCACAAACACAGCAATAGTGTGTGGTTGTCTGTGCTGAAATAAACACTATATTGAGTGGTGTGGTTGGTCCGTGGTGAAATAAACACAACAATAGTGTGTTGTGATTGTGGTGAAATAAAAACAGCAATAGTGTGTGGTTGTCTGTGGTGAAAAAAACACAACAATAGTGTGTTGTTGTTTGTGCTGAAATAAACACAATATTAGTGTGTGGTTGTCTTTGGTGAAATAAACACAATAATAATGTGTGGTTGAGTGTGGTATAAAAACTTAATAATATTGTGTGGATATTCGTAACGAGCCATATCAAATATGGAACATTTTAGTTATCTTTATTTTTTATGTTTTGGTATAAATCGGTTGCACTAACCATTTGGCCACACGACCGTACAACTTCTTTTAGCTTGTGTGATTAGTAGGGAAATTGTTAAACTATCGACATGCATTTGGTTATTTGTTCATATACCATATATGGGAGCAATAAAATTTGTTTGAATCTGTCACATAAATCCTGGTTGACGCTAATTCTAATCCTTCAGAGGCAACAAACAAATTGATTACTCGGAGAGTGAGATACGAGTCCGATAGCTAGAATGGAGCCGGATCAGCCAACGGAGGTAAGTTGGGTTGTCCGCACAACGGTATTTGTAAATGAACAATGTTAATCTGTATTGATACTCGGATGAGAATATATGTGCTTTTACGTTTTTTTCAAAAGTAAGCTTGTAAATATTAAGTAAAGAAAAGGAAAAAAACCTTTGATGAGTGACAGAGGCAAATTCGCACTTATTTTGATTACGCAACAATATGCATTTATATTGATGATGCAACAATGCTTATTTATACTGCGGTCGCAAAACCGTTCGCTTGCATATTTATGACACACCAAAACGTTTTTAAAAAAAATCAGAGGTAATAATGCTCATTGTTTTATTAAAGCAACAATACCTTCGGAATCGAAAGGATTTTACTTTTTATTTTTTTTTATTTCTGCGTCGTTAGAATCATGTCATGCCACTACGTCATTGAATAGAAAAGGATATCAATTCATGAACTTTCAGGAACAAAATAAATTTAAGATGTGTAGCAAAAAATTAGAAAAACATAATTTAAATAACACAATTTAACTCAAAAACTAAATCTCCAAAAATATAATATACATAATCATTCATAAGTAGACTAATATTACTCATATAGCTGATCTCGAAACTCAAATAACTATTGGGAAGTTTGGCAATTGCACTTGTGTTTACATTTTAATTTTTTTAGTTTTTATACTGCTCTTATAAGTATTTCAGAAACATCATTTCTGCTTAATTCATTTCATAACTGATAATGATATTCGTCGATCAAGAATATTATATTTGTCAATGGTTGTCGATTGTTGATGGATGCTTTGGAATTGATCATACATAGTTTGCCCATTTGTATCACTCATGTACAATTAAACGTGAACCTTTACAAATTTATCTACCAATCGTAGATTACCAATCCTGTGTACAAAACAGCTCCACATGATTCTTCAGATGAATATCAGAAATGACGTAATTGTATTTTTGTGACCATAGCAAAATCTCATGGTTTGTAACATCTTGGCCATTACCAATGTCACAGTTAAGGTAACTTGGCAAAGCAATCAAATACCGCCATAATTTTGACTGTTTTGTACGATATTATACATTATATGGACTGTAACACGTCTTGTTGGGTCAGGTGAATAGATATTCTTTGCGTAGCCTCATATAATCATCTGAAGAATTGTAAAGATATCCCTCTGTTTGATGGATTCAACACATTCTGCGTGAAGGTTTGTTGTACTCCCACCATTTTATGTTGGTATAAAACAGAAAATTAGTCCATAAAAAGCCCGTTGCACCAGATCCCGTGAGCTATCGGTGATAAAAAGGTCAAGTGAGCCAGTTTTCTGAAGAAATCGGATTGTTTAAAAACTCCACGAATTAATTTAATCTGGTTCGAGCAAATGCTGAACGGTGTTATTTTTTGGTGAAAGGGACATGTTAAACATGCCATGCGGATGAGGATGGATTGGTGAGTGGCCAAATAGGCATGATTAGTGATGATCTGAGGAGCAGATCTAAACTATCTCCGCCGCAGCTAAATGATTGCCTTGAACAAGGATAGGTATTTTCTAAGATATTTTTTGTCTGATGATAGCCAAAGCATTGTCTCAGTTTCTCAGCATATTTTCGGCTCTACCCTGCTGTAGTGGATCGGTGAATATAGAAGTTTGAGTTTTAATGTTGTAGATTGTCTTTGTGTGGTATATTTTATTAGTGTCAGTTTTTCATATTTTCAACTTTCCTTATTTGCACTCTTATCTATAGTCACGATTATTTTTAAATTAGCATCCCTACGGACGTTCCCACTGATTTTTCCCGCACGCACAGATAATTGGTTTTCGGCAGTAATTATGGGTCCCATTTGAAAAAATGGGACACATATTGTTTTTGTCCGTTTTTTTTTTTTCTTTTTTTTTTTTTTTTTTTTTTCTTTTTTTTTTTTTCTTCGTCAAACGCTTGACAGGCATGGCATGGCGCCCCGACATCTACCAGAAGGAATAATGGAATCGCAATGAAACTTGGTGATTTGTTAGACAACATGGCCTAGATATGCAGAAACCAAAATTTTGAGTAATAAATTTAGGGGAATTCCCCTTGGACGTTAAAAACCAAAACGGTCATTTTTTTCTAAAAAAATAGCTTTTTAGGCCATAGCGCTTAAACGGCTGCTCCAATTTGAATCAAATTTGGTGAAATGTTAGTGCACTAGTCACTGATTTAACACTTAAAAGAAATAAAAAAATTACCTAGGGAAATACCCTAAAAATTAAACTTTTGCTGTTAAATGATAATTGTGACAGGCATGCTATGGCGCCCCGACATCTACCAGAAGGAATAATGGAATCGCAATGAAACTTGGTGATTTGTTAGACAACATGGCCTAGATATGCAGAAACAAAAATTTTGAGTAATAAATTTAGGGGAATTCCCCTTGGACGTTAAAAACCAAAGCGGTCATTTTTTTCTAAAAAAATAGCTTTTTAGGCCATAGCGCTTAAACGGCTGCTCCAATTTGAATCAAATTTGGTGAAATGTTAGTGCACTAGTCACTGATTTAACACTTAAAAGAAATAAAAAAATTACCTAGGGAAATACCCTAAAAATTAAACTTTTGCTGTTAAATGATAATTGTGACAGGCATGCTATGGCGCCCCGACATCTACCAGAAGAAATAATGGAATCGCAATGAAACTTGGTGATTTTTTAGACAACATGGCCTAGATATGCAGAAACCAAAATTTTGGGTAATAATTTTAGGGGAATTCCCCTTGGACGTTAAAAACCAAAACGGTCATTTTTTTCTAAAAATTTAGCTTTTTAGGCCATAGCGCTTGAACAGCTGCTCCAATTTGAATCAAATATGGTGGAATGTTAGAACACTAGTCACTAATTTAACACTTAAACGAAATAAAAAAATTACTTAGGGAAATACCCTAAAAATTAAACTTTTGCTGTTAAATGATAATTGTGACAGGCATGCTATGTCGCCCCGACATCAACCAAAAGCGTTAATGAAATCGCAATAAAACTCGCTGATTTGTTGGACAACATGGTCTAGATATGCAGAAATCAAAATTTTGGGTGATAAATCTAGGGGAATTCCCCTGGGACGTTAAAACCAAAACGGTATTTTTTTCTAAAAAAATAGCCTTTTTTGTGGCATAGCGCTTGAACGACCGATACAATTTGAATCAGATTTGGTAGAATGTAAGTGCATTAGTCACTGATTTAACACTTAAAAGAAATAAAAAAATTACCCAGGGAAATACCCTAAAAATCGGATTTTGTTCTCTAATTATGATTGTGACAAGCATGCCATGTTGCCCCGAAATCTAGCAAAAGGAGTAATGAAATCGCAATAAAAATTTGGCATTTGTAACAGAACATGGTCTAGATAAGCAGAAACCAAAATTTTGGGTAATGAATCTAAGGAAATTCCCCTGAGACATTAAAAACCAAAACATTTTTTTCTAAAAAATTAGATTTTTTGGGCATAGCGCTTGAACGGCTGCTCTAATTTTGATCAGATTTGGTTAAATGTTAGACCACTAGACACGTTAGGTAAATTAAAAGAAAGAAACATTTGCTTAGAGTAATTCTCCTAAAAACGAAGATATGTTCCTGAATTATGATTGTGACAGGCATGCCATATCGCACTGACATCTCCAACAAGGTGTCGACAAATCACATTAAAACTTTAAGAATTGTTACATAACATGGCCAACATATGTAAAAACAGAAACTCATCTACTAAACCTAGGGGAATTTCCTTTATTTCATTACAGCGCTTAAAAGGGTTTAATTTAAAACATTTAAGGTAAAATGTTCGTAAATTAAGATGTTTATTCTTTTTTAACTACACATTGACAAAAAGTTTAGTTGGACAACTATGGGACCCATGCGTTTATGCTTGCAGAAACAAACTACATACTCAGTGTATAAAATACAAATTGTGGTTAGGGACCCTGTACCATGAATATATGGCATACAAAATGTGTTTTACAAATGGTGGTGGTTAAACACGTGATTGACACTTTCTAGTTGTTTTTCTTATATTTACCATTGTCCGATTGAATAACTGTGAATGGCGATGTGTTCCAAGCAAGGAGAATCCTTTCAACGTGATTGCAATAATCTCCGTCTGGAAAACTGCGGGAAACCTAAGTGAAAAGATAGATTTGTAATCGAACTTATTGGATTGAATCAGTAAGCCAGCACCAGTTGACCTGTCGAACCATGACCCAACAGTATAAGAGATAAGCTGCCAGATGCTGTCGTGATCGCTGATTCAAATAGCAAAATGTCATTCCAGGTAGATTGTGAAGCAACTGCAATCAACTGGCAATGAGAGAAAGTGGATATCTTTTATTGCTTGGTTGCAGATGTCAATGTGATTTTTTTCTGTAGCACACTGAATAACCGGCCCATTCCAGTGGCTTGTAGTGTTTACAATTGTAGAGTTTACCATATGGCCTATTGGGCTTGTATGCAAACCTTCTGCCGCCGATTTTTCTCCATTTGGAATCCTGCCTAAGTAGGCGCTGGCCTTAAAGCTTTTTATGTCTGCCGAATGGAGCTAGCTACGCTACTTAGGTTGTACATCTTTCCTGGCTTAATGTGAAATTTGAAAGTTGATGTGCCAGTGGCAATTTTACTAAGGTGGCAGCGAAGACCTTGTGGGCTCGCGCTTTTCTGAAGCTGGATGCTGGAGCGTTGGCTAAGCTTGCTTCAGAATGCTGCATAACGGTCTCTGGCGAGCTGCGCAGCGAAACGTATATACGGTAAATCTCCACAGAACGCCTAATAATTATTATAGTAGCCACGATTTGTAAAGTCTTAATCACAAACTCTTTATTAAGTTTAGTTGTATTCTACGTCTCATTTAATATACAGTTAGTTTCGCGAAGAAATTACTTAGTACGTTATTGTAGGCTATTACTGTTCAAACTTTTACTATATCTACGGCATTTTACGAAGTGCGAAAAGTTTACGTGCGAGATGTTTCAAATCTGCACGTTTTAATAACTGTGGAAAAAAGGAAATACAAAGGCCAGTACAAGGTGATAAATACGTGTAGAGTAATAACACACATGGGAGAAACCTCAAACGCAAAAGAACGACGTTAAAAACACACAATATTTTAGATAAATAAATTAAAACAAATATAGATTGTATACGAGATGCTACAATCTCATATCGCTGCATGGAGCTGGGAGAGCCACATGCCTTGTGATGACGCTGCAGAGCATTATGTGCTCGTTTTGTCAGGCTTTGCATTTGATTCTTTTAGGACAGACCATTATGTGCACGTGGTTTTGTGATTGATTTTTTTTATTTGATTGAAAGGCTATTTGATGGGGAATCAGCCCACTAAGACTTCTAGTTGAACTTGCCGTGGGTTATTTCAAGATATTCACTTTTATATCCTATGAGAGTAGTTTAGCGGTAAACCGATTCGATCTTAACCTTCATGGGTGACGTTGCCATGGTAGTAAAATTCCAACCCTTGATGGCATTGTACTTGCTTTATGGAAATTTGAACACACGATTGCATTGCTCTTAGTTTTAGAAACTTAAATCACGATAAAGGCGGATAGGATATTCATCTTTATTCCCGTGAATGGGAAAACCAAGGTGGTTAACACACGGGCAATCGTCAGATCACCTCGCGCCCATCGTCGGGTTACCGGAGCTATTGCAATGTGTTTGTATATGATAGACACGTTTCTTCAAACTGGTAGAACCCATTAATCCGCTGGGTTCAGGCAATGTCCGCTGAGTGCCTTACCCAAGGACACAACCGACTAGCTAGCGACCAGTTTCGCACCTACAATCTTTCGATTGAAAGGCAACGCACTTAACCGTTAGACCAACGGGCAGGACTAGTGGCACTCTAAAGTTGGAAAACTTTGGTGTATAGGTGGAAAAAAGCTCACCATTTGTTGTTGATTTCCAAATATATGGTTGTGTTGACACTTAACATCAGCGATTCTGTGATAAAAAGTTTGCACTGACATTGTCAAGATAAAGCTTTTACGGCAACTGTTTGTTTTTCTTCCTTTAACACAATATTGAAAAGCAGATTTGGTAAAATAATTTACTAAAGCCGCCCCTCCTTTAGCATTTAGTTGTTTTTAGTTCGAATAACTGCATAGTCTTTTACAATTTTTCACCGCATGGAAAATGTACCACAAAAAGGCAAATTAAGTCAAACACGCAGTAAATTGAATAAATAACTCACACAGGCGTGTGCGCATGTGTTTCTTTAAAATTAAAACATACCCGAGTTCAGATAAGTAAATCTGAATTAATACATCTTTGTACGTCACAATAATTAGTGGACCTTGGAAAGGTCTTTTAAAGCTTGCATTAGTCGACATTTATATAATGAAGTGTTTGCATACATTATAAGGGCTGTTTCGGGTTAACTGGCATTTTTCTTTAACATTTTTAAGCAGCGAATGCATAAAATGGGAAATATCGTGCTTATATTATGGGATCTGACGACATAATTTACCTCCATTTTGACATTGCATATAAAATACATATCAGCTAACACTTAATCTTAACTTATTATGGGTCCCATTTGAAAAAATGGGACTGAAGCGGCAGCTTCTTTATTTGCAGTAACACACAATGAAAAGAAACTCGTTACACAAAACCAAAGCGACGAGCACAAAAACACATGAAAAAGGCAATGCGTAATGACGTCACACATTATGTAAAATAGATGACGGGAGGTCGCTACAGTACCCCCCGCCAGAAAGCGGACATGTAATTACGATCTGAAACGTACAGGAGGTCGGACATGTCGACCACTACTCGTACAAGGAGTAACTGGTTCTTCGGTCATGGTTTGTCGTGCGGATGTCTCGGTGTGATTAGGGTTTGGTGGCCTTCCTCGTCGCGGTGGTTGGTGCTCTTGTACAGGTTGCGTCAAGTCCAGGTGTGCAGGCTTTAGGCGGTCTATGGATACCACCTGCTCGCGACCCCGCCATATTCTATCGTGTAAGTTTTGTCAGTTCTTTGTAATACACGATATGGGCCTTCATACGGTGGTGTCAAAGGTGGGCGGTGCTTGTCTATTCGTAGAAACACGTATGGACTGGAGTTCAGGGTTTTTGGTATCATTGTTCGAACAATGCCGTGACGTGACATTGCGCTTGGTAAAAGTTGGCGAACAGCGTCTCTTAATGCTGGCATCACAATTCGTGGAGCTTCTTGGTTTTGGTTGGCTGTAAAAAAATCACCAGGTAACTTTTATATGCGAGCCGTAAACTAATTCTGCCGATGTTGTTCGAAGATCTTCCTTTGGGGCGGTACGAATCCCAAGCATAACCCATGGTAATGCATCTATCCAGTTGGGTCCTGTTAGCCGAGCCATCAGTGCGCTTTTAAGATGCCTGTGAAATCGTTCAATTAAACCGTTAGCCTGTGGGTGAAACGAGCACGAGCGGTGTAGTCTGATACCCAGCAGCCGATTGAAGGTAGTCCACAGTTCGGAGGTAAATTGGGATCCTCGATCGGACGAAATGTCGCACGGCACTCCAAATCGTGAAACCCAATGAAAGACAAAGGCTCTGGCGCATGTGATGGTGGTCGCGTCTGGCATGGGAATCGCTTCTGGCCACCTGGTGAAACGGTCAACCATTGTCAGTAAATAAGTGTTTCCCTGTGAAGATGGCAACGGTCCGACGATATCCAAATTGATGTGACTGAACCTGCCTTGGACACGTGGGTAGGCGGCTAATGGAGCACGAACGTGAGTTTGAATTTTCGACTTCTGGCAATACACGCACTGCTTTGCCCATAATCCCACTTGTTTGTGTAAGCCATGCCATATAAACTTTGAAGCGACGAGTTTTCGTGTGGCTCGAATCGAGGGATGAGACAGGCCGTGAACCACATCAAAAACCTTTCTTTGCCAAGATTTGGGGACGATCGGGCGTGGGTAACCGGCAGAAACGTCACATAGTAACGTTTGGTTCGACTGGCCGAGTTGTATATCCTCCAGTTTGAGGTTAGTAATGGCGGTACGATATGCTTGTATTTCCGGGTCCATCTGCGCCGCTGCCAGGGACGTGTAATCCAAATCGAGCGGGAGTTCGATTGAACTGATACTACAACGTGATAGAGCGTCAGCAACGTGGTTGCGCATTCCTTCGATGTGTCGAACGTCTGTCGTATACTCGGAGATGGCAGACAGATGACGTTGTTGCCTGGCAGACCAGGGCGTTTGTACCTTTGCGAATGCAAAGGTAAGCGGTTTGTGATCCGTATAAGCGGTAAATATGCGGCCTTCCAGGAAAATACCTAAAATGTCGTATGGACAAGTGTAGAGCAAGTAGTTCTCTGTCAAATGCGCTGTACTTTAGCTCGGGCGCGCGCAGGCGTTTGCTAAAAAATGCGAGCGGTTGCCATTCGCCACCGATAAGTTGCTGCAACACTGCGCCGACGGAGTGTTGTGATGCGTCCGTAGTTACAGCGGTTGTCGCGTGTGGTACAGGATGGTGCAACAATGTAGCGTTTGCCAAGGCTGTTTTAGCCGCGGTGAAGGAAGAGTTTAATTTGTCATTCCAAATTAATTTAGATGGTTTTCCGGACAAAGAGTCGTAAATTGGCGACATGATGCTGGCAGCGCGCGGTATGAAACGATGATAGTAGTTTATCATACATGCAAATTCCTGGAGTGACTTAATCGAAGTGGGACGGGGAAACTGCTGGATTGCTGAGACCTTGTCCGGAAGTGGTTGAGCACCATCTCTGTCTACGCGGTGTCCGAGGAAATCGATTTTTTCGACCCCAAACTGGCACTTGTTTAAATTGATCACAAGTCCGTAATCATCAAGCTGTTTAAAGAGCTGTTTTAAATGTTTATGATGTTCAGAAAATGATGCGCTGGCCACGAGAATATCATCGAGATAAATGTAAACGAAAGGCAGGGATTGACACACCGTGTCCATGAGACGTTGGAATGTTTGTGCAGCGTTCTTTAACCCAAATGGCATTCGTAAGAATTCGAATAAACCAAACGGCGTTATGACAGCGGTTTTTGGGTATATCTTCCTCGGCCACGGGAACTTGATGGTATCCCCTTACGAGGTCTACCTTGGGAGAAAACGCGAGCTCCAGCTAAACGAGCTGAAAAGTCGTGGATGTGCGGAATTGAGTATCGGTCGGGTTGAGTAGCTGCATTAAGCCTTCTATAATCGCCACAGGGTCTCCATTCACCCGTAGATTTTTTGACCATGTGCAATGGCGATGCCCAGGGACTTGACGAACGTCGGATTATTCCCATTTGCAGCATGTTTTCAAATTCCTGTTTGGCAAGGACAAGTTTCTCTGGGTGCAAACGTCGAGCGTGGGCGTGAACTGGAGGGCCGTTTGTGATGATGAAGTGTTGAACACCATGTTTAGGAATTGAATTGGAGAAGTGCAGCGTGGTAATGGTGGGAAATTCGGCGAGTAGGCGCATGTAGGGTGATTTTTGCCAGGATACGACGTTTAGGCGCGGCGCTAATTGTGGCATCGTGGAGATTGGAGTGCTAACAAACGTTTTTGCGTTGATTAACCGCTTGCTCTTGAGGTCCACCAATAAGCCGTGCGCTCGTAGGAAATCCGCTCCCAGTAGTGGCCTAGTGACTTCTGCCAGGACAAATTTCCATTTAAATTTTCCAGCTGGCAAATCCAATGAGATTAAACGGGAGCCGTAAGTTCTAATTTTACTCCCGTTAGCCGCGATGAGGTCTGGTCCAGGCTGATTGGTACGGCGTTCAAGTCCTGTGGGTGGCAATACACTAATCTCTGCACCAGTGTCGACTAGAAAATGTCGACCAAATGAGCGGTCCCACGCCGAGAAAAGACTGCCAATTTTGCCGACCGTCGCTGTAACTACCGACGGTCGGCTTCCTCGTTTCCCTGAAATGAGCATGGTGGACGGCATTGTCGGGCTTTGTTTCCAAAACTTCGGTGATAAAAACAAACCGGGTCGACGTCGTCGACTTTACGCGGTGAAGAAGTACGGGGGTTTTCGTTTAAATACCTTGGAAATCGTGTAATCTGTGTCTTCTCGCCCGGCCAACAACATTGCATCAGCTTGTTTCGCTAAAATCCGGTAATCGTCGACTTCTTGTGTTGCCAATCCCGTGCGTATGTGTGCGGGTAGTCGTTCCAGGAAGAGCTCACGAAACAGAAAACACTTTTCTTCGTTTCCCAAAAGTGCCAGCATTTCGTCCATTAGGGCTGATGGCATTATGTCTCCTAAAGGTGGCATGTGTAGCAAGCGCTTCGCTCTTTGCGATCTTGTTAGACTGAACGAAGAAAGCAGACGATCCTTAATTGCCGCATACTTGTTTTCGTGTGGTGGGTTCTCAAGCAGGTCGATGAGGCGACTTGCTGTTCCTTGGTCTAAAGCTGCCACAACGTAGAAGTATTTAGTTTGGTCGACTGTAACCTTCTTAAGAGCGAACTGTGCTTCAGCTTGCTGGAACCATACTCTTGGCTGCGTTGTCCAAAACGTGGCAAGTTTCACCGCTACGGAGTTTTGCGTGTCTTCGTTCTCGAACATTTTATCAAGTAAACTTCAAAAAGTCGTTTTTGAAGGTCGGGGTCACCAGTGAAGCGGCAGCTTCTTTATTTGCAGTAACACACAATGAAAAGAAACTCGTTACACAAAACCAAAGCGACGAGCACAAAAACACATGAAAAAGGCAATGCGTAATGACGTCACACATTATGTAAAATAGATGACGGGAGGTCGCTACAGGACACATATTGTTTTTGTCCGTTTTTTTTTTTTTTTTTTTTTTTTTGTTAAACACTTGACAGGAATGGCTTGTGGCTCCGACATATACCAGAAGGGATAATGGAATCGCAATAAAACTTAGTCATTTGTTAGACCACATGGTCTAGATGAACAGAAACCAAAATTTTGGGTAATATACCTAGGGGAATTCCCCTGGGAGCTGAAAAACCAAAATGGTATTTTTTTCAAAAAAAATACCTTTTTTTGGCATAGCGCATGAACTGCTGCTCCAATTTTGATAAGATTTGGTAAAATAGTAGCGTGTTAGCCACTGCGTTATCAATTAGAAGAAACAAAATATTTACCTAGGGAAATACCCTAAAATTGAAGAGATGTTTCTAAATCAAGATTGTGACAGGCATGGATTGTGGCTCCGACATCTAACAGAAGGGATAATTGAATCCCAATGAAACTCTGTCATTTGTAAGACCACATGGTCTAGATATGCACAAACTAAAATTTTGGGTATTACATCCACGGGAATTTCCTTGATACGTTAAAAACCTAAACGGTCTTTTTTTCTAATTTTTTTAGCTTTTTCGGGCATAGCGCTTAAACGGTAGCGCTTAAATAAAATACAAATTGTGGTTGAAT
>CH000922.1:30559-46959 GCA_000149265.1 Ciona savignyi | reverse complement strand
CTCTATTATCCCTGTTATTATGAAGCATTAAAGCACATTCATATTAAACACTAGAAAGTGTCAACCACGTGTTTGACCACCACTATTTGTAAAACACATTTTTGTATGCCATATATTCATACTACAGTATCCCTAACCTCAAATTGTATTTTATACACCGAGTATGTACCGGTAGTACGATGGGCGCGAGGTGTATCTGACGATTGCCCTTGTTTTAACCCACTTGGTTTTCCCATTCACGGGGATAAAAATGATTATCCTATCCTAAATAAAACTAAATTCGAAAAACAGACATTAGTTTTTCATGGCTTCGGGGAATCCCCCAAGAGTTTACTACATAAGTTTCTGTTTTACATATGTGGGCCATGTTATCTAACAATTATTTAAAGTTTAAATCCGATTTGACGACTCCATGTTGTTGGAGATATTCTTGCGATATGACATGTCTGTCACAATCATGATTCAGGAACATATCTTCGGTTTTAAGAGAAATACCCAAAGTAAATGTTTTTTTTTTTAATTGCCACAGAGTGACTAAAGGACTAATTTTTTACCAATCTTGATCAAATTTAGAGCAGTCGTTTATGCGCTATGCCCAAAAAAGCTATTTTTTAGAAAAAATACCGTTTCGGGGTGGAAGGTCTCAGGGGTATTTCCCTAGATTAATCACCCAAAATTTTGGTTTCTGCATATCTAGTCCATGTTGTCTAAAAATCACCAAGTTTCATTGCGATTCCATTATTCCTTCTGGTAGATGTCGGGGCGTTATGCCATGCCTGTCAAGCGTTTGACGAAGAAAAAAAAAAGAAAAAAAAAGAAAAAAAAGAAAAAAAACGGACAAAAACAATATGTGTCCCATTTTTTCAAATGGGACCCATAAATAGCTTTAGAGTTGTGGTGGTTTTCCCGAAAAAGGGTTCATGGTGGGTATAAGACATTTAAATATTTTTCTTTCACATTGAAATTCATTTTTTTTTTTTTGGAATGAAAATTACTATTATTATGTCGACTGTCGAAGAACAATCGGCTCCAAAAAATGAAAAAAAATGCTTACATACCTTAGTCTCATTTTCCCTGATTTACTCATAATTTGTCAAACATCACAAGATATTTTGCTCTTATGAAATATTGGCGTCAAAAACACCAGAAACTGGGGTTTTGTTTTATTGCTTTTATGGGGGAAATTTATCTTGGGCTGTTACTAAGCCACAACATTCGTAACATTTTTATCCTGACTAAATATTGTTTTTTTTGCTCAAAACGTCTCCACAGAAATTTGCCAGCACGAAATAATAATAAAAGTGAAAAAACTGGGTTGTTACAAGTGCAATCACTTGGTTTCAAAATCATTAAATGCTCTAAAATTTAAATTCAAAATTACGTATTTATTGTACGCAGTATTGACCGGAAAATAAAACATAAAAAAATTGAAATTAAAATATTTCGAGTTCACCGCCGGGATAAAACCTAAATGTTTAAGAAACTCGTAACTTAAAGATCATTATAGTTACTAACATTTGAATCTACTTGGTAGGGTAGACGGTCGTTACGAAAGAATCGCTTACATTTTTTCACGATTTCAAGCTCAATGCAATGCGGAATATTTCGAAATCGTTTTAGACATATTTTCACATTGAAACTTAAGTTTTGCAATTATTTTCGTTTACATCATTTTAATGATTTTTTAAAAAAAAATTACCAACTAAGATGTTCTACACAGGCCTCTATTTGGTCGCAACGGAAGTTTTCGGCAGGCCTAATAGAAATAAATATTTAGTTCTTGTTTCAATGTATTTATATCGTTATTCTGGAAACGTAGATGTGTTTACGTAAATAGCCTCACTTATAAATAAACAACAATTTATTTACATATTTTAATAAAGGTTTTCCATGCGCAAATCTGTATTATGTAATGTTTAATCGAAATAGACATTTTACATACAGTGGTATTGCGATTCTCTATCGCCCCATGGTTTGCAAATCAATTTTTGCAAGCGGTATGATTTTTGATTCTATAAAATCTAATTTATGCAGGCGAACTTCACATACATTCTTAATTGAAAGTGATGTTTAATAACGATTCATTTTAAACATAAAATTAATTTAATTGTTAGAATTTCTTTTAAATACAAATATGTGTTTATACAGGGACCCCCTTCCATTAATATATCAGAAGGGGCGCAAATTCAAGACTTTCATGTTCATTACAACGACCTAACTCCACAACAATTGTTACAAAACCAAGAGGATATTCTACAATCCCAGCAACAACTTCAACGAACCCAGGACCAAAACCAACAGCAACTCCTACAAATACTACAACAACCACAAAACCCACAACAGTCCCAACAAAACCCGCTACAAGCTGATCAATCACAACATATCTGCTACAAACCCCACCGCAACAAACCCCCAACCAACTGATTCAACACGTTCCACGTGTAAACATTCACCCTACTAGGTAAGTATTAGTAATAGTAATAATGCATGTATTTGTATTATTAATCACCTTACTTAATCAATTTAAAACCATTATAACGCCGTTATTGGAGAATAGCAGATCATGTTTGACGATGGCGCATGACAAAACTCGTCGGAATATTTTGTAAAATTTATCAAATCTAAAATGCCACGAACAAAAATTTTAGAAATCCAAAATCAAACCCAAGTTTAGTCCATGGTTGCATTGCCAACCTAAATCAAGCTTCTCTTCATTTTTGACAAAAAATGTCAAATAAAATAAAACAAGGATAGCAAGGCGGTAATGCTTAAGAATTTACCGCAAGTGTTTATGTTTACTCTACTTCACCTGCTAACATACAATATCGATTAATATTTAGAATATAGATTAATATAAGTGAAAAGATGAAGGATTTAGCACAAGGGTCCATGCTGACCCTTCTACGGTAACAATATCTTTAACTTATCGGGTGGGTGATTTAGAGAAATCAGTTTAAACTACTAAAAGACATTGCACAATGAGAAGTAGCAGTTCAGCATATTGTATTGGCTTCCCGTGAGGTTACCGACACAGGAATAAGTAGAGGTGGAATCTGTGAGATAAATATTTTATTTGATCCGATTTCCCGTCAAGGTTTAAACAGAGCAAATACATAACATAGTGTTCGGGAAGGCACTTTGCCTAAAATGTGGGAATTTCCTAAAAAGATTATTAGTTTAAATATTCAGATACTTTTACCTTGAAAGAAATACATCAATACAGTTTCCTACGTATGTTGAGGAAGTTTCTCCTTAAATTATTGCTTCAGAAATATGATACTTCTACTCCAGTAGAACTACATCAATGGAGTAGTTATCCCGGCTTTTCTCATGTGAAAAATTGCGACGTTAATAAATTGCTTTATAATTAGCAATTTCTATGGAATATTAGTAAAATATTTGTTGGAGACTGAATATAGTCAGACTTGGTGACATACCGAAAGACTAATTTTAATACTTACAAACTAGAACAACTTTTGTCTGATATGAAAGTCGCTGGCCGCGGTGTCAAAAAACATAAATTTAGATTAATGGGTTAATCATCTAGCAGCAGGGTGCAATAAGTCTTAATCATCTCCCATTATTACCTTGTACCTTGCAACCGGCGTTTCCTATTGTGAGTATTTATAAGCGGTAAAGTGCAAGGTGGGGAAAACATATGAGTACTTTTACAGCATTGGTCGTTTATCGGAAACGTGTTTAACGCCAAGCGAAATATTTTTTAGTTCTCTTTCATATTAAACAGAGATTGACAGTGACCATCTGTGGTAAAATTGAAACTAAGGTCAAATATGGCATTTTAGACCTTAAAGGACTTCTTTGTTTATTGCAACAATCATTATACCCAACCAATGGTCACGGCTGCATTAAATAACTAATGTTAACATCTTGCTTTCCACCGCGGTAAGGAGGTTTAAGTTTGTAATGAACACAAGAAAAATGCCTTTGTAGTATCGGAGCTGTTAACAGTTGAATTGGGTACGGAGAGCCGAACCTGTAGGAGGGCGATTTACCCAGCCATGTTGCCTTACCGAAAACGTAAATCAGGCCGTAGCGGAGGCTAAAAAATCCCCAGCAAATAAATAACATGGAACCTATAAAACAAAAACCACTCGCCGATGATGACCCTCACCGAAGTTGATTGATGAACTGCATGCAAACCAGAACAATGGAAAGTAAAATGCTCTACAGCACTCTGTTTCCAAAGCAACATTCTGTAGCTTCTTGTGGCCTAGCTTCTTGTGATAACTAGGGGCGGGTACGCTTAACGTACCCTACATCCCATCCTCACTAATAATTAAACTACGTATGCATTATTTTACTTGTACCGTTGCGCTTATCGGAGTCAAAATAATAATATAATAAAGCTAAAACCTTTACCCGTCTACTTTGTAAAGTTTAGTCTGACTACTTATAAATTAAACAAGCAGCCGCTACAGTTCTCACTGATGTTGATTCATGAACTGAAGGCAAATCAGACAAAGCGAGAATACAATGCTCTGTAGCGTCAATTACAACCTTTGCGTCACCTCAAGCTCCGTGCAGCAATAGCGGTTGACTTTCAACATCTCCCGTTAGCTTTATACGCTAATGATGAATAAAGGATTTGTCTGGCTTGTTTGACAATAGTGTAGCTAGCTTTATTTGGTATACAACATTTCAAGCTGGCACCTACCAAGGCAGAGTTCTGAACCCGAAAAGCCAACGATAAAATCTGCAATCATCCTGGCCCACACTTACGCGGTGCATACAGGCACCCTTTTCTTGTGCTGACCAAATCAGCAAACAGCAAACGGAATAGACAGTAAAACCCAACTATTCTGGTTAAACACATGGTTGACACTCCACAAATAAATTGTAGCTTTACCTTGCAAAGTTTTAAATGCAGTGTCAACTACAAACCTCTGCGGCACCTCAAGCTCCGTGCAGCTCTCAACTTAGTGACATCTGTCCACTTGGCTGTTCGGTCTGTCCCCAGCAACACCACGGTGCACACAGGCGCCCTCTTCAGTGCTGACCAAATAAGCAAACCGAATAGAATATCACCTGGTTGGTTAAACACATGCTTCACACTTACTTGCACAGTTTAAGTAATATAACTGTTTTCTATTAACTAGTGAATGGCTATCAAAATTAAAAAATGTTGACGATATGACGCTTTTACATGCAGAAGAAATATTTGACTTTGGCCTACCTAACCACATTTGGTAAATCATCCCATATAAGATTTCCATATTTCTTTAATAAGCAGAAACAGATAAGTTTAAAATACTTATCAACACTTGTTGTCATTCGTCATGAATGTTTTGTAATTTCTTTGGTTTACCATAAAATGAAGTAGACATACAATTTACAGCTAGACGAATAAAACCTTTATTAATATAATATATTAAGGTTTAAATAAATAAACAAAAATGCTCAGGACTGTTTAAAGATATATTATTGTTCAATAAAATAATTTTAATAGTATGTCTAATAACACGATGTTACAGCTAAAGAATTACAAGAGAAATTACGCGATAATGCAAAAGAAATGAGCGAGCAATCCGTGCTGCCAATTGATATAGAACATCGCATAAAGAGAGTCAACCTTCAAATCTGCAAAGTAAAACAACATGCAGATAAAGATTGGGAAACTGAAGCGTCTTCGTTGGAATGGAGAATGTGTATGGAACGAAAGCAAGCGCAAAGAGTTTATGGAACAACTGACCAAAGAATATCGATTAACGAAATATTCAATACAGCAAAGAAAATTGCAACAGATGAAGCTGAATGCAAGTTTAAAGATGAAAATTCTAAGAAAGTCGTACTATCAAACAATATGATAACAATGTTGGGCTTACGGGATTACCCGGAATCGGTAAAACAACATTGACACAGATGGTGACTCGGTCCGTCCTGGATAAATTAATTCTACCTGGCACACAATATTTGTTTTACATCTTAATAAGAAATGTGAATTTTGACAAAAATGTCTCAGTTAGCCAGTTTCTTATTGAAAACAGCTTGCCAGGGCAAGACTACTCTGATGAAGAATACAAAGCCATAACCCAAGAGTTGCAGAACAATGCTAATGTTGTCATTGTGATGGACGGTCTGGATGAAGCTGGAGTTTCCTTCTCCACCACCACTCATCGCTGTCAATTGAATACAAAAGAGAAACCAGTGGACATCATCAAGAACTTGTTTAATGCTACTCTCCTACCAAATGCTGTTAAATTAGTCACTTCTAGACCAGGTCAATTTTATCAAATACACCAGGATTATCGTCCAACTATAGTTCTTGAAGTACTTGGTCTAGATAAAGATGCACAAAAGGAACTGATTAAACAGATCTGTGGCGAGGAAAAGTATCCTGGGATTGAGGAGTTACTGGAGCAAAAGGCAAACCTATCTGCTTTGTGCTATGTACCAGTAAATTGCATTTATATCAATGACAGCCTTCTCTCTGGAGTTGGTGACATAAATTCAATGACACAAGTGTTAATCTCAACACTTACCAAGTACATTTCTTCTGGAGTTCTGAAAAATATGGACGAGGTAGAGCTTAGATTGGAGTTGATTAAACTTACTGAACTGGCATTCAGAGGATTTGACAAAAAGAAGGTTGTTTTTGACAAAAACGACTTTGAGGAAGTGGATCTACCGGATCCAGTGGTTGACAACTTTCTGCATATGTATGTTGAACAATCATCACGCATAAAAATGAAAATCTTGGATGGTAAGAAGCGCAGTTACTTCGCCCATCTTACCTTACAAGAATTCTTTTGTGCGATATACCTGATGCTGTTTATGCCACATGAATCACTTGCCGAAAAACGTTCAATGTTTAAAGATGTTCACTGGGATGTTGTCGTTCGATTCATGTTTGGTCTTTGCAACGCTTCTGCTTACAAGGAGATGAGAGACATCTTCCAAGCTTCACAGATCAGAGATTTTGATATGAAGAAACAGATGCTTTTAGAAATAGTTTCATGTCAGAATTTACGGGACAATAACACACTCTTTAAAGTATCTGGTTGGGTAAATGAATCTAATGATAAAGAAATATCGACCAAATTCGATAAACGCCTTTCAAGTGAGGTGAAATTAGAACTTCCAAATGACCCTGCTAAAGTCCATGACGTTGCGTTGGCCTTGAAGTCGTGTTCAGCATCGCACAACTTGAGTGTGAGGGCATATGAGACAACTGAAGCTCCAATCTTCTTCCGTGGTTTACAACATTCAACCAATCTCAAGGTTAGATGGAATGAAAATTAAAACAAAAATATTCTGTTGAAATAAGATTTTAAAATAAAAAGTCGAAAAAAATAACTTTCACTTTGGAAATAACCACACTTTGTTAGTTTATCACACGGGGCTCAGTTGAGTATTGCCCCCACTGCTTGTTAATGCATCAAATGTATTAAATTACATTTTATATATCTGGCACATTCTTATTAATGAATGATGTTCAATATTATTATTATTGTTTAGATCAAGCAGTTAACATTGGAAGAGGTGGACATGACCAACCTTACTGAGTATTTGGTCCAACATATAAGCGACATTGATCGACTTCAACTGACATATTGCAAACACCTGAGTGCCGCTATGAAGGAGCTAGGTCCAGCTATTAATCAACGATCAAACAAGGTAACCAGTTGTTACTTTAAACACAACTTTGTTCCAATTGAACACTAGCCGTGTAGAATATATTGCGTGTTATGTAATGCTGTCCCTATACGATTATTAACATAGCATAACCTTTTGTAGCAGCGATTTAAGCAGGGTAAGACAAGGGGTAAACATAGGTTAAGTATTTTATTGGGTGAACACGCAGTCAAAGCGCTGTACACAAATGGGGCATAGCTTAGGTAAGTAGGGTGAAAGGTTGAGAGAACGGCTTAGCCAAGCGAGGAACACCATGTAATCTCTGATATTATGGAATTATATACAATTTATATTAGACTCAAAACAGGTAACACATGTTTGTACACAAGGCTTGGCGGGTGTTAAACAGACCTCGCGGAAAATTTTTTATTATACATAAAAAATTATACATTTAATGTTTAGGATCATCTATGTAATGGATTGGTTGATGTGTAGCAGCGCTCTTTGCTTTAGACGGGTGATAACCAGGGTAAGACAAGAACTGAACAGAGGTTAAGTATTTATTAGGTATTTACGCAAGGTGCATCCAGTTATAGCACTGTACACAGGGCATAGCTTATATAAGTAAGGTAAAAGATTAAGATAGCAGCTTAGAGGCTACACCGATAGTTTTCTCTGATATTATAAAAATTATAGACAGTTTACACAAAACACATAACAGGAAACAAATGTTTGTACACGAGGCGTGGACGGGGTTAAACAGAACTCTGGAAACAATTCATCGACTGACCTGCCAAAACAGAAAACTAATCGCAATTCCCCATGCACAAAATATGAACACATGGCATGGCGCGCTAATTGTTAAAATGTACAATAAGACAATTATAAATACGTGTGGAATTCCCACAGATGTGATGTGTTTAATTTCAATGTTGTTGTTATTGTGTTATGTTTGTTTAAGGTTTGCACCTTTTTCTTTAAGTTCACCATCATTTCGCGTTGTGCACTATGATCTAAGATTTTAAAATACCTGGGTATATCTGGATAAAATATTTGGCACTGATGGTTTTCGTGCCTTTGCCGTTGTTCGACCTGATTAGTAGCGTTTCGAACTTGTTTAAATTTGTGTCACCTGTTGTTTGATACTTAATCTGGACTGACAATTCCCTAGATAACAGTACCAGGATATGACCATCGTAAATCCGACACCGTCATAGAAGTTTTTTTTTTTATTTCTGATTATATGCGTAACAACATAACAAAGTACAAAAATGTTAACTAATTCAAATATACTATCTGATTTCGTTAGATAAATCGTGCTATGAGCGGTATTAAAACCTGGTATCCTAAGGGAGGCTGTGGCCTGAACGCCGCGACTATATTGTTTCTCCCCACTGCTCAACCACGTTTCAACAATGAATCGATACATATAGGTATCGATACATATAGGTCCGGCGAAAATATTGATGTACAGTAAAGGTTTATTTTAACAGAGCCTGGTACAAAATTCGCGAATGTTCTACAGATTTAGAACAGACTTTCTTGTTTTACCTTTCATCAAGGTATCGTATTTTTATTGCATATTCAGTATTAAGTACTGAGTATCGGTTACAAGTAGAAAAAGTAACGTCTGTCGCAGTTTATGTATTATTTTAGTCACAATTATCTCATATTTTATTAAAGTACCAAATTGTAATGGCGTATTGTTTAAAGCGGAGAGACAGTTCGCACGATTGGCCGTTAAAACAAGGTTGCGGGACCACACTTTAAGCGCAAAAGACGCAACATCTGTCAAAAATAAAGCATTCCTTGATTCATTGTTCATATGTACATTGTATCATTCACGCTAGGACATTCCTTGATTTTGAATAACTTCCTTAAGTTATGTGGCAAAACATATTGAATTTAAAATTACCCCAACAGTCGATGTAATAAACTGGAAGTTCTGAATAAATGACAATATGTAACTCGCTTATTGCGAGATTCCAGAAGTTGTGTAGGTGTGTTGAGTAAGAAACACGATAGAAATCCAAAGTTATAAAATCATATTCAGTTAGTTGTATCATACACCAACCAATAAACAGATATCACATGAATGATACAATTTAAGATCATTCAAACATTACAACATACTGATAATCAAGCATGACTGCTGACATAGCCTCGCAGACAACTGGCGCAAAACCTTAAACACAAATATCATAAACAGGATATCGAACAAACAATAATCGATAAATCGATATGACAAAAGTGGCACTATAAAAATAATTCATTAAGTAACCAAAAATAAATATATTTAAGAAGATGGGGATGTTTTAGTAATAAATAGATACATACACGCCCCAACTGATTGAACCTTAAATTTATACCTTTTTATTAAATATAACTCCATTTCATTTTTTGTGAATTTCTAAATTGCTTTAAAATCATCATTTTAAATTGGAAGTGCATACATATATATCTTAGGAACGATTTGAAATAAATTGCCCAATCCAATGTGGCAAAGTTTTCTTACAATATTGTGTCGGTGAGAGTTTATAATATTAGATCCCTAACGTAAAGCACATCTGATTCGCAGCGAAGCGTTTACAAGTAAGTGCATTGAATTATTCGTGTGTTTCATTGACAACGCTCATGGGGGCGGATTGGATGCAGTGTATTGGAGCCACGCGCGCAGCACCGATCGCTTATCTTTCCCATAACGTCAAACGTTAAAGTTACAGATGGTTTATCTCTTCCAAACACCTGGAAAATCTGCATATTCCAACCGTTCTAAAGATGTATTGTTGCGGTTTAACAACGTTCAGTCTGATCCCACTGACCCAACGGTTAGTATTACCACAACACGTGGTAAAAAATGCGCTTGTTTTATTTTCTATTATTTGGTAGTTAGTGGTAACTAAAACATGCATGGGGAAAATTAAACAACTGAATTCTTTCCAGAGTTATGTAAAATATACCACGACCCATTATATACTCAGGTTATACTGGCAGAGAACAAGTTTTTATACTGGCAGAGAACAAGTCCCAGGATTCGCTGCCGTTTATACCTAGTACATAAATCTCCGTTCCGACTCCATATGTACACTCATGGCGTAAAGCTAAACTCGACTGCAGAACCTCCACTAAATATAAAAAAAACAGAAAACTGCACTCGTAAATGTATTCTTTTTAAAGTTACTTATATGTAAGTGATCCCACAACGCTTTATAAAGCAAATAATGACGTAGATGGAGAACAACAGCTTTACGTGTCAACGACGTCATGAGGTAATACTTATCAATGACGTCATAAAGTGATGAAAGAATAAACTCAGCCGGCGTGGATTAACTGAAATGCAGTTTTTGCAAATATGATATAAAAATTGGTATATGTTTATGTTAAAGCCTTATATTTTGCGTGATAAACGCTGTACGTAATAATGGCTGAATGTTGCATTCGCATATTCTAATTATTTTTTTAAATTCTGTATTATTTATACTGGGGTGTTTGTTTTTGTCCCGTTGCAAATTTTCGTGGGAGAATTTCCAACAATAATAATTAATATTAATTGCACCGGTTGCACAAGAGAACAAACACATTGATCGTCACGACAAACGTCATATAACGCGGACGCCCTGTTTTATTGAATTCGCACCCATTGTCACTTTCAGTATAAATTGCAGTGTTTGTTTTGCACATCAGTTCACTTGGGATTTACCAAATAGTTCTTTTCACAACGGACTACCATTGCCTCGTTTAACCTTTAACTTAACCCTACCGTTGGTACCAAAGCTCTCTTTCGTGAGTTGGCAAATCTCATACCTCGTGTTTCCTTACCAAACCGTTGCGCGGGTCATCAATAAATACGACTTTCACCATTAACGTAGCCTTAATCTTGGGTCGAAATGGTAAGAAACCGACATTCCCTTTTTTGGATGCCCCACTATATATAATTTTATTTGAATTCTCTTACGGAAACTTTCATAACTATTAAAATCAATTAATAATGCCTGAAAACTGGAAATATATGTAGCAATTTTCGACATTATATTTGGAAAAACTGCATTTATTTCACTTAATCGACGCCAACTGTGTTCGTTCTGTCATCACCTTATGACGTCATTGACATTTAAAGCAGTTTTTTTTCATCTACGTTATCAGTTGCTTTATAAGCGTTGTGCGACTACACACAAATACATAGGAATACAACTTAATAAAGAATATATTTACGAGTGGAGTTTCCAGTTTTTCTCTTTAGTGGAGGTTCCGCTGCCAGTCAAGTTTAGCTCCACGCCATGTGGGTACATATGGAGTCGGAACGGAGATTTATGCACCATGTATAGAAGACAGCGGATCCTGGGACCTGGTATCTGCCAATTAAATGCGTATAAAAAACCCACATACGGCTAGGGACCGAACGGTAGTCTGATTTTTCTCTGCTGGATGGCGCTATTTATCAGCTGTATTAAAGCGTGAAGGAGGGAAACTACTAACTAAAATTACGGACACTAATTTTAACCCATTCCTAAACACTAATCTCAACGGCAAGACTAACACTAACTCTAGCCCCATGTTCATTACACCATTTACGCATTTTAAATAAATAGAGTTTACAATCAATTTAAAGTATGAAGTGATAAATCGGCAATGAGCTTATAAGATCGATTACCTTAGCCAATGCTTGGACAAATTCCAAAAATGCTCAGACAAGCTGAATGCAGGGTTATGATAAGTTTGTGTATAACTAAGAAACACAAGAGTTGAAAAGCCGAAAAATAGCCTCGTCGGGGAATCGAACCACAGTCTCTCACGTGACAGGCGGGGAAACTTACCACTATACTAACAACGAATACCATGAGTAAGTGCGAAAACTAGTATACAACCTCTCAGTCGCGGGTGCCTCTAAATACTACAGGACCGCTTGAAGCGCCTGGATCACTTATATTGCTATGGAAAGTAATTCTAACACTGTCCCAAACACTAATCTCAACCCCAGAACAAACTTTAACCCCAACCCTAACATTAATATCATGGCTTTTGTAATTACAAAGTATAGTAAGCGATCCAAGCGATCCAATTGCTCCAGGCGTTACAAGCGATTCAAGCGCTCTGCAACGTTTGAGGTTTATCGGGGGGGTTTTAATCCTCTGTAAGCGCAGCTTGGCGTTATGGATGGACGCTCTGTGCTGGTGCGTGTGGCTCGAATATATGCTGACTCCGATATCCGACTTCCAAAGATCGAGTCCACGCTTATTGGATGTTGGTTAGTTTATTGTCAAACGTTGTCGATAAGACACACGAATAAATCAATGCACTTTACTGGGGAATCACTTCGCAGCGACCGAATCGCGTCGGAATGACTGCGCGATGCGTTTAATAGACAGTTCGTTTTCCTTTGCGGCTTGTCAACTCGTTCTTTGTTTAAACCGGCAGATGCGACTTTTGTCTTGTTCCTCTTCTGTCAACTATACCACAAAGTCTCAATAACCTAGCGCTTAACGCGCCAGGTGGCAGTCACCCCGGTCCTGCCCTGGTCAGCAACCCGTCTCCTAGCTTCCGTTTTCTCTCTCCCTGTGTGAGTCAAGATCGGCCAAGAATTCGGACAACGCCAGTAACACTTCGTCGCACATGAACAGGCCTCAGGCGTCTCGTGACGAATACGTCATAACGATCTCCGTTCAACTTGTGTCATACTGTTCTCATTGTGATTCTGCAGTTTCCGAGTGGATGACGTCAATCTCATCGCGGATGTTGATAATTAAGATGGTTTACATAGGCGATCGCCGCACGCTCCATGCGATCCAAGCGATCCGGAGTATTTAGATTTTAGAGGTACCGCTTGGCCGCTTAACACTTGAAAATAGTCACTCCCCAGATAATTCCAAAAAAATAAATAGCGCCACCCAGCAGAAAAAATTTAGACTACCGTTCTGTCCCTAGCAGGGTTGCCATTTTCTTTTTCCAAAATCGTCCCGGCCGCAAAAAAAAATAGTTTGGCCGTGCGGAAAAATCTGGCCGAATTTGGCCGTATAAGCATATTGTCAAGTTTTTGTCCGAAGCGTCATATTAATTTTACGCTACAGTAGAAATAAAGGAAAAAGAGAGAAAGTATATGGAAATAAATTAATATCAACTGTCTCATTTCCAAATCACAAAGCTGATTATGACGTTGGAAAATAAAATAATAATTGTAGGTATTCCTATATAGTGTATGAACGGGTTCGACAAATCTGGAGGAAATTAAAATTTTACAATTTTTCAACAAATAAAAAGATAAATAGCCCAATTGGCTAAATTAAATGGTTTATTTTGCACTTGATATAAATTGGCCGTAAAGCAAAAACAGTTTGGCCGTAAAGCGTACTTTGCGTCTGGCAACCCTGGCCCCTAGTCGTATCTGATAAAGATGATAATACAATAAAGCCCATAATTGCTGGTGTTTATGAAACTGGTAGTTTTCCTTGCCATATGCTTTGCATCAATTTATTTCCATGCTAATCAAATGAATACGTTTATTATAAGGAATATCTGTCTGGGTATTTTCCAGTGCATATGCATATATTGAAGTTTCTAGTGCATATGCATATATTGAAGTTTCTAGTGCATATGCATATATTGAAGTTTCTAGTGCATATACATATATTGAAGTTTCTAGTGCATATGCATATATTGAAGTTTCTAGTGCATATACATATATTGAAGTTTCTAGTGCATATACATATATTAAAGTTTCTAGTGCATATACATATATTGAAGTTACTAGTGCATATGCATATATTGAAGTTTCTAGTGCATATACATATATTAAAGTTTCTAGTGCATATACATATATTGAAGTTTCTAGTGCATATGCATATATTGAAGTTTCTAGTGCATATACATATATTGAAGTTTCTAGTGCATATACATATATTGAAGTTTCTAGTGCATATACATATATTGAAGTTTCTAGTGCATATGCATATATTGAAGTTTCTAGTACATATGCATATATTGAAGTTTCTAGTGCATATATATATATTGAAGTTTCTAGTGCATATACATATATTGAAGTTTCTAGTACATATACATATATTGAAGTTTCTAGTGCATATACATATATTGAAGTTTCTAGTACATATACATATATTGAAGTTTCTAGTGCATATACATATATTGAAGTTTCTAGTGCATATGCATATATTGAAGTTTCTAGTGCATATGCATATATTGAAGTTTCTAGTGCATATACATATATTGAAGTTTCTAGTGCATATACATATATTAAAGTTTCTAGTGCATATACATATATTAAAGTTTCTAGTGCATATACATATATTAAAGTTTTTAGTGCATATACATATATTGAAGTTTCTAGTGCATATACATAATATTGAAGTTTCTAGTGCATATACATATAATGAAGTTTTTAGTGCATATACATATATATTGAAGTTTCTAGTGCATATACATATATTGATGTTTCTAGTACATATGTATATATTGAAGATTCTAGTGCATATACATATATTGAAGTTTTTAGTGCATATACATAATATTGAAGTTTCTAGTGCATATACATATATTGAAGTTTCTAGTACATATACATATATTGAAGTTTCTAGTGCATATACATATATTAAAGTTTCTAGTGCATATGTATATATTGAAGTTTCTAGTGCATATACATATATTGAAGTTTCTAGTGCATATACATATATTGAAGTTTCTAGTACATATACATATATTGAAGTTTCTAGTGCATATACATATATTGAAGTCATAGGCGCCAAGTTTTTCAAAAGTCTGGGAGTGCGGCCAAAAAATTGAACATGTTGGCCCTTCATTTATACCTTACGTAACGACGCATGCGTGGTTACCGCGTAAATAATTGTAAAGGTACGTTGTCGCAAATTTAAATGGTTACGGATGTCTTCTATTCGCAGGTTAAACTTAGATGCGCCTTTCGTTATAAGTTTAGCTGCAATGCTGGACCTCACGTGATGCTCACCGCAGCTGATGTCGGCATATTTGCTTTGATCGGGCGGCGCCGATTCTTAAGATAAAAAGTAGGATTGGACAAGGTAACACGTGCGCTTAAAACCATCCGTATTTAAATTAACCTACCGTACGCCGTTACGGTCATGAAATTTAATAAAATTATTTTTTAAACTCGTTTTGCGAATTCCTTTATTAACAATCAGTGCATATTGTACAATTAACCCAAGAAATAATGACGTTCCACATCGGACAGTAACAGGACCTGTTAAAACTCGTTTTTAACGCGTTCTCGCCTACACTTGGAGTATTAGACAAACTTATATAACAATCACCAACAGCTTAAATCAATAAATCAGGAAATTTACTTGGACAAAGCAAAAATATTTCGGGCAACGGTGGCGTAAGAGAAGCTAAGGTATGAAGTAAGCGAGTGCAGCGCTCAATGGTAAGGCTCTCTTCTACGTCAACAGGATTGACGCTTTTTAATAAATTACCAAGAACACAGAGAAAGCGGTAAACAGAAAAGGATTCCATTGAGGCTAAATGAGGTCTGGCACTGTTCCGTGTCGCCCTATTCAGCTCAGTATTAGATATACCAAATATACTTGTCTATAGGTGGCAACTTTTTTCCTATTATTTAAAAAAAAAGATAGATGGGACCAATCCGCTCGACATAAGTGCAGATTTTAGAGGTACCGCTTAGCCGCTTAACACTTGAAAATAGTCACTCCCCAGATAATTCCAAAAAAATAAATAGCGCCACCCAGCAGAAAAAAATTAGACTACCGTTCTGTCCCTAGCAGGGTTGCCATTTTCTTTTTCCAAAATCGTCCCGGCCGCAAAAA
>CH000922.1:0-28429 GCA_000149265.1 Ciona savignyi | reverse complement strand
GCTGGACCTCACGTGATGGCCACTGCAGCTGATGTCGGCATATTTGCTTTGATCGGGCGCCGCCGATTCTTAAGATAAAAAGTAGGATTGGACAAGGTAACACGTGCGCTTAAAACCATCCGTATTTAAATTAACCTACCGTACGCCGTTACGGTCATAAATTTAATAAAATTATTTTTTAAACTCGTTTTCGCGAATTCCTTTATTAACAATCAGTGCACATTGTACAATTAACCCAAGAAATAATGACGTTTCAGATCGGACATAATGACGTTTCAGATCGGACAGTAACAGGACCTGTTAAAACTCGTTTTTAACGCGTTCTCGCGACACTTGGAGTATTAGACAAACTTATATAACAATCACCAACAGCTTAAATCGATAAATCAGGAAATTTACTTGGACAAAGCAAAAATATTTCGGGCAACGGTGGCGTAAGAGAAGCTAAGGTATGAAGTAAGCGAGTGCAGCGCTCAATGGTAAGGCTCTCTTCTACGTCAACAGGATTGACGCTTTTTAATAAATTACCAAGAACACAGAGAAAGCGGTAAACAGAAAAGGATTCCATTGAGGCTAAATGAGGTCTGGCACTGTTCCGTGTCGCCCTATTCAGCTCAGTATTAGATATACCAAATATACTTGTCTATAGGTGGCAACTTTTTTCCTATTATTTAAAAAAAAAGATAGATGGGACCAATCCGCTCGACATAAGTGCAGATTTTAGAGGTACCGCTTAGCCGCTTAACACTTGAAAATAGTCGACTCCCCAGATAATTCCAAAAAAATAAATAGCGCCACCCAGCAGAAAAAAATTAGACTACCGTTCTGTCCCTAGCAGGGTTGCCATTTTCTTTTTCCAAAATCGTCCCGGCCGCAAAAAAAAATGGTTTGGCCGTGCGGAAAAATCTGGCCGAATTTGGCCGTATAAGCATATTGTCAAGTTTTTGGCCGAAGCGTCATATTATTTTTACGCTACAGTAGAAATAAAGGAAAAAGAGAGAAAGTATATGGAAATAAATTAATATCAACTGTCTCATTTCCAAATCACAAAGCTGATTATGACGTTGGAAAATAAAATAATAATTGTAGGTATTCCTATATAGTGTATGAACGGGTTCGACAAATCTGGAGGAAATTAAAATTTTACAATTTTTCAACAAATAAAGAGATAAATAGCCCAATTGGCTAAATTAAATGGTTTATTTTGCACTTGATATAAATTGGCCGTAAAGCAAAAACAGTTTGGCCGTAAAGCATACTTTGCCTCTGGCAACCCTGGCCCTAGTCGTATCTGATAAAGATGATAATACAATAAAGCCCATAATTGCTGGTGTTTATGAAACTGGTAGTGATCCTTGCCATATGCTTTGCATCAATTTATTTTCAAGCTAATCAAGTGAATACGTTTATTATAAGGAATATCTTGCTCGGTATTTTCTAGTGCATATGCATATATTGAAGTTTCTAGTGCATATACATTTATTGAAGTTTCTAGTGCATATACATATATTGAAGTTTCTAGTGCATATACATAATATTGAAGTTTCTAGTGCATATACATATATTGAAGTTTCTAGTGCATATACATAATATTGAAGTTTCTAGTGCATATACATAATATTGAAGTTTCTAGTGCATATACATAATATTGAAGTTTCTAGTGCATATACATATATTGAAGTTTCTAGTGCATATACATATATTAAAGTTTCTAGTGCATATACATAATATTGAAGTTTCTAGTGCATATACATAATATTGAAGTTTCTAGTGCATATACATATATTGAAGTTTCTAGTGCATATACATATATTAAAGTTTCTAGTGCATATACATAATATTGAAGTTTCTAGTGCATATACATAATATTGAAGTTTCTAGTGCATATACATAATATTGAAGTTTCTAGTGCATATACATAATATTGAAGTTTCTAGTGCATATACATAATATTGAAGTTTCTAGTGCATATACATATATTAAAGTTTCTAGTGCATATACATAATATTGAAGTTTCTAGTGCATATTTCTAGTGCATATACATAATATTGAAGTTTCTAGTGCATATACATAATATTGAAGTTTCTAGTGCATATACATATATTAAAGTTTCTAGTGCATATACATAATATTGAAGTTTCTAGTGCATATACATAATATTGAAGTTTCTAGTGCATATGTATATATTGAAGTTTCTAGTGCATATACATATATTGAAGTTTCTAGTGCATATACATATATTGAAGTTTCTAGTGCATATACATATATTGAAGTTTCTAGTGCATATACATATATTAAAGTTTCTAGTACATATACATATAATGAAGTTTCTAGGACATATGTATATATTGAAGTTTCTAGTGCATATACATACATTGAAGTTTCTAGTGCATATACATATATTGAAGTTTCTAGTGCATATACATATATTGAAGTCATAGGCGCCAAGTTTTTCAAAAGTCTGGGAGTGCGGCCAAAAAATTGAACATGTTGGCCCTTCATTTATACCTTACGTAACGACGCATGCGTGGTTACCGCGTAAATAATTGTGAAGGTACGTTGTCGCAAATTTAAATGGTTACGGATGTCTATTCGCAGGTTAAACTTAGATGCGCCTTTCGTTATAAGTTTAGCTGCAATGCTGGACCTCACGTGATGGCCACTGCAGCTGATGTCGGCATATTTGCTTTGATCGGGCGCCGCCGATTCTTAAGATAAAAAGTAGGATTGGACAAGGTAACACGTGCGCTTAAAACCATCCGTATTTAAATTAACCTACCGTACGCCGTTACGGTCATAAATTTAATAAAATTATTTTTTAAACTCGTTTTCGCGAATTCCTTTATTAACAATCAGTGCACATTGTACAATTAACCCAAGAAATAATGACGTTTCAGATCGGACATAATGACGTTTCAGATCGGACAGTAACAGGACCTGTTAAAACTCGTTTTTAACGCGTTCTCGCGACACTTGGAGTATTAGACAAACTTATATAACAATCACCAACCGCTTAAATCGATAAACCAGGAAATTTACTTGGACAAAGCAAAAATATTTCGGCCAACGGTGGCGTAAGAGAAGCTAAGGTATGAAGTAAGCGTGTGCAGCGCTCAATGGTAAGGCTCTCCTATTCGTGAACAGGATTGACGCTTTTTAATAAATTACCAAGAACACAGAGAAAGCGGTAAACAGAAAAGGATTCCATTGAGGCTAAATGAGGTCTGGCACTGTTCCGTGTCGCCCTATTCAGCTCAGTATTAGATATACCAAATATACTTGTCTATAGGTGGCAACTTTTTTCCTATTATTTAAAAAAAAGATAGATGGGACCAATCCGCTCGACATAAGTGCAAATCGCCACCAAATTGGAACAAAATTAAAAGTTTTCGGCTAATGCAAGGTGTTCATGAAAATCGTATGGTCTGCGCTTGCGTACATGCACTTATCATCGCTCACAGGCGTCAAGTTAGCAGATGACGCATACCCGTGCATATGATCTGATTTTAACACGAAATAGTATGCATTTCAATTTAGGGGAGATTATAATAAGACTTGTATTAATGATTGTAAAATAAAACTTCAGTTTATAGTAGATTTGTTGGCAATCGAATTAGAGTGAAAACGACAAATTGCTAATTCTGAAATATATTATGTTGATTCTTTCTGGCTGTGGTTACCGCGCTTCAGAAAAGAAAAAGTTTTTCTGTCTTTCTTGATGACTCGTGCGAACCACGGCGGCCACGATTGGCATAAAAGAGAAGACCGTTAGTCTGTTTATTAACGATCGTGGGCCTTTCCGCGTTGGTCAGGAGAAAAAAAGGTTTTACACGTCGTTGTTTATTAAAGTTTTCAAGAATCTGTTATCTATTATTTTACCTCGCTTCTATATTATGCCCTTAAAAAATACAAAATAGGATGCAAAGAAGCTAGGGTAATGGCCTTTTAAATCCCTAGATTTTCAGTGCCACCTATGTGCGAGTCAACCCCAAACTAACCTTTTAATACTAAACTAATAATGCGACCTATACCTATAGGCGAGTATATACGGTAAGTTCCTCGAGCAAGTTGAGAAATTTTTCGTATTCCTCACAGCAGATAAAAAAACACGTTGTTGGACACAGTGGACGTAATGCAATCCTTTTTTGCTGGCTTTAAAAGTTTAAATGAATCTCGGGCGGCAAGTTTAATTTGATGACCCGCACAATGAATGTAAAAAGCATTTGTGCTCTTGATCTCGCATTGCGCTATCTGACCTAATTACGCAATCACAAAAGTACCGCGTATCACAAATACCGCGGCGCTTTATCTACGCGCATTTGGGCTTGCTAGTTTGATTCACAATAGCGAAATAACCGATATTCGGCAGGATTATAATGCAATATTCGGACAGAAAATAATAGTAAAATAGGGTCGCTATCCCGCTCCGGTCCGTCCTATCACTACTGTGCGAAACAATCCAAAATTATTTTTTTTAATCATTTTTTTTTTATAAAAACGCTTTTGCGCAGGGAGTGCGGCACTCCCAGTGGTTAACACAGGGAGAGCGCGGCACTCCCCGCACCCCCGTACCCCCGTACTTGGCGCCAATGACTGAAGTTTCTAGTGCATATACATATATTGATGTTTCTAGTGCATATGTATATATTGAAGTTTCTAGTGCATATACATATATTGAAGTTTCTAGTGCATATACATATATTGAAGTTTCTAGTGCGTATACATATATTGAAGTTTCTAGTGCATATACATATATTGAAGTTTCTAGTGCATATACATATATTGAAGTTTCTAGTCCATATACATATATTGAAGTTTCTAGTGCATATACATATATTGAAGTTTCTAGTGCATATACATATATTGAAGTTTCTAGTCCATATACATATATTGAAGTTTCCAGTGCATACACATATATTGAAGTTTCTCCCCATCATCTAGATCAGTGGTTCCCAACCTGGGGGTCGCGACCCCCAAAGGGGTCGCAAAGCATGTTAAAGGGGGTCGCGAAGCTGTTGCTAATGTAAGAACAAAGGCGAATGTCAGTGGGACTTGGTACTGGTACGCTAGTGGTATGTGCTATTCCTGTGTATAATTTTTTTATTGAGACATTTCATTCGGATTGCTTGTACAGTAGCACAATATTATTGCATCAGTATGCGTCCACTGTGATGTAATATCGTCCACTGTAATGTCATAAACCATGACCACATGACTGTAAACGTGCAATAGTTGCAATTTGGAACTCTATTAGGAAAGTAGCTTAGTATATTATACAACAGAAATCAGTCAAGACTTGACATTGGTAAAAATAGTTAAGGGAAGCATCATACACGTATAGCTGCAGACCTACAAGGTCAACCAACGCACTGATTAGTTAATAAATGCAGAGTAAAACATTTTTAAGCTTCCTTTCTAATTTTGCATTGAGGATAGAATATAAGTGTGGGTCACGGAATCTTCGAAAATTTTTAAGAGGGTCACCAAGACAAAAAGGTTGGGAACCACTGATCTAGATTAAACTTTATTTTTCATCTTTATAAATACTAATTATACTTTATAATATAATATCAAATGATTGATATTTTCTGACATAATAATCGAAAGTTTTCGTCATGCCTGAATTAACTTCTGCTATTTCGAAGTCAAACACTCAGTGATTGTGGTTATCAAAACAAGCGCAATTTTCGCATTTAATAAATGATACTGTGTTTGATATTTACCTACAATATCAATTTATTTCTAAATGTGCTTTGGGAAAAAAATGCGAAGCACTAATATAGAACAAATCATGTGGAAAATCAATCCTATTTGAGTTGTCTCCACCATAGTGTAACCACCAGAGGCATATTTTAGTCATCGACCATTTTTTATTAGTGTGGGCGGGTCCACGGTAGCTCCAGGGCCAGGAATTTAGACCATAGAATCTCATTACTCCAGTGCCCAGAGCTAATTCCGCTATTTCATTGACCCTGTTTAATACACTGTGAAACAAGTCTGATGATTCACACTAAAGTATTTACCATAGGCATGTACAAGTCTTAGATACTTTGAGAGAAATATCGAAGCATACTCAGTTTGAGGCTTGAGCTAGGTATACGTAAATGATATGGTATAACCTGTTATACCCCAGTTGTCATAATGAGACTTTCCTTGTTTTATAGCTGCTACATGGAAGTGGACTGTATGTAAAGTTTACATGGTTTGTTTCGCAGATTGAATTAGATATAGATTCTCACCTCGATGATGATGGAGCGAAGGCTTTGGGCGATTGTCTGCGCAACATCAGCAAATTAGTAATTAATGAGCAGTGGATACCCGTACAAAGTCGCATCTTCTTACGTGAAGCTGTTCAACAACTTCCCAACCCTCAAGTAAGTCAGCTTAACTTTCTACAATTTTAGATTTAATATCTTTCGACTGACTTGTTGCTAACAGCTGATTTCTACCGATAACCATTCGTCAAATATCTCTGTTCACCATCTCTAAGCCAACCGTCTAAACCACTGATCTAAGTTTAATGATGCTAAGAATCAATTCGAAATTAATATACAATATTTTAACATATTTTTTAAATGGAAATACTTAGTTCGGTCGAATATCCTGGTGATTTATTGCGTCGCGTTTCGGCTGAATGGTGGAAGGTTTAACATTGGTCACTACTTATTTGTTTTTTTTTTCTTTGGACCAGGCACATTGCATACATCATGTGAACTCAGTGGATTATTGGGTTCAACCAAAATGAAATAACGTCTCATTTAGACATAACACACTTTTACATTTCCGATAACAATTGGCGCCAGGTAATATCATTTGTATTTTCCCATTCTCAGGGATAACATGAATAACCTCTCCTATTAATTCACTGGACATCATACAGATGAGTCACTAAATTGATTGAATCATGGCTTCCCAAACTGTGGGTCAATGAATTTTAGGGCTTGCAAGAATCAATTTCACACAAACTACTATACCCTGTGCGTTGTTAGATTTTAAACGTAAAGAAGATTTTCAGAAAATATTAATAAATTGAAAGTGATCGCTAGCTTAAAAGTTTAAGAAGTCTGGTATAGATCACCCACCATTTTATTTTTTGTGGCTCCTTTGTTGTTTAAGCTTACAGCAGGCTAGCTACGAGATAAATAGTTTCCACATCCTGGCAAACCCACTGTAATTTGTTTAAGATATTTTACAACAAACTGAAAAATTGAATAAAGAATTACACATTAAATTTCAAGCTAATAAAACTACCCCTAATTGTTACATTGAACTATGGATATAAACAGATCGTGTTACGTTAGTTCTGTTCACTGGACAACCAATTCTATTCAAACCAGAATTGCTGCTTTCCGTCTCGAACCCTCTGTATCTTCAACTCTAGGAAGACCACAAATTCCCGGAAAACGGGAGCTCGAATCAAATCTTGACACCATGCTATAACTTATATATTGATAATCAGTATCTGACAATCATTAATTTTGAATGGAATTTCTACATATTGGTGAACGTCTACACATAATTAGATAACATTTCCTGCCTGAAGTCAGTTTACTTAGAATTCTGGGTTGCTTTGCGATATTCTGCTGGGTTATTTATAACAATTCATATTCATCCCCGTGGTAACACAGCACTGGGTTGGAATTTCCACAAATTGTCGCCTATAATCTATCCATCTTACACGAGGCAGATATAACATAACTTGCTGTAACAATGGTAGCATTATGACAAAGAATTTATATTGAAAAGCTCTTGTAGACCACTGATCGGGGATTGCATATTGGCGCAGATATAAATTTAAATGGAACATAATTCTTGTGTATGGCAAATACGGTTGTATTGGAAAAAATTTTATCGATTTGCCAATTTAAATATTCATTTGAATTGGGTGTTTCTATATATATATATGCAATTCTATACAATGTATTTCTGCTTTTTAACTTTGAATATATTTCCTCAGGACTTGGTTGTATATGATGGTGGTGATGGGCGAGGACAGAACGGTGATCAATATGTGAAGACTTGGACAGTGTATGGAAGTGATAAAGCTGGTGGTCTGAAACAAATTCTTCAACTTGAACCTCGGAAGGTGGGATGAAATGTGGCTTTCAATATGTCATGTATTATTTAATATCACGAATTAGTTTGTTATATGGTAGGTTTATATGTAAGTATTATCCATTGAATTAAAATATTATATTTTCATAATTCACATTTAAAGTGAATAGAATTAATACATTGTTTTATGTAGATATATATTGTTTAACTTTACTCAAATTCAAATGATGCTTCACATGATAAATAACAAATTATCCTCAAATTTTAAATTCAGATCACGAGGTTATTGTTGCAAGCAGATGATGATGATGATGAACCAGAAGTAAGTACATCTGTGTTTGATTTGTAAATTATAACAAAGACATTTACCAACCTAGTGGAGAGATTGCACTCATTTCTAAATCTCCCAATTTATCCCGATTAATTTCAAATTGTCTCATGTGATATATTCAACTCCGACAGATTAGTCTGGTGGTTTAGTGCGTCGCTTTTTAGTCGAAGGGTTGTAGGTACTAAACTTGCTAGTCGGTTGTGTCCTTGGGCAAGGCACTTTACGGACACTGCCTGAACCCAGCGGATTAATGGGTTCTACCAAATTGAAGGAACGTGTCTATCATATACAACACACTGCAATAGCTCCGTTAACCCGACAGTGGGCGCGAAGTAATCTTACGATTGTGTGTACTAAAAGCTATACTATCACATATGTAAAGTATTAAATCTGATGAAAACCCTATTGGTTTTTCCATTTACGGGGATAAACATAATTATCCTAACCTATTTTAACTCATAAAGTCAAACATTTTCTTTGATTATTATAATTCATCTATTACTTTACATATATGGTAGGATAGATTTTGCTACATGCCATAATGCAGTGTTGAACAAGTAACAGACCAGTAGGCTCATATTGCGAGATCAATTAGAAGTCCTGCTATCATATTCAACATAGAAATATCATGTACCATTAACATGGTACCAACCTGCTATTTATAACGACTGGCTGATCACACTGCATGATAATCACAATGGTCAGCACATCAATGCATTGTTTATCACCAAGTTGTTAATTATTTGACATTCCATAATTTTAGTTTAAAGTTTATACAAAGGTTGGTAAATGCTTTGTAATGAGCCTTAACTACATCGTTTACGCAACACACTCGTAGTAAGTTCATGCACCATTGTGATAACAAAACCAAGATAAGTGATAACAAATGGAGTTTGGTCACAGGAATGGTATAAAGAATTAGAGATGAGGAAAATAGTTGGATATTTGCAACCGCACATGGAAGCTCTGGATGAACTTCGGTTAGATGAATGCGGACAGCTGATCGTAGGTTTGAGCCAAGCTATCAATGAGCGACAGAACAAGGTAAATATACCAACTTTATGTTGACGTGTGAAACATGACCATTTGATTTAAGCAGCTTAATTCCCGTTGAAAAATCTCAATGTCTGCTGTGCAAAGTATTAAAAGTGACCTATCCAGTATTTGGAGCAAGTTTTCTTCTGAGTGCTAACCGAATAAAATATAAAGACAAAATTTATTTAACAAGTTTATCACAGGTTTCGTTTGTTGTAAAAAATAGAAAAACAACAGTTTAAATTTCCCCTATTTTTAAGTAATACATTGGTTGGTTACTACAAACTGTGGTTTGCCCTGTGTAATCTCATTATGTAAATCAATTGCTTGTTACTCATGCTCCAAGCCGATTGATTCAGTTCCAATTGATATAGATCCATTGTAGGTATGGGGGGGTGAAAGAATAAACGCGAATCTTTCATCCAACTGAGCTAACCAACTTCACAACTTTGTTGAATTTTTATGTTACAACCAAGTTTACTTTCATTTCAGATGGTCTTGGATATGGGCGGATCTCAAATTGATGGCCGACTTTGTCTCAATGAAGATGGAGTGAAGGCTTTGGGCGATTGTCTGCGCAACATCAGCGAATTAGGAATTCATGAGCGGATGATACCCGTACAAAGTCGCATCATCTTACGTGAAGCTGTTCAACAACTTCCCAAACCTCAAGTAAGTCAGCTTACCTATTTTTAATTTTAGATTTAATATCTTTTAACTGACTTGTTGCTAATAGCTGATTATAACCGGTAACCATTCGTCTAATATCTCTGTTCACCATCTCTAAGCCAACCTTGTAAACCACTGATCTAAGTTTAATGATGTTAAGAATCAATTCGAAATTATTATACAATATTTTTACATATTTTTTAAATGGAAATACTTAGTTCGGTCGAATATCCTGGTGATTTATTGCGTCGCGTTTCGGCTGAATGGTGGAAGGTTCAACATTGGTCACTACTTATTTGTTTTTTATTTTGACCATCACATTGCATACATCATGTGAACTCATTGGATTATTGGGTTCAACCAAATTGAATTAAAGACTTATTTAGACATAACATACTTTAATATTTCCGATAACACGGCAACTGGCGCAAGGTAATATCCCTTGTATTTTCCCATTCTCAGGGATAAACATGGATAACCTCTCCTATTAATTCACTGGACATCATGCAGATAAGTCACTAAACCGCCTGAATCATGGCTTCCCAAACTGTAGGTCAATGAATTTTTGGGCTTGCAAGAATTAATTTCACACAAACTACTATACCTTGTGCGTTTTCAGATTTTAAACGTAAATAAGGTTTGCATAAAATATTAATAAATTGAAAGTGATCGCTAGCTTAAAAGTTTGAAGTGATCGCTATCTTAAAAGTTTAAAAAGCTCTGGTATAGATCACCCACCATTTTATTTTTTTGTGGGCCCCCTTTGTTTTGTATTAAGCTTTACCAGCAGGCTATCCCTTACGAGATAAAAAAGGTTTCCACCATCCTGGGCAAACCCACCCAGTAAATTTGTTTAAGATAATTTTACAACCAAACTGGAAAAAATTTCAATAAAGAATTACACACTAAATTTCAAACTAATAAAACTACCCCTAATTGTTACATTGAACTATGCATATAAACAGATTGTGTTACGTTAGTTCTGTTCACTGGACAACCAATTCTGTTCAAACCAGAATTGCTGTTTTCCGTCTCGAACCCTCTGTATCTTCAACTCTGGGAAGACCACAAATTCTCAGAAAACGGGAGCTCGAATCAAATCGTGACACAATGCTATAACTTACATGTTGATAAACAGTATCTGACAATTATTAGTTTTTAATGGAATTTCTACAGATTGGTGCGCATCTACACATAATTGGATAACATTTTCTGCCTGAAGTCAGTTTACATGGAATTTTGGGTTGATTTGCGATATTCTGCTGGGTTATTTATAACAATTCATATTCATCCCCGTGGTAACACAGCACTGGGTTGGGATTTCCACAAATTGCCGACTAAAATCTATCCATCTTACACGAGGCAGATATAACATAACTTGTAACAATGGTAGCATTATGACTAAGAATTTATATTGAAAAGCTGTTGTAGACCACTTTTCGGGGATTGTTTATTGGCGCAGATATAAATTTAAATAGGAACATAATTCTTGTGTATTGCAAATATGGTTGTCTATATTTATTAAATGTGCGATATACTGTGTAAATTAGTTCTCTGATAACTTTGTACACAACTGCCTCAATCTGTTATTTTCTAGAACATTTCCAAAATCTACATATGTTATACAATAATAAAACTCAAAAATTTAAACAACTTTTAAATTTAAAATTTAAAAAAAAAGTTAATAAAAAAAACATAAAGATTGGAAAAAAAATTATCGATTTGCCAATTTAAATATTTATTGGAATTGGGTTTTTCCATATGCAATTCTATACAATGTATTTATGCTTTGTAACTTTGAACACATTTCATCAGGACTTGGTTGTAGATGATGGTGAATGGGATGAACAGAACGGTGCTCAATATGTGAAGACTTGGACATTGTATTATGAAAATAAAGCTGATGATGTGATACGAATACTTCAACTTGAACCTGGGAAGGTGGGATAAAATGTGGCTTTCAATATATCATGTATTATTTAATATCATGAATTAGTTTGGTATTTCTTATTTTAAGTTTTATCCTATAAGTTAAATTATCATTTTATTACTTTACATTAATATGTGAAGTGAATAGAATTAATACCTTTTTTTTGTGGATAAATATTGTTTACCTTTACTAAAATAAATGATGTTTCACATGATAAATATCAAATTATCCTCAAATTTTAATTTCAGATCACAAGGTTATCGTTGCGTGCAGGGAACAATCCAGTAAGTACATCTGTGTTTGATTTGTGAATTATAACAAAGACGTTTACCAACCTGGTGGAGAGATTGCACTCATTTCTAAATCTCCCAATTTACTCGGATTAATCTCATATTATCTCATGTCATATATTCAACTCATAATGTAAAGAATTTTCTTTGATTATTATATTTCATCTCATACTCCGCATATATGGTAGTATAGCTTTTATTACATGTCACAATGCAGTATTGAACAATTAACATACCAGTAGGCTCATATTGCGAGAACCATTAGAAGCCCTGCGATCATATTCAACATAGAAATACCATGTACTATTACATAGTACCAACCCGATATTTATAACGACTGGCTGATCACGCTGCATGATAAACACAATGGTCAGCACATCAATGCGTTGTTTATCACCAAGTCGTTAATTATTTGACATTCCATAATTTTAGTTTAAAGTTTATACAAAGGTTGGTAAATGCTTTGTAATGAGCCATAAGTACATCGTATAAGTAACAGACTTGTAGTAAGTTCATGAACCATTGTGATAACAAACCCAGATAAGTGATAACAAATGGAGTTTGGTCACAGGGATGGTATAAAGAATTAGAGATAAGGGATATAGTTGGATATTTGCAACCGCACATGGAAGCTCTGGATGAACTTCGGTTAGATGGATGCGGAGAGCTGATCGTAGATTTGAGCCAAGCTATCAATGAGCGACAGAACAAGGTAAATATACCAACTTTATGTTGACGCGTTAAACATGACCATTTGATTTTAGCAGCTTGATTCCCGTTGGAAAACCTCAATGTCTGCTGTGCAAAGTATTAAAAGTGACCTATCCAGTATTTGTAGCGCGTTTTCTTCTGAGTGCTAATCGAATAACATATGAAACTGTGGTGTGCCCTTTGTAAACTCTTTATGTAAATCAATTGCGTGTTACCTATTCTCCAATCCAATTGATTTAGTTCCAATTCATAAAATAAACAAGAATCTTTCATCCAACGGAGCTAACCAACTTCACAACTTTGTTGAATCTTTCTGTTACAACCAAGTTTAATTTCATTTCAGATGGTCTTGGATATTGGCCGACCTTATCTCGATGATGATGGAGCGAAGGCTTTGGGCGATTGTCTGCGCAACATCAGCACATTACAAATTAATGAGTGGAGGATATCCGTACAAAGTCGCATCATCTTACGTGAAGCTGTTCAACAACTTCCAAACCCTCAAGTAAGTCAGCTTAACTTTCTACAATTTTAGATTAAATATCTTTCAACTGACTTGTTGCTAAGAGCCGATTACTACCGATAGCCATTCGTCTAATATCTCTGTTCACCATCTCTAAGCCAACCGTCTAAACCACTGATCTAAGTTTAATGATGCTAAGAATCAATTCGAAATTATTATACAATATTTATACATATTTTTTAAATGGAAATACTTAGTTCGGTCGAATATCTTGGTGATTTATTGCGTCGCGTTTCGGCTGAATGGTGAAAGGTTCAACATTGGTCACTACTTATTTGGTTTTATCTTTTGACCAGGCACATTGCATACATCATGTGAACTCAGTAGATTATTGGGTTCAACCGAACTAAATTAACTTCTCTTGCAAGAATCAAATTCTCACAAACTACTATACTTTGTGCGTTTTTAGATTTTAAACGTAAAGAAGATTTTCAGAAAATATTAATAAATTGAAAGTGATCGCTATCTTAAAAGTTTAAGAAGTCTGGTATAGATCACCCACCATTTTATTTTTTTTGTTGTTTCTTTGTGTTTTAAGCTTACAGCAGGCTACCTACGAGATAAATAGTTTCCACATCCTGGCAAACCCACAGTGATTAGTATAAGATATTTTACAACAAACTGAAAAATTTATTAAATAATTACACATTAAATTTCAAGCTAATAAAACTACCCCTAATTGTTACATTGAAATATAAATATGAACAGATTGTGTTACGTTAGTTCTGTTCACTGGACAACCAATTCTGTTCAAACCAGAATTGCTGTTTTCCGTCTCGAACCCTCTGTATCTTCAACTCTAGGAAGACCACATATTCCCGGAAAACGGGAGCTCGAATCAAATCTTGACACAATGCTATAACTTATATATTGATAATCAGTATCTGACAATCATTAATTTTGAATGGAATTTCTACAGATTGGTGCACATCTACACATAATTGGATAACATTTCCTGCCTGAAGTCAGTTTACATGGAATTCTCGGTTGCTTTGCGATATTCTGCTGGGTTATTTATAACAATTCATATTCATCCGTGTGGTAACACAGCACTGGGTTGGGATTTCCACAAATTGCCGACTAAAATCCATCCATCTTACACGAGGCAGATATAACATAACTTGTAACTATGGTAGCATTATAACGAAGAATTTATATTGAAAAGCTGTTGTAGACCACTTTTCGGGGATTGTTTATTGGCGCAAATATAAATTTAAATAGGAACATAATTCTTGTGTATTGCAAATATGGTTGTCTATATTTATCAAATGTGCGGTATGTGCATTCTAAGTTGGTTCTCTGATAACTTTGTACACAACTGCCTCAATCTGCTACTTTCTACCACATTTAAAAAAAATTAATACAAAAAACATAAAGATTGGAAACAATTTTAACAATTTGCTAATTTAAATATTCATTTGAATTGGGTGTTTCTATATATATATATGCAATTCTATACAATGTATTTCTGCTTTGTAACTTGAACATATATCCTCAGGACTTGGTTGTAGTTGATGGTGTTGGTGAATGGGGTGAACAGGACTGTGATCAATATGTGAAGACTTGGACATTGTATGAAGATGATGAAGCTGATGATCTGAAACGACTTCTTCAACTTGAACCTGGGAAGGTGGGATAAAATGTGGCTCTCAATATGTCATGTAAATAAAATACTATTTTATTACTTTACATTAATATGTGAAGTGAATAGAATTAATACCTTGTTTTATGTGGTTAAATATTGATTACCTTTACTGAAATATAAATGATGTTTCACATGATAAATATAAAATTATCCTCAAATTTTTATTTCAGATCACAAGGTTATCGTTGCGTGCAGATGAACATAGATTCCTCCCAGTGCAAGCACGGGGCATTCCAGTAAGTACATATGTGTTTGATTTGTAAATTATAACAAAGACGTTTACCAACCTGGTGGAGAGATTGCACTCATTTCTAAATCTCCCAATTTATCCCGATTAATTTCATATTGTCTCATGTGATATATTCAACTCATAATGAAAAGAATTTTCTTTGATTATTATATTTCATGTTATACTTCACATTTGTGATAGGCTAGTATAGCTTTTATTACATGCCATAATGCAGTATTGAACAAGTAACAGACCAGTAGGCTCATATTGCGAGATCAATTTGAAGTCTAGCGATCATATTCCACCAAGTACTTTTACATAGGCGTCAGAAAATACAGAAAAATTGCACAAGTGTGCTGCTTTGTTTTTGCTATATATTTACGGCTTCCATTGTGTAAACATCTTTTAGGGGAAAATAATATTTCTATTTTGTCTATATATTCGAAGAACCTTTGAATCTAAAACTTTATTACAAATATATAGTTTTTAAAATCTCTTAAAGCGAATTTATTGGGTGCTGCAGCGCGCACACACAGAGAAAACGACTTTAAAGTGTATGGGACTATGTAGAAGATAATGTTGTTGTTATGCTATGATACAAGTTGGATTTCTCTTTTCAAGGTGCAAGTTGGAGCAGGGCCAAACAATCCTTACATACACGCTTAGAAAGTTGCTTATAAATAAAGTCAAAGAAAACGGATATTTTTGATATTATAAGCTCCCCATATAGTTGGACTGGGGTGACCAAGGTACCCCAGGCACCCCTATTCTGACGCCCATGATGGACCATTAATATAGTACCAACCCGATATTTATAACCACTGGCTGATCACGCTGCATGATAAACACAATGGTCAGCACATCAATGCATTGTTTATCACCTAATCGTTAATTATTTGACATTCCATAATTTTAGTTTAAAGTTTATACAAAGGTTGGTAAATACATTGTAATGAGCCATAACTACATCGTTTACGCAACAGACTCGTAGTATGTTCATGCACCATTGTGATAACAAAACCCAGATAAGTGATAACAAATGGAGTTTGGTCACAGGGATGGTATAAAGAATTAGAGATAAGGGATATAGTTGGATATTTGCAACCGCACATGGAAGCTCTGGATGAACTTCGGTTAGATGGATGCGGAGAGCTGATCGTAGATTTGAGTCAAGCTATCAATGAGCGACAGAACAAGGTAAATATATTAACTTTATGTTGATGTGTAAAACACCCAGTCATTATAGAAGATTTGTAGTTTACCACATATTTCAGTTTATTGTTAAATGTTTAAGTTTGGTTTATTCGTTTTTTGCCCCACTTTTTAAAAATGGCAATTATATAAATATAATAACGAATATAATAACGACACGGGAACAGGAAAAGAAGGCAAAACGAACAGTTGTTAAAATATGTCATTAAAGGGAAAAAAGATATAATTTAATAAATATATCGGACGCGGCCGCCAAACCTAGGAAAAAGAAAAATATTAAGCGATCCAAATTTAATTAAAACCAAACAATATAAAGCCCTGAAGAAAAGTGTGCGGTAAAGCACAACCTGTACTGAGGGGGAGCCGGCTTTAGGAGAAGGTGTGGCCCGAAAGCGTGGACCAGAGTGGAAAATAAAAAAACCCTAAAATGAAATTCCACTAATGTCAGATGACACTATTAGTTTCAAGCACACTTACCGGGGCATATTTACATTAAATATTGTTATTATAACACACAAATTGGATAATATTAATGCATTTGATTTAATACTTATTTAGGAGTGTGAAAAGGAGCACTACATTAGTGCACCATAAATAACAAAAAAGAACGAAACAAAACAAAATGTTAAAATAAATAAATAATTAATAAATAGATAAATAGAATTAGCGAGCCAAAGAAGGATGGCTAGCAAATGAAAAATACTAAAGATTGCAGCAAGGATTCGATTATATTAAAGCTGATTGGTTGTGACATGTTAGTTTATTAGGGAGTAAATGAAATTTTTAACTTACAAATGGGAATTATTGAGTGTTAAAAAAAGTTCTTATTAGATGTAAATATTAGTGAAACTAGGGAAGCGGATGAGGGTCTTCCAAGAGGTGTTGTTTAACAACTTTGGTAAACTTTTTAAGCGATTTAATCTCACAAATGTTGTTGGGTAGTAGTTGCCAAAACTTTGGGCCTATGTATTTTAGGGATTGTTGGGATAGGGATTTGTTACAAAAAGGAATTAAAAATTGGGAATTGCTTCTTGTTTTCATAGTAGTTTTAGGTTTGCATGAAGGGCAGTGATTAGATGTTATTCAATTATTTTATATTCATAACATAAGTGATAAACAATAAGCTATATATATTTGCGTAAAAATACATGTTGTTTTGAAACAATTAATGTGAACAACCATTAACGATTCCACTTAAACGACCGCGATATTAGACCTGGTAAAGCAAATCAATTTATGCAAAATCCAATTTTATTTATGATAATTTTGGTTTCCACCCACGGGAATACAACATGAATTTCCCATCTTAAAATCTTTAGATGTGTATTTACCTCATGAAATATTCTTGTTCTATACAGATGAAACTTCGATTGAATGGTTATGGTGAGCTTCCTGATGAAGTTATCCAATGTCTGTCAAGTTGCCTCGGCAAAATATCGGAACTGGATTTGGAAAGATACAGCCTTTCAACAAACAGTCACCTTATCATGCAAGATGCGATCGAACAACTCCCTTCTCCCCAGGTAAGCCTCAGGCTCATGAGATGTTTGTTGTTGTTATTAGTTTTATTACAACTTACCTGCTGTCGATTAACATTTCACAGTTGTTGCAAAATTAATGAAATTTTAATTAAAAAGTTAATGAAGAATTGTTAATAATGTGCATTTTGTTCTATTGCATCACAAATGTAAAAAAATGTTTATAAAATTATTAGATTAACTATTTGAGTCAATTATATCCGACCGCATATGATCGCATTCTAACTGTTATTTTGGCGCGAAATATGTAAAAATATGACAAATTGACATGAATTACTTGCAGGATTTCATCTTGAAAGGAGAATACATCTCTGACCTCATGAATTGATATGACAAGATTAAAAGGAGCAAATTAAAGCGTCGACATTCTTAAAAAATATTTATAATCACCAGCCAAACTACCACCCCACACAACATATATGATGATCAGAACCAACACAGTTTCGACCAATTGTATGGCTGTGTCTGCATATGACATTTCTCCACCTATTATTCCAATGCATCGTACCCACCATTATTCCAATGCATCGTACCCATCATTATTCCAATGCATCGTACCCACCATTATTCCAATGCATTGTACCCACCATTATTCCAATGCATCGTACCCACCATTATTCCAATGCATCGTACCCACCATTATTCCTATGTATCGTACCCACCATTATTTCAATGCATCGTACCCACCATTATTCCAATGCATCGTACCCACCGTTATTCCAATGCATCGTACCCACCATTATTCCAATGCATCGTACCCACCATTATTCCAATGCATCGTACCCACCATTATTCCAATGCATCGTACCCACCATTATTCCAATGCATCGTACCCACCATTATTCCAATGCATCGCACCCACCATTATTCCAATGCTTCGTACCCACCATTATTCCAATGCATCGCACCCACCATTATTCCATTGCATCGTACCCACAATTATTTCAATGCATCGCACCCACTATTATTCCAATGCTTCGTACCCACCATTATTCCAATGCATCGTACCCACCATTATTCCAATGCATCGTACCCACCATTATTCCAATGCATCGTACCAACCATTATTCCAATGCATCGTACCCATCATTATTCCAATGCATCGTACCCACCATTATTCCAATGCATCGTACCGACCATTATTCCAATGCATTGTACCCACCATTATTCCAATGCATCGTACCCACCATTATTCCAATGCATTGTACCCACCATTATTCCAATGCATTGTACCCACCATTATTCCAATGCATTGTACCCACCAATATTCCAATGCATCGGACCCACCAGTTATTCCAATGTTAGTATATTTGTCTATTAGTCCATAATTTGTGATAATTTTATATTCATTAAATTAGCGCATGTAAATAAATATTGTACATAATATACCATTTTGTGTTGATTGGTGAAATGGTTTTGGGGATTTGGAGTAATCGTGGGAAAACTTATTTCGTAGTAAAACTAACCGAACCAAGTATTTCCACGGAGTTTTAGTTCATAGGATTAGATATTCATGTTTATAACCGTAAATATAGTTTTCATTAGGTTACCTCGCGCCCATCGTCGGGTTACCGGAGCTATTGCAGTGTGTTGTGTATGATAGACACGTTCCTTCAATTTGGTAGAACCCATTAATCCGCTGAGTTCAGGCAATTTTCGTAAAGTGCCTTCAAGGACACAACCGACTAGCTAGCGACCAGTTTCGCACCTGCAAACTTTCGATTGAAAGGCGACGCACTTAACCATTAGACCAACCGCACGGACCATTGAGCATAAGAATTGAGAATTCCCTAATTTGAATATTTATATTTTTCTGAAGATCTAATTCTTGTCATTAAGATTGTAGGATTCAACAGGGGCGAAGCCCCTACCCCCACGTTACCAACCCTGTGTTGGCCAATTTGAGCTGCTCCACGCACTCGACCAGTGATTGCTCTATCCTCTATATTTGAAACAAAACACCCTTCTGTGATGTCATTTAATTGCGCTAACATAGACAAACGGACATAATTTCTAAACACATAAAACATAGCAGCATAGATACATAGATACAATTTCTGGGTTTGCTTTCGTGCGATCCAGAACAGCTCAATTAATAAAACCTTCTTCCACGTAGTAAGAACAGAAAAGGCCGAAATTACTATGACCTTTTAAATTGGCAGCGACGCCGTGACGCTTCATAGGCTACACAGAAATCGGGAATTTAGGTACTTGGGATTGGGCTCTTAAAATGACCGTAACAGAGCTGTTCACCATCAATTCGGTAAAAGCCCGATTGGTCTAAGCGGTTAAGTGCGGCGCCTTTCAATCGAAAGGTTGCAGGAGCGAAACTGGTCGCTAGCTAAACGGTTGTGCTCCTTGGGCAAGGCACCTTTACGGACGTTGCCTGAACCCAGCGGAATTAATGGGTTCTATCCAAATTGAAGGAACGTTTCTATCATATGACAACACACTAGCAATAGCTCCGGTAACCCGACGATGGGCGCGAGATGATTTGACGAATTGCCCCGTGTGTTAACCCCCCTTGGTTTTCCCATTCACGGTGGATAAAGATGAATATCCTATCCTATCCTATCTAAAGCTGGGATTTGTACACATTCCACAACGTATATTTCCTGACATTCAGGAATAAAAGATTTGTTCAATATTGGAATGCTTGCTACGTCCGACATAACGTTGGTTTTGTAACATAAACGACACTGGTTTTTCTGTATGAAATCTAAACCCAAAATAAATTTGTGTGCGATATCCATGGACAAGTCAACTTTCAAGGAAACATTTAATCCACCGACAGTGAGCATAATATATGTAGTTCCCAATACCCCCACAGGTTTATCGTTGGTGCCAACAAACCGGACATTTCGACACCAAAGCGCTGATTGTATCATCATTCACGAGGATATTAGCAAACCGACGTAACTCAATTGGTTCAGTACAACCGACTTTTTCAAGCTTAGCTTGAACTTCAATTCTGCTTACGATTCGATTCCTCTCCACTCCAGCGCTCGTTCGATCGCATTGCCTCCTGTGGGTTGTTTCACGTTCAGTAAAAGTTTTGCTCTTGGCAGAAACACGTACCTTCCCTTTTATTCTGTCAACTTGTCGCTGGACATTAGGGCAGAATCGCCTAATATATCCACATTTACCACCATTAAAACACTGACGGTCGACAAAGGTTGATCCATATTCTCCTGGTCGATTTAATATCGGCTGGTATTGCTGCCTTGCCCTGCGCTCGCCGAATTCTACGAATGTGCGTTCTAGGCCTTCGATGCTCGTTTTCATTGCCCGTATTCCTTGTACTATTTCGTTTTGTTGTGCGACATTTCTATCGACCCTTCCGATTTCGATGTAGAGCTAAATGGAGGTGAAATAGGAGCTACCTCCAGTGAATGTGATGTTGTAGCTTGCAACATTAGCTGAGCAGCTTCCTAGAAATCACGGAATAAAATCAATTTTACTCGAGATGTTACTTCATTACGGAGATGTGCTTCCTAATCTAGAGAATACGCCCGATTACCTAGGTGTTTCACGGCAAATACGAATTGTCGGTTACTCTCGTTTCATGCGGCATTTGTTGACGCCTCACGTTCCAATCGAAAAGACTCAAGTTGTGTGTTTCCACCAATTAAGCACAGAGCACGTTCGATCAAACTCTTAAATGGTAGTTCATTAATACAAGCATAATTTACATAAATTTGCCATTTTAATTCTTCGGGTATTGAGGTAAGGAATATGTAACGCGTAACCTCATCGTTTGCTTTCACACTCTCACAATAAGAGTTGAACACCCTGATAAAATCGGCAAGATCTTGGTTGGGGAAAATACCGGTTGCAAAACAAATTAAAGAACATAACGAACGTCAATTTTAAAAACTATAAAAACGAGTTCTCGCTGTATGGGTAAACTAAGACAGACTAAGCGATTACATGGTCCTGGCAGGATAGCCAATTTGTTAAGGCTTTATCGGCTAAGAGAGTGTGGTCCCAGAATCCTGTTCTAACAGCCAATCGTGAGACCATTCTGCCTTAGTCTACTGTAAATAATACGCCGATTGTCCGGCCGGTTAGTCTAGCGGTTAAGTGCGACACCTTTCTAACGAAAGGTTGCAGGTACGAAACTGGCTGCTAGTTAGTCGGTTGTGTCCTTGGGCACGGCACTTTACGAACATTGCCTAAACCCAGCAGATTAATGGCTTCTATCAAATTGCAAAAACGTCTTTATCATATACAACACACTGCAATAGCTCCGGTAACCCGACGGTGGGCGCGAGGTGATCTGACGATCGCCCGTGTGTTAACCCCCTTGGTTTTCCCATTCGCGGAGATATTGAATATTCTATACTATAGGGCGATTTAATAAAACGTAAAAGATTAACACGGCTAAAAGAATAATAAAAACTACCACGACCGTCAGCGGGTATCCGATAGCGGTACACGACCACGATACCACTTAATACACCGCACATTACTTAATACACCGTACAATACTCAATACACCGTACAATACTCAATACCCCGTACAATACTCAATACACCGTACAATACTCAATACACCGTACAATACTCAATACACCGTACAATACTCAATACGCCGTACATTACTCAATACACCGTGCAATACTCAATACACCGTACAATACTCAATACACCGTACAATACTTAATACACCGTACAATACTCAATACACCGTACAATACTCAATACACCGTACAATACTCAATACGCCGTACAATACTCAATACACTCAACAATAATACTCAAAGCTCAAGAAAGGAAAATACGGTGCGCTTGTTAAAATATACAACGAGAACTACACTGACACATTCGTTTAGGCCGGACAAAGGTAAGAGCTAGAAAAACAATTAGTGCCGACAATCGATAAACCGTGTGTGCGGGTGGAAACTGCTAGAACGCCTAAAGAGATGCAACTTAAGTACACAGTGACCATAGTTAAGTGCAAAGTAAAAATAAAAGTGCAAAGTAAAACAAGTGAAAACGTCCATTTAACTGATACGAATAGTGAAACAATAAAAGGAAAACAACAACATTAAAACTGAAAACTCTTACTCCAACCAATCCATTACACCCCCCAACTATATTCAATCTCCTCCTAGAGGTTACAAATTTCATTGTGGAAATACTATAGCTTCCGCCGTGTACGCTTTGGCCGATCTGGCCTTTGTTGTAGTGCCAGTCCATTGTCAACGGTGTGTGGTTTCTGGGAGTGTGTGCTTGTTTCCTCTTTGTTGTCCGTTCGCTCTTCCCGATCGCATCTCGTGTTCACATCGTGAAATCAATAAGTCACATTGCGATCCACCATATCAGTATAAGTCAGTCACCGATCATTGCATCAGGAAGTAAGGGTTAAGGTTTACTCTGTGCCGAGCGACCAGCAGCCAATTGTATTTGCTCGTAACCCGCCGCGTTTAATATAGGATATTCATGTTTATCCGTGTGAATGGGGGAAAACATGGGAGTTAACACACAGGGCTAATCGTCAGATCACTTCGCGCCCATCCGTCGGGTTACCGGAGCTATTGCAGTGTGTTGTATATGATTTATGCAACGTTTGACGTGTTTGCCGTAGGTTAACTGCAACGTTCGAGGTTAGTCGAGGGTAGATTTGCCCTCTGTGTGGCTCGAATATATGCTGACTCCGATATCCGACTTCCAAAGATCGAGTCCACGCTTATTGAACGTTGGTTAGTTTATTGTCAAACGTTGTTAATATGCACACTCGAATAAATCACATGCACTTTACTCGGGAATCGATTCGCGGGACCGACTGGCGTCGGAATAACTGCGCGATGCGTTTAACAGACAGTTCGTTTTCCTTTGCGGCTTGTCAACTCGTTCTTTGTTTATTCTGGCAGAAGCGACTTTTGTCTTGTTCCTTCTGTCAACTATGCCACAAAGTCTCAATAACCTAGCGCTTAACGCGCCAGGTGGCAGTCACCTCGGTCTCAGCTTCGTTCCCTCTCTCTGTCCGTCCGTTTCTGACGTTCAAACATCCGTATTTATTCTGGTGCTCCAATTCCTAAGAGAAAACTGCATGATGCCCGTTTTTGGTCTTATTCATGTAATCTTTTCTCTCCAAAACCACTTATAGATTCTCTGCTTCTCACTCTTGCGACAACATCTCGTGTGATTGTTCGCCCAAAATAGACCCATTAGCTGGTCTTTCCCACGGGAACCCCATCAAAATCCTTCGTAACTCCGAGCAATAACTGACGTCATAATGATTTCCAGAGATCAAACAACACTGACCGGCAATAGCTGGCGCCATAATGCAGTTAGTTTTAAGTGGATGACGTCCATCTTATCGCGGATGTTTGAATTGAAGTGAAAACAAGGCGAACCGCTGCAATTTACACGTTCCTTAAATTTGGTAGAACCCATTAATCTGTTGGGGTTCAGGCAATGTCCGTAAAGTGCCTTGCTCTTAGAACATAACCGACTATATTGCGACCAATTTCGAACTGCAACCCTACGGTTGAAAGGTGTCGCACTAAACAACAATACTAACCGGTGGAATGAAATTAAGCTTATAGGTTAGGCGTCCAGAATATTTGTTCACCTATTTAACCACTGGGTTAAGGAAACATCTGGTTAGTACCTTGCCGATTAAAACAAGCAATTTGTTGCTTTTTTCTGAAAAAATTAGAAACTCATGGTTTTATTTTGACATTGGTTTAAACCAATTTGTCAATGCATGGTTCATTTCAATACATCTTGTGTTGAAAGTCGGTATCAGGCACGACCGTATATCTCCCTCCTTGATTTCTTTGTTACGTCACATTAATAGCTTTTATTCCCGATTGTTTGAAATTTCTTCCTCTCTCTATATGATCCTCTGCAGATAATTATCTCAGCATAGACGGTTCATGCTACAATATCTCTCGTATACAACCACGTTTGTAATCATGGATCGCCCCCTATGTTGGTCCACTTTTTTTAACATTTGAACGTTTTAGAGAAGAAGGTGAACGGGCAACAACACAACAATACAGGAATACATTTAATTTGTTTGCTATTATCATTTCCTTTTTTTGAGGGCTTCCACTTCACTAATGAATGATTGAATTGTGGGCACTGTGTCCGTTGTTTTCCCTCTGTATATACAGAATCTTACACATAATAAAATACAGTTGATGAAACAATTGTTAACAATACCAAAGAAACAATTTTGTGGAGTTAAGCTGTATGGTTTACGAAATGCCGCGCTTAACCAGTTTTCGACATTATTCCAATAAGCATAGATTTTGGGGCAAAAATAGAATAGGTGGGTTAAGGTTTCTGGTTCGATCTTGCAAAATCCGCACCGATTGGTGTCCTTGAATCCCATACGATGTAATTTATCATTGGTTACTATAGCTATGTTATTTAGTTAATTTGAAAGGAGCGGTACCGAGTTTCTAAGGTACACAAATAATTATCACAGTAAATTTGTCCCCAGTTTTTCGATGGTAATATCGAGCGAGCGCCGCCCAATTTTTCTCCGGTTTTTATGGAGGTTGTTGCGCTAGCTGCGATAACATCGTTATATATTGATTTCGTTGTTTGGTAATCTTTTAAGTTTTCGATCAAGTCAAACAATTTGGTGGAATAATCGGTCTTACTTGGGCTTTGTGGATCGCCTTAAACCCAAGCTTCCGGCACGGCGTAGATTAATTTGTTGAATTCTGTACAATTGTCTAAGGTATCAGTTATCGAATAAGCTTCTCGTAACTCCTTGAAGCTCATATAGTTACCCTCGATGTTAATAATTTGAGAGTAGTTGGTTATCCCGGCCTCCGCCAAGTCCACAATGAAGAATGTTCTATTGCGCGATTTAATATTTGAGTTCAACCCGAGGTAGCGAGGGTCGTTAATGCGATCAAGGCGAGTTCCGCTGGACTATATACGTCTAACAGCTACCGCCGTGGTCCGAAGCGCGCGCAAGGGGAATAGCCGGACGATGTCGTTGGACGTTTCCCGTAACTTGGACTTCACCGTTGCTGCTAATGCCGCTTTACTAAAATATACATTTTCCACGTCTTTCTAGGCTGCGTGGTAGTCCGAGTCTAGTAAGCTTTTCATCCATTTTGCTTGCAATGCCAAAATATAGGCGTCAATATCAAGCACTTTGCCCCTCCCTCACCAATGTCGCTACATACCGTAGTTCTCTTGATTCGTTCCCATTTCGACCCCCATATAAAGTGAAAAATGCTTTGTTTAAGTATTTTTAAGAAGACGCTATATATAGGTGGTGACGTAGGTATTACACTTAGTTTGTACGTCAGTGTCGGTATGAATAAGGATTTAATCACAGTTAGTTTGCCAAGTAGAGTCAAGGTTCGAGAGGCCCAAATATTTAACAGCGTTTTGATTTTATTTACAGGTTCCGTCATATTAATATTAAAAAGATCTCGACCATTGTTGTTGCGACCAATAGGAAATGCAATGCCAAGATATTTTATCTCGTTGTTAGGCCACGGCAATCCTTTATTTAGAAGGGGTTTTAAATCGCACGACCGTTTAATGCCAATGTAAAACGCGTTAGATTTCTGTAGGTTTATTACGCAGCCGGATATTTTTCCGTAGTTTTCCAGGATTTTATATGCTAAGTTAAAGCTTTTAACCTCCCCGTCCAGCGTTATCATGGTATCGTCCGCCAACATGGAAATTTTTATCTTCTTCTCCATGACTGTTATGCCGGGAATTTGTGACGAGCGAATATCCACCGCTAATATTTCGATTGCCAAAACAAATAATGTAGGTGACAAAGGATCACCTTGACGAACGCCATGTTGGGATTTAAATTGTTTGGAAACGTGATTATTGTTAATAATGAAACAGCTTGGGTCGGTATAAAAGGTTTTAATCCAATTTTGAATATGTTGACCGAATCCCCATCGTTTTAACATTTGGTTGACAAAGGTCCAGCTTAGCGTACCGAATGCTTTATAGAAATTCCCGTTAAATATTGCCCCAAGTATGCTTTCAGCGTCACAATAATCGAGTAAGTTAAATAAAAGTCGAATGTTATTGCCAATATACTTCATAAAACCATTATGATCGGGATGTATCAAAGGGGGAAGGAGGCTCTTGATTCCGTTATTTATTACTTTTGAAATTATTTTTATAGTCCACGTTCAGAAGAGTGATTGGGCGATAGTTAGTCGCTAGCAATAGGGGATAGGGGGATAGGATATTCATGTTTATCCCCGTGAATGGGAAAACCAAGCGGGTTATCACACGGGCAATCGTCAGATCACCTCGCGCCCACCGTCGGGTTACCGGAGCTATTGCAGTGTGTTGTATATGATAGACACGTTCCTTCAATTTGGTAGAACCCATTAATCCGCTGGGTTCAGGCAATGTCCGTTAAGTGCCTTGCCCAAGGACACAACCGACTAGCTAGCGACCAGTTTCGCACCTGCAACCTTTCGATTGAAAGGCGAAGCACTTAACCGCTAGACCACCGGGCCGGACTTAAATAGATTTTTGTTAGGTTTAGGAATTAGTGTTATTACCCCGTGCTTTTGCGTTTCCGTTAGATATCGGTTTCTTTCTGTTAAATGGAGCGCGTCCATGAAGTAAGACTTTATGGCAAACCAAAACAGTTTGTAAAATTCAGCTGGAAAACCGTCGCAACCAGGAGACTTATTGTTTGGCATTGTATCCAGGGCTTTACGACATTCTACTTCAGTTATGGTATATTCTATGCTCTTCGCGGTATTTTCATCTAAACACGGTATGTCCAGTGAGGACAAATGTGAAGATATTTCCTCGACGGGTATTAACGCGCTTTTCTTATCTAGACTTTCATAAAATGTGGCAAGTTCGTTTACGATTTCTACTTGACCTGTTAAAATAGCGCCATTGCTCTCAAGTCGATAAATTGCCTTTTTTTCTGCATTTCGTTTTACACTTTTCACAATGCTCTACCCATCTTACGCGACTTCGAATTATTGCACCCTTGGACCGGCGTTCTACAAGATCGTTAAGTTCACATTTTAACTTATTTAACGTTTCTTCATTTGATTGTGTAACTATTGACGAGTCGGCGAGAACGGTCTCGGCCCTTTTTATTTCATTTTCAATGATAGTTGTTCCTTCTGCGCCGATCGCTTTAGCAGGGCGCTGAAGTTTATACATGTGCCCCTGAGCGTGCATTTTAGAGCATCCCATCTTGCATGAGCATTCACGTGGCCAGGTGGATTATTGATGCCAAAATCAGTGTTAGCCTGTTTAATGGTTGAAATAAAAGCTTTGT
>CH000926.1:13779-26499 GCA_000149265.1 Ciona savignyi | reverse complement strand
CATGCCCACGTCGAGCACAGTGATACATCTCATGCCCACAGTCGAGCACAGTAATACACCTCATGCCCACAGTCGAGAACAGTAATACACCTCATGCCCACAGTCGAGCACAGTAATACACCTTATGCCCACAGTCGAGCACAGTAATACACCTCATGCCCACAGTCGAGCACAGTAATACACCTCATGCCCACAGTCGAGCAGAGTAATACACCTTATGCCCACAGTCGAGCACAGTAATACACCTCATGCCCACAGTCGAACACAGTAATACACCTCATGTCCACAGTCGAGCACAGTAATACACCTCATGACCACAGTCGAGCACAGTAATACACATCATGCCCACAGTCGAACCTCCTTATAATCCAACATGAGCAGAGACAATTCCTCCTTCTTCTCACAAAGATCAAAACTCCTCATCCACGCTTCGAACTCCACCGGACCTTAAACAAGCGATGGTTAGATCACATGGTGGCAGCAAACACAATGTTTACTCACAGTCAGGTTCATTGCAATACGTCCCAGGGTTGGTTTGAAGAGCAAATAACCGAGCCTGTGTGAGGATAATGGATCTTTATGTGAGGTTGAAGGTCGTGGGGTCGAAACCAGGTGTTTCAACACCGGATATCGTGGTGGGTTAATTGAAGCAACATGTAAATTATACATGTCTATCATATACAACACACTGCATATACACAACATAGGCAAAGCACTTAACATTACCTGAACCCAGCGGATTAATGGGTTCTACCAAATTGAAGGAACATGTCTATCATACACAACACACTGCAAAAGCTCTGGTAACCCGACGGTGGGCGCAAGGTGATCTGAAGATTGCCGGTGTGTTAACCCCCTTGGTTTTCCCATTCACGGGGATAAACATCCCGATGTCCTCACCTCAGCCGGAGATATCACCTTCAATCCACTAGGTGTCCCCACATACATGGTTGCGTCAGCGTTTTCTGTGGAATTGAAAATTAATTCGTTTTCGTCGTTGGTGGATCGTATTACCGTCACTGGGAGGTGGTAGAGGGGCGATGTGCTTCACCACGTTACCAAGGAAACCACCGATGGAATTCGCGACAATTTTTGTCGCTTCTGACGCTTCCCCCACGTTCGCCTGCAAACATAGATATCATATAAATACCAAGATTTCACTAGGCGTCCGCTACATGACTGTTGTCATAATTGGGATTGTTTGTCGTATTGTGGACAATTAAACAACAACGGCATCAACACTTTTCAAAATATCTACTAGGGATGCACAAACTAGAATATCGAATCTTTAATCCTACAGGATTCGAATCCAAATATTACGTTTATTTCGAATATTTGGATTCGAAATAAAATATACACATTAAGAAACGATAATTGCATGGAGTTCCTTTTTATTTCCATTGTACATATTGCAGCAGCGTTGATTACAACGCATATTATAAGCATGGGCGCCGACTTCCGCCGTTGCGCCGCAATGTATGTTTTATAATTATGCAAAAAATTCCCTGCGCATTTAAATAATTATCACATTAAATTGTCTAACCGCAGCGCCGCTTTTCCAGCGGTGTTTATTGCTTTGATTGGCGGTTTGACCCAGGGTTACGTTGACCTAGATTCAATACAGGACCACTGACGACGCACTCCCGTTTTTTCCCATGTACTTCCCATTACTAAGTATTAGCTGGAGAGAACAGTAGGCTAACATCGGTTAACGGTTTTTTTTCTTTAATCATTTAATCGTTTTAAGAATCTGGATTCTTGCACAGCCCTCGCAGACACATAAATATTTGGTATATTCTTTCCGTATTGTTGACGCTGAGCTGCGTATTAACGACCATGCAATATTTCGGCGGGGGAAGTAGTTAAACACTTAAACTCCTGGCGTAATCTTTTAGCTTTGTAAATCGTTAGTATCATAGTTCTATCCGAGTTAGTTCGAGGCAGAAGGCCGATTGTGACGTCATAAAATTTCGCGCAACGGTAACATTTTACTGAAGTCGCCGCCTATGATTATAAGTATGTAATCACACTGGCCATAGAGGTAGTCAGCGGCAGCAGAAATTTTTGACGATCTTGCCACTTTAACTCGAGTTTGCTTTTTAACTCTTTCACTCCCGGCCAAATGCATTAATTTAAACATGCTGTCCCGCAGTGTTTTTTACAATTTTTGGTCATTTTCAAATTAGCACAGTTTTTCTCAAATTTATGCTATGATTTAATATTTAGTATGGTTGGAAAGATAATTTATCCCTCTTTTAAACAAACCGCACACCTAGAATCTACCTCCAATAAAGAATATATTATGTAAACTTTAGTGAACACCACTTTTTATGTAAAGAAAATTCTGCTCGACTTTGAAAATTTTGAGGTGCACTGACAAACAAAATACTCACTAATTATTGGTATGCCCAAATGATATAAAAATTGGAATGTAGATTGTCTAATAGTTTTTGTACTCAGGAAAATTTGAACTGTATTTGTATCTTCAGTAGTTTTTTTACTATTCCTAATTGAAATTTTCCTTTATTCTAACTATATTATGAAAAATTGAACCAAAACGCATTGAAGTTTTTAGTTTTGTAGAACTAAAATAGTAAAAAGTATAAATAAGAACAGTGAAGGAAGTGTAAAAAGGGCATACAAAAGCAAACAAACACAAATACTATATCCAATATTCTTCAAAGCAGGGCACACCGAACTAGCTAGTCTCGCCGCCTTTTTCTTTATCGTGCGCTCAGCAGGCCCAGCTGGATTCATGCTTTGGTGAACACGAAGCATAAACGCCTGCTGCGAAAACGTCACCAACGCTCTCCTTTTTTTCTCAACGGCACGAAATTCACAGAGAATGTAAAGAAAGACTTGCTTGACAAAAAGAGCTTCTCCGCAAGTTAACGCGACTCCTATTGGCTGAGTTAGTCACTTGTAAATTCGTGTAAAATCGATAGAAATAAGAGGCGAAGCCTTGAAAAAGAAAGGCTATCACTCCTCGCATTTTTAATATTTCTCCACGAAAATTACAGAGAATAAAATATAGGGTTTCCTTGATCGAATGAGCCATAGCTGAGGTCTCTACCATTACGCATTGCGGAGAAATCGTTTTTTAGATTTGTATCCATTTATGTACAGGCGGGATACCATGTTTTCCCACCAACTCGCCATATATGGCCATATATGGCGAGTTGGGACGGAAAGAGTTAATATAGAATAGGATTCGATATTCTGGATTCGAAATAACTATTATGGAATACCAAGATATTCTAGTTTGTGCATCCCTAATAATATCTGGGTCGTTGTCGTTTGTGCATCCCTAATATCTATCTGGGTCGTTGTCGAAGGTAAAATAAGGAACTATTATAAAATAGAAATCATACAAACCTTAATATTGAGTTGATCTTTCATAGAAATAGCAGTTTGAGCGACAAATTTTGATGTGTCATCTTTCACGACTTGCGTAAATTCCTTGAGGTCACGCGCAATAAATTCGTTCGTTTCTGCAATCTGTAGGCCATGATACATTACATTAGTATGGGTGGGTCCATGGTAGCACTGGGACCAGGAATGTAAGCCATGACACATTACATTAGTATGGATGGGTCCATGGTAGCACTGGGACCAGGAATGTAGGCCATGATACATTAAATTAGTATGGATGGGTCCATGGTAGCCCCAGGACCAGGAATGTAGGCCATGATACATTACATTAGTATGGGTGGGTCCATGGTAGCACCAGGACCAGGAATTTAGGCCATGATACATTACATTAGTATGGGTGGGTCCATGGTAGCACTGGGACCAGGAATGTAGGCTATGATACATTACATTAGTATGGGTGGGTCCATGGTAGCACTGGGACCAGGAATGTAGGCTATGATACATTACATTAGTATGGGTGGGTCCATGGTAGCACTGGGACCAGGAATTTAGGCCATGATACATTACATAGTATGGGTGTGTCCATGGTAGCACTGGGATTAGGAATGTAGGCCATGATACAATACATTAGTATGGGGGGGGGGTCCATGGTAGCACTGGGACCAGGAATGTAGGCCATGATACATTACATTAGTATGGGTGTGTCCATGGTAGCACTGGGACCAGGAATGTAGGCCATAATACATTAGTATGGGTGGGTCCATGGTAGCACTGGGACCAGGAATGTAGGACATGATACATTACATTAGTATGGGTGTGTCCATGGTAGCACTGGGACCAGGAATGTAGGCCATGATACATTACATTAGTATGGGTGTGTCCATGGTAGCACTGGGATTAGGAATGTAGGCCATGATACAATACATTAGTATGGGGGGGGGGTCCATGGTAGCACTGGGACCAGGAATGTAGGCCATGATACATTACATTAGTATGGGTGTGTCCATGGTAGCACTGGGACCAGGAATGTAGGCCATAATACATTAGTATGGGTGGGTCCATGGTAGCACTGGGGACCAGGAATGTAGGACATGATACATTACATTAGTATGGGTGTGTCCATGGTAGCACTGGGACCAGGAATGTAGGCCATGATACATTACATTAGTATGGGTGTGTCCATGGTAGCACTGGGACCAGGAATGTAGGCCATGATACATTACATTAATATGGGTGGGTCCATGTGTAGCACTGGGACCAGGAATGTAGGACATGATACATTACATTAGTATGGGTGTGTCCATGGTAGCACTGGGACCAGGAATGTAGGCCATGATACATTACATTAGTATGGGTGGGTCCATGGTAGCACTGGGACCAGGAATGTAGGCCATGATACATTACATTAGTATGGGTGGGTCCGTGGTAGCACTGGGACCAGGAATGTAGGGCATGATACATTACATTAATATGGGTGGGTCCATGGTAGCACTGGGACCAGGAATGTAGGACATGATACATTACATTAGTATGGGTGGGTCTATGGTAGCACTGGGACCAGGAATGTAGACCATGATACTTTACATTAGTATGGGTGGGTCCATGGTAGCACTGGGACCAGGAATGTAGGCCATGATACATTACATTAGTATGGGGGGGGGGTCCATGGTAGCACTGGGACCAGGAATGTAGGCCATGATACATTGCATTAGTATGGGTGGGTCCATGGTAGCACTGGGACCAGGAATGTAGGCCATGATACATTACATTAGTATGGGTGGGTCCGTGGTAGCACTGGGACCAGGAATGTAGGGCATGATACATTACATTAATATGGGTGGGTCCATGGTAGCACTGGGACCAGGAATGTAGGACATGATACATTACATTAGTATGGGTGGGTCTATGGTAGCACTGGGACCAGGAATGTAGACCATGATACTTTACATTTAGTATGGGTGGGTCCATGGTAGCACTGGGACCAGGAATGTAGGCCATGATACATTACATTAGTATGGGTGGGTCCATGGTAGCACTGGGACCAGGAATGTAGACCATGATACTTTACATTAGTATGGGTGGGTCCATGGTAGCACTGGGACCAGGAATGTAGGCCATGATACATTACATTAGTATGGGTGGGTCCATGGTAGCATTGGGACCAAGAATGTAGAATATAAAAAGCATGTTACTGTAGATAAAGTATTTATGGACATATTGGTTAGAGTAAGAGTGGTATATTGGTATGGAAGGATAATATCATGTTAGTTTGACGATATGATCCCACTAAACACAAGACACTCGTCAGATAATATAGGTTTGGGGAAGAAATTTATTTTGGCAATGAACGACCATCGTTTTAAGTGATGGATGTTGTATAAGTGTAGTATAATGGTCCAGATAACTGCGACAACATGACCCTCAACAGCATATGTCGTCAAATAAATGTGGATTTGTGGTCCACCATCATGTGACATCACTTCATGACTCAGCATATTCTTCACCTACCTTCTTTTTAGCTGAGTCATACCACGATCCCCACCAAGAATTCGCTGAGTCATCTTCTTCCTCACTGGACATAGAAATAGCATTTTATGTTGTTTTTTAAGAATTAAAAATAAGAAAAAGTTGAAATCTCACCATTTTTCTGCCATTGGTTCCAACTAACAACAATTCACACAACAACAGACACAACTAGCGACACAATTTTCTGGAGAAATAAATAGAAAAGTTTTACAACATTGTGATCGAGGAATTACATTGAGTGCAAAATATAAAATTACGAAGAATTTGTGCAAATTATGAGGTTTCAGCACCGTGTGTTTCAGCACGACAGATATTACGTAACAATACTAATACAACAGGAACAATATAATACTATGATGTCACAACCAACAATCGAATAAGATTGCGAGACAATGGAATTGAACACTCAACCCCAGAGAGGGGGCTTCCCCAAGTGTGAGAGGGTTTAACCCCCCGCCCCAATAATATGATCCAACATTCGGATGAATCGGTCACTTGCTTCCTTGGCTGCGTCTACAATACTCGTCATTTCGTCCACTAGGGGTCCACTTCCATCCACTAGATGTCCTTCGTTGTCCACTAGATGTCCTTCGTTGTCCATTAGATGTCCTTCGTCATCCACTAGATGTCCTCCTTTGTCCACTAGATGTCCTTCGTCCACTAGATGTCCTCCTTCGTCCACTAGATGTCCTTCGTCCACTAGATGTCCTCCTTCGTCCACTAGATGTCCTTCGTCCACTAGATGTTCTTCGTCCACTAGATGTCCTTCGTCCACTAGATGTCCTTCGTCCACTAGATGTCCTTCGTCCACTAGATGTCCTTCGTCCACTAGATGTCCTTCGTCCACTAGATGTTCTTCGTCCACTAGATGTCCTTCGTCCACTAGATGTCCTCCTTCGTCCACTAGATGTCCTTCGTCCACTAGATGTCCTCCTTCGTCCACTGGATGTCCTTCGTTGTCCACTAGATGTCCTTCGTCCACTAGATGTCCTTCGTCCACTAGATGTCCTTCGTCCACTAGATGTCCTCCTTCATCCACTAGATGTCCTCCTTCATCCACTAGATGTCCTTAGTCCACTAGATGTCCTTCGTCCACTAGATGTCCTTCGTCCACTAGATGTCCTCCTTCATCCACTAGATGTCCTCCTTCGTCCACTAGATGTCCTTCGTCCACTAGATGTCCTCCTTCGTCCACTAGATGTCCTTCGTCCACTAGATGTCCTCCTTCGTCCACTGGATGTCCTTCGTTGTCCACTAGATGTCCTTCGTCCACTAGATGTCCTTCATCCACTAGATGTCCTTCGTCCACTAGATGTCCTTCGTCCACTAGATGTTCTTCGTCCACTAGATGTCCTTCGTCCACTAGATGTCCTTCGTCCACTAGATGTCCTTCGTCCACTAGATGTCCTTCGTCCACTAGATGTCCTTCGTCCACTAGATGTTCTTCGTCCACTAGATGTCCTTCGTCCACTAGATGTCCTCCTTCGTCCACTAGATGTCCTTCGTCCACTAGATGTCCTCCTTCGTCCACTGGATGTCCTTCGTTGTCCACTAGATGTCCTTCGTCCACTAGATGTCCTTCGTCCACTAGATGTCCTTCGTCCACTAGATGTCCTCCTTCATCCACTAGATGTCCTCCTTCATCCACTAGATGTTCTTCGTCCACTAGATGTCCTTCGTCCACTAGATGTCCTCCTTCGTCCACTAGATGTCCTTCATCCACTAGATGTCCTCCTTCATCCACTAGATGTTCTTCGTCCACTAGATGTTCTTCGTCCACTAGATGTCCTTCATCCACTAGATGTCCTTCGTCCACTAGATGTCCTTCGTCCACTAGATGTCCTTCATCCACTAGATGTCCTTCGTCCACTAGATGTCCTTCGTCCACTAGATGTCCTTCGTCCACTAGATGTCCTTCGTCCACTAGATGTCCTTCGTCCACTAGATGTCCTTCGTCCACTAGATGTCCTTCGTCCACTAGATGTCCTCCTTCATCCACTAGATGTCCTCCTTCATCCACTAGATGTCCTCCTTCATCCACTAGATGTCCTCCTTCGTCCACTAGATGTCCTTCGTCCACTAGATGTCCTTCGTCCACTAGATGTCCTTCGTCCACTAGATGTCCTCCTTCGTCCACTAGATGTCCTTCGTCCACTAGATGTTCTTCGTCCACTAGATGTCCTTCGTCCACTAGATGTCCTCCTTCGTCCACTAGATGTCCTTCGTCCACTAGATGTCCTTCGTCCACTAGATGTCCTTCGTCCACTAGATGTCCTCCTTCGTCCACTAGATGTCCTTCGTCCACTAGATGTCCTTCGTTGTCTTTAACAGGCAGCAACTCCGGTGGGCTCTCATTGGTCGGTTCCTCATCACATGACCACGATACTGGTACCTGATTGGTTGGATTTGACTTGATGAAATGATCGGCGAACACAACGCATTTCAAGTTCTCGAGTTCAGTCTGCAAACTATGATTATGCTGAGTCACAGTGTCGAGATGACTCTGCAAAATGAGCCGATCTTCACTCTGATTGGCCGGTTGTTCACACTTGGACGACTCCAGCAAATGCACTGTACCCGACATCCTCTTATTCTCGTGCTTCAACTTCGCAACGAGGTTTTCCAATTCTTCCCTCTCTGCTGCCGCTAAGTGGTTGATCTCAACAAAATCTGCTGAGTCATTCATTTCGTTGCGAGTTTCCGTGGCAACTGAACTGCTGTCGTCTGATTGGTCGATCGACAGGAAACTGGTTGTGATTGGTTTACGTTTGTATCGCTTGGTTACGATGTTGCGCAATGTTCTTGCGAGAGCGTTGACCTTTTCGCGACCTCCGGCTGGGGTGCAATACTCCTGTCGCGGGTGAGTGAGTTTGTGGGTCTTCGATGAGTTGATCTGCGTGAGGAAACATGATTGACAGGTGTCGTGGTCGAGACACTTCAAACATTGGAATCGAAGCCCGACGATCGGGGCTCGGCACTCCGCGCACCTCACTTCATGCACCGATGATTTCGCAAGATTCAACCGGTGCATTGTGGGTAGCCACACGAGGGACTGCGGCTCCTTAAACAACCACTGGAGGAGCTGTTGTTGCGATATCGTTGCTCCGAGGACGCCATGGAAACAGCTCCGAACAGACGAGGTGATCTTCACGAAGTTTGCTCCCTCCCCGACCACATCGGTGATCCTGGTGCAGTGAGCCACCATCAACCCGAGTCGACTCTTCGTCAGCATCCGGAGCGATCCGGAGTACAACGCGAACATCATCCGATACTTGGATGCAAGCTCCTCCCCTCCCATCACTATGAAGAAGAGGAGGACCGACACAACGGCCACTAGGTGGTCGGAGACATCCTGGTATGTTTGGAATATGAGCGCCGACAAACACTCGCACAATTTGCTCGATGCAGGAGATGATTCCTCGAAGATCAATCGAACGAGAATCTTCAATTCCTCCAAATTCATCTTCTCATTTGTGACATTCTCGATGTCCGTTTGAGATTTGCTGAGAATATGTTTCTTCACGCAGTTGTAGACAACTGTGGTGCGAATTCCTTTCAAATGAAACGCGTCTTGCACTCGTCCCAACTTCAAAGCCGCACGATAAACCCCAAACTTGATGTCACGAAACTCAAAGTTTATTTTCTGAATCAACTTGTCAAGTTGTTTGTTGTTCGCAGCCATTTTCACAAAGTTTCATCAACTAAACATTAAATTAACATCGTATTCAGTCTAGATTAGGATTATTTTGTCATATTATTGGAGAATGCATCAAACTGCGCGACAACCGGGTGTTGGTTGGGTGGTTGAATGACAAAGGTATTTATGGGACAAAACTTAATCTTAATCGGAAAAAAGTACAAAAAGGCTCAAACAAATTCAAACAAAGATCATGCATGTATAACAGATTCAGCATATATGTCACCATTCTAGTGTCGCCTCTTGTTCAAATCTATACCTAGTGTGTGGGGCAACACATAACCCTGCCCCAAATAATAATCTCAACCCGAACCCTTGCACTAAACGGGCTCCACTACACTGCGGGACAGGTGAAGAGGGTTGGAGAGGTATTTTCGTCACTAACACGAGTTGGGTAGATGAGGGTTATATCATAATAACCATAACCGATCTTCTGTAGTGACAAAATACTTTGTCCAGCTCGAGATATATGTTGTCTCTGTCCCGCAGATTAGTAAAGCATCACTAAACTTAATGCCATAGCCTTCATTTTAGTGAGAACTTTCCCTCTTTCCCTCCTTTTAGTTTTCTTAATTATCCGTTAAAATAGCGCGAACTTTCTACCTAAATAACCAAGAACGTTTGTCGTCTATGCAATGTCTTGTGTTGAGGGATTTTGCTTATTCTGGCAATGCTAATAAAAGGAGGGAAACTGCGTATTAGACCAAATATTACTGTCCAAGGGGAAAACTAAAAGGAGGGAAACTGGGGTTGGAGTAAGAGTTAGTTCTGAAGCTGAGATTAGTGTTTAGGGGTGGGTTAAAATTAGTTTTCGCAATTTTAATGTGTAGTTTCCCTCTTTCCCTTTTAGTGTTGCACCTGTCCAATAAAGGGGTGCCTCTAAATACTACAGGACCGCTTGGATCGCCTGGATCACTTAGATTGCTATGAAAAGTAATTCTCACCCTGTCCCTAACACTAATCTCAACCCCAGAACTAACTTTAACCCCAACCCTAACATTAATATCATGGCTTTTGTAATTACGAAGTATAGTAAGCGATTCAAGCGCTCCTGTAGTATTTAGAGGCACTGACCAAATAATGGTTCCTTTGTTCACTATTAGACATTTCCTATTTCCACTTTATTTGTAAATTATTAAAACAAGTCAACCGCTAAGTGCCTCACAATTGAACAAATCTGGTTACTGGGTCTTTACGTCACACACATGACGTCACCACAAAAACAACAACATCTTATTCATCAGCTGTTGTTGTTATGATGTCACAATACCTTAAACTTTACTTTCACAACGTTTCGATACAACGGTTGATGATTTAAATCGGGGAGCAGATTCCAAATTTCATCACAATTGCGGACATCGTTGATATAAATTAGATCCTCAGTTTAAATCATTAATTTTTATGTTTATACTTCTTATTTTCCATAAATAAATACAATATACACGATATATATATGTTACGTGGTACATTATAGTTTAGCGACTATTGTCAGAAAATATTTTATCCGCTGTATGTCGCTACCGAGCAAAATAAAAATCTAGAATTCGAGTCTTTGTTGTATTATGACGTCTCCATGACCTTTATTACATTTTTCTACAATATTCCTTATGACGAAACAATATTATCTGACGTAACAATAGAGAATCATATATTGTTATGATGTAATAAACCTAAAAGAATTTTCCACAAGTTCGGAAATGACGTGAATTCTCGTTCGAAAAGTTTTAAATAATTCAGAGCTTTCTCGCGTAATTCGAACCACGCGTTCACCTGTTGTGACGTCACAATGAAACCGAACACGAAGCCACACCTGACATTCTAGTTTGTCGCACAAGTCGCTGCTAGCCATTATGACGTAATAAAGAATCGACATTTTACAACAGATATTTTTACTTCACCGCAAAAAAACGTCATAAGTCTCATTATGACGTAACACTGCTTACACGCGATTAAACGATTGTCATGGAACAATGCTTGGAGCTGAACCATGTTTATGACGAAGAAAGAACTTGTTACGTCACAATGCATTAACAATTACGTTGTCATGAACAAACCGCATTATTATTTCATAATAATCTCAAATCGAGATAAATTGCACGAATTCGTTGTAGCGAACCCGCAAACTGCATTGTTTGTTACGTCCTCACACTCTGACGTAATCGTACATGACGTAAGGTTCATAGATAGTCCTGTTCAAGCGCGTGGTGGAGGGCCATCAGGTCGGAATGAGATGAAATCCTCCAGAACGGCATATTATGCTGGAACAATGGCCATTGTTAGCTCATAGTCACCATATTAATTATTTATTACGTCACTTACAACTTTGGCAGCTTGTTCTTCGTCGCGACCGTCGCCAATAGCAACATAAGTGACGTTGCGACCGAACCGTTGTATGATCCGCTCGAAACAGCTTTCCTTCCCAATCTTAGTGGCGCTATATACGTTCTCTATGTTGAACGCCTCGCCCAATCCATAGAGGAATAGCTTGGCGAGCGCGGGGACCAATTGTGTGGTGGTCGCTAATACGTTGACGCAGTTCGGTCTGTAGTGGAGCGGTTATACGGGGTTAATACATTAGTAATCTTTGCTTGTCTATGTAATGAAGGAACTGATCCCAATATAGGTCAGCGCTGCCTTCTTTATAATGAACCAAAGGATTTGACTTATACATATCCGGGCGCATAGCTCGGTGGATTTGGAGGTTCGAAACTGGTCATTTAACAGACATTGCCTGAACCCAGTGGATTGAAAATCATACACAACACACTGCAATAGCTCCGATAACCCGACGGTGGGCGCGAGGTGATCTGACGATTGCCCGTGTGATAACCCCCTTGGTTCCATTTACGGGGATAAAACATAAATATCCTATCCTATAAGGACCAACTTAGAATGCATTGTTGGTAACCCCATATATTCAACCGATGTAGGAATCGAACCCGGTACCTCTGGTTGATGATATTGAGCGACTTGAGGGCGAGAGAGAGCCAGGAGTCGGTGACAGCTTCGAGGTCGGACCTCAGTTGGATCCATGGCTCCCTCCCGTGGCTGGGGAGGAGACTCTGTACGTTGCCCGCGTATGACTCGTATATCTCCTTGATGCGGCGGTATCTGGGGGGGGGGGG
>CH000926.1:0-11980 GCA_000149265.1 Ciona savignyi | reverse complement strand
CGGGTTAATTGGGGGTGATGGTCAATAGAAAAGCCAAGGTAGCAAACACACGAGCAATCGTCAGATCACCTCGCGCCCATCGTCGGGTTACCGGAGCTATTGCAGTGTGTTGTGTATGATAGACACGTTCCTTCACTTTGGTAGAACCCATTAATCCGCTGGGTTCAGGCAATGTCAGTTAAGTGCCTTGCCCAAGGACACAACCCAATAGCTAGCGACCAGTTTCGCACCTTCAACCTTTCGATTGAAAGGCGACACAATCTACCATGCTAATCGGCCGAACATATTTATATAAAGGGGGGGGGGGGGTGTTGGTAAGAACGTAGTTACGTGGGGTATGTGGGGGTGAGAGGGGTGAATGGGGGTTATATGGGGTATGTGGGGGTTATACGCGAAGTTGACACGGGTGAAATGCAGACTCCCCCATTATGATGAAACACATTGTTCGAAATCAATGCCTGTGTTACGTCACAATACAAGATTGTGATTTGGAATCTTCAGACATTTCGGTCACGTGACGAGCATTTCATGGGAAATTGCAACCGTGGTCACGCATGAATGATTCTTAAGTGGTTCCGCTTCAATACCTTCCCGTAGCGCTGCGCGAATGATGACGTCAACAATGAGTGGAAAATGATGATTGTTTCGTCGAGATCCCAAACAAAGACTCTCTGAAACAACATTATGACGTCATAACTCGATTTTTATGATATTGCTATCGATCAAAATCGCTATTGTGACCTGCGGTTTTAAACAAAAACACATCAAAGCATATTATGACGTAATAATGACGATTCCCACCTCCAATTGTGCATCGGGTCCCGGAGAGGGATTCTTCCGGCTGTTCCGTGTCTTGGACTTCCCTCCCTTCCTTCGGTCAAGGTCCTCCACTGTGTACTTGATCTGCTCGATATTGTGCTCTGCGGATGAATATCTAGGTTGAGGATCTATTTACACGTCATCCTATCTCACCTGGGGGTGGTTCCTGCAGTTGGTACGTCACCGGTGACGTAATAACGCTGTTGTTGCCGTAGTAACCGCTCGGCGCAGTATAGTAGTGCGCATACCCAGCACCGCCGTATCCGTCCTTTGATGTGAAAACGTCATAGAAGATGAATTATTACGCAACTGATGACGTATAACGTACCTGCGGTGACGTATTCATATTATGTCCAGAGCTCAACGAAGCATGACCTCCGTAACCATAGCCACCGCCTGCTCCTGCAATTGTGACGTCACAATCAACAACAATGCCCATAGTTACTAACAATGCTCACCGAAACCCGGGAAAAAGTTAGCGAGAGTTCCCATGTCACGCGACGTGCATTATCAACACGGGATCAACTTAATAATCAACTCAACTAATCAACTCATTCACTTGAACCAATATTCGCGATTCTATCTGCGCTGTCTACGACGCCAATTGTTAAGCACTGTGAGGTAACAATGCTCTCCACGAATTCTCTACGGGGTTCGTTACACGCGTGACTGACCAAGCGGAACGGAAAGGTGTCGCCGCGATTTCAAGAAGCCATTATTTCGTCATAATGCGCCTTCATTTAAATGTCTCTAGACAAGTTACTTTTTCTGTTTCTGTTAATCCTCTTATGACGACACAAAGACGCATCGCGCGTCGCTTGTCAATCACTTCCGGTTTTAAAATTCCTAAAAAATTGGTCAAATTTTTAAAATATTTTTAGCGAACATATTTTTCAGTTTCGTTGGAAATGCGCGACGCGTGTCTAAACCGTGCTTGCATTACAAAACAATAGTTACTGTGACGTCACATAAGAAATGTTGCGAAGTAATTAGTGGGGTTGGGGGGTGAAGTGGGGAACCCGGACCCCAGAGTTTTGGGTGAAAACTCCGAGTGGAACCTGACCCCCTGGGAAAGTCGCCCCGAGCCCCCAACCACCAACTTCGTTAAATAACAATTATTTCTGTTACGTCATAATAAAAACTTGACGAAATATCGCACGCTTCGCTGCACAAAGGAATGTTAATTGAAGCCATTAACACGTCATAATGCATCTGACAATCGACTCTGTTTTAAACAATAGAAATTGCAGTCGCATTTAGCGGATTATGTCAAAACAATAAGAGTTAATACGTCATAATCACCGGGCCAGGTGATAATCCTCACACAACAACTTTTCTAGAATGCTGTCGATTGTTTGGCGATTATGACGTCAGATTAGAAATTTGTCATCAAATTTCGTTTGTTTTGATTGTTTCTGCTTCGAAACTCAACAATCGTTTTGGCGAAAATGGACGAATTATGACGCGACAATGAGACATTCCGGATTGTTACGTCACTATGAGTAAAGTTAAATTGAAACAAAGAGCTCCGATAACCCGGAGGTGACGAATATTATCCGGATGTTTCGTCACAGTAAACGATCTATTTAACAATAGAAGACAAATGACGTAACAACTGAAAACTTTTTAACAATCGCAATAAATGAACCGTGACCAGGTGACGACTGACGACCAATTAGACAATGGCTATTGACACGTCACAATGATAAACGACGTCATCAATCTAGAAATTAGGTCGGAAACAAAATGGCGCAAGCACTTTGTGATGTCATAATTTATACGCGATATTTCGAACATTGCGCCCCACAGCGGACAAAACTTCAATATTTTGAACAAATTTCGACGAAATTGGAAAAAAAGTAAATAATTTTGGACGAAAATATTAAAATCAACAAAAACTAAATATTCGAACTAAATAACTGGGTTCGAAAGTCGAAATTCTTGGGAATTCTCTATGATTATTAAACAATCAAAACATGTCGAAGCTGGAATAATTCCCAATTTATTTCTGGCACTTTCGCTTCCTTCCAACTTAATTTGCATTTAATTATTCGAAACATCGGTGTCTAGTTCTATACTACAACATTATGACGTCATAAAGTAGATTATTCTAACATAACTCACCATAAACATATTGTTGCCACATAGTCGGGTAGGCTGCCATTGTGACGCAATAATAGCGATTCTACAAGTTCTCGAACTGCAGTCGCCCCGAGCGCGAATTCGATCCGATTTTTTGGGGAAAAAAGAAATTCGCTTGCGGCGCGAAAAAAGATTTCGTTTGTTTTTGTTGGCGACGTCACAAATAACATTTGTTAGAATTATTACGTCACAATAAAAAGTCACCTTGAAGAGCGTACTGCGCATGTGCGGGGAATCCGGGTGTGACGTAGGTCGCTTGAGCGCCCTCTAGCTTGATCGCTCGGTTGCCTAGTAGTTATTACGTCATAAACGATATTAAAATTATTTTAATTACGTCACAAACCTGATTGTGATGGAAAATAATGAAATTGACTTTGCATTGTTGCGTAATCAATCTGCGATTGTGACGGAGATTCCTTGATGACGTGACAATCGTTAACTTTTATATTTTTCCAAATACAACTATGATTATGACGTCATACCTGATCTGTCTGTGACGTCACGTGATAATCCACAGGGATGGCGCTAGGTGGCGCGAAACCCGCTGTCTCTGGAATCCTGGGTTTATGACATCACAATGGTTAATAATGGTTAACTGAATAGAATCGTCGAACTCACATGATCTGCGGCTGCATCGCGTTGAACGCTGTTCCTGATGACGTCACAATGTGAGTGAAACCATGTCTAAACTAACAATAGTCATAATTCTGACGTCACAATCTTACCTTCGTTACTGAACTTTGATGACGTTTGCTCACTAATATCGGACGTCATAATAAGAGGAGTGACGTCACGCATCTGTTGGATAAGCTTGGTGGTGTTGGCACCTGTGAGCGAATAATGGGCATTGTTAGCGAGACGCGGGAAATAACGGGAAATCCTGAGGAAACATTTTGACAGCTCCGTTACGCACCAGTGCTTCCATCGAGTGTTGCCATCACAACCGGTGACGTTGTACCACGTGGTGATGACGTAGGCATGACATCATAACCTTCATTACAGTATGCAATTTACAGAAGGAAGACCATTATGTCGTCACAGTTTACCTGTCGTTGTTCTTCTGACGTCACAATCACCTCGTGGTGATGATTGTTCGCGGTCTGTTACGTCATCACCCGGGCTATATTGCGTCATAATGGCACTTGTAGCCATTTTGACAGTTTATTAGAACCAAAGGGAATTCCCCTTATAAAAGTTTGTTACGTAATAGAAGACTTCTCGATTTTCGTGAAATGCTAGAACTTGTTTGAAACTAAATCGCGCTTCTGAAACTTCATACGTCACAATCGTCATTTACACGTCATAATTACTTTGCCTTTAACAACTGTTTTCTAAAACTTGAGGAGCTGATTTTTGGGGGAAACTTTTCACCTTAATATCTGCGCCACTTGGATGAGGAAATGAAATTAAACTTTAAGTTTCAAATCTCAAGTTCAACTGAATCAACTAAATAAGCTCACACATCGATAACTACTGACGTCATAAACCTTGTATTATAACGAAACCACCGAAATTATGACGACACAACACGATTATAAAGTTAGAAATTGTGGAAAAGCTTGAAACGTCGAATCCCGGGATGAAAAGGTAACAGGAGACCCCGGGTCGGATTTCCTGGTCGGACAATGGAACTTTCGTGTCGACCGTTCCTACCTGTGTAACCGCGCCACTCGCTTCACAGCGCCACGTAATGGACTTCGTAAACAATCTGGAAAAGCCGCGTTGCGCGCTCAACAGCGCACATTTACAATAGCAACTATGACGTAACAACAAAAAGACACCGCAACTAATATACGTCACGATATTAATCGTTCTTTGATGACATCACGCTGACTTCATTGTTCGTCTTTGTGACGTCAACATTATCCCACCCGACCTCCTCCCAACCCCCCCAGGAATCCTTCTGTGACGTAGTTGATGACGTGGCAGCCGCGGGAGCATCTTCATTCAACCATGCCTCGAGGTCGACGTCATCACTTTTCTTCACAGGGGCAGCTGATGATGCAGTGATGACGTCATCAAACTCAGTAGCAGGGGCGGTGGTGGTGGGGGAAGCCCCGAAAGTATCCCAGAATTCCTTGTTCACTTCCTCCTCGGTATCAGCTCTGCAGGAAGTGACGTATGTTAAACCGACCTTGACCCCAAGTGACCCCGAGTGACCCCAGGTGACCCCAGGTGACCCCAAGTGACCCCAAGTGACCCCAAACTCACCCTTTGTTCTGCATTATGTTGCTCAGACTTGAAATCCCTGATTTGCCGTAACTGCTCAACTGGAACGATAACAATTAGAACGTCATCAGCTATTGACTATGACATCACATACCTTTCCCGCCCATGACGTCACACTGCTTGTGATGTCATCAACGACTCGACCTTCATGGATTTTCTGCTGAGTCGGCTTGACAACCTTGTCGTTGACCTTTGCCCCAATGTCGGTGGCGAGCGTCGAAGCGTGACTGCCGAGCTTCGCAGCCTGCATAGAGATCATATATAACACGGGGTGAAACAAGGGGAACCACCCACATTCTCCTTCGCAGCAGAAGCCGCTGACGTCGTCCACTTCGACGCAACCTGCCACCCAGTGGTGAGTGACGACATCGCGCCGGTCAGGAAGTCGCTACTTTCCTCGCTTCTGATTGATTCGTTCCCGATGCCCAGGTATCGCTCGCTCTGAGCTGCGGATCGAACAATCACGACATGCATCATCGATTATGACATCACAAACCTGATTGTTGATACGGGTCATCATCAGTATCCAACCACGACTCAAAATCGGCAAAATCGTTGCTGTTTTTACCACTAGTAGGCGCTGAAGTGCTGGATGTGTTTCTGCAAAATATCTCAGATTAAATGTCGTCTTCGGATGTTTCGGGGGAATCTTCACGCTGATTCAAAAACAACAACTTTGCTCACTTATGATTGGTGGATAAATTGTTTGCTTTCCTCTGATTGGTTGGAATATATTTCTGCGCTGATGACGTGGCCTCGTCCCATTCGTTGCCCCCGGCTTCTGTTGTTATCTGTGATGTCATAATAGTCACAGTGATTTATTTCTCCCACAACATGCAATTTCACTGCATTGTGTTGTGAAGACCTGGGTGTACAAGCTTTTAAGTAAACGTTGAAACGATATCAAAAAGGTTGACAAGCACCCCCCCCCACCCACCTTATCACGTAGCAACGCAGCCGACTTGCTGTCGTACTTCTCCTGCAAACTCCATTCCTCACGGAAGTCGTCGTGAGACTCGAAGAATTCCCGACACAAGTCGTTCCCTCCCACCTGGATCGTTGGGGAATACCCATAAACAAAACTTAGAAATAGAAGCAATATATGATTGACACAACATTCAACCGGGTACTGCTAAGTGCACAAGGACACAATCCACCAGGCAGTAATTGGTTAAATCCCATGATCATTTTAAAATTGAGCTATTAATAAACGAAACAACAGAAAATAGGACGAAATGAACAATCGTGCACGGCACATAAAAACACAAAATGTCGAAACCTTCATTTTCTCGAGCTCGGCCTCCTTCCACTTATCCATCGTGGTTGATCGCACGAAGCTCAGATGGACCCCGAGCCCCCGGTGCTTCCCCGAACATTCCAAGCAGATCCAGATGCCATACGTCACCGACACCCACTGGGGGTTGAGCGCCCCGCACTCGAAGCATGACTGTGGGGGGGGGGGGGTTATAACCCATGTTTGTGGGGAAGCCCCCAGTCAACCTTGGGGTGAATAGGTGAGGTACAACATGGCAGCGGGGGTTCAATATAGAAATAACACGGAAAGCCTGACCCCGCTTATTGGAGCACGGTGAGAGTTTTTATAAATCCCATCGAAGCCAAAATAGGAAATTCCTCCGTCCGAAAGTACCAGCATTGGAGTCGTCCAACCACGTCATGTCATTATGAACTCATAAGAGAGGGAAACAAGCAATACGAGGGCTGGGGGTAAACCATGGATATTCAACCTTCCATATATATAATCCCAACCGATTCATATATTGCTCCACACACCACAACATACAAAGCAACTCAATGTTTTGGAGTTGGACGATCGACCACTAGGTGCATCATGAGGTTGAGGATATTATTTCTATGTTCTAGTCAACCCCGTTGTCGGCATGTTAGACGAAAACATTGAACCAGGTCCATTACATCTGGTGCAGATCCATTACACAATCAGTTGTACATATTCCAACATTGCGGTGATAGGTTGGTGATTAATACGTTCATACCAGCTAAGTACTAATGATGTACGGAGGATTCTGTACATCTTCATGGTATCTTATTGTTTCCCCAATAATTTAGGAGAAAACTAAAAGGAGGGAAAGCAGGAAGAAGGGAAACCGCACATTAATATAAATATTATGACATTAGAGTTCGTTTTAAACATGGGGTTGGAGTTGGGGTTAGTTCTGGGGTCGACATTATTGTTCAGGGGAGGGTTTAAATTAGTTTCCGTGATTTTAGTGAGCAGTTTCCCTCCTTCCCTCTTTCCCTCCTTTTCGTGTTGCCCAATGATTGTACCAACCCACCGTCCTACCTTATTTCCATTCTGCACTTTGAGTTCTTTCAGCACGCGACGAGTTCTCGGGCTTGCCATGTTTATTTTCCTTCAACAACAAAAGTTTCAACTTCAAAATCTCCAAGAATTTGAGACGAATTTCATGAAAACATGTTTTGTCGTTTAATAAACAAGAAACTTTCGCCCAACATAAATATCTCATAAATTACTTTACGATTTTTATGTTTAATCAGCTGACGTGTTGAATTGTTACGTCACTTCACTATTTTTTCGGGGACAAAATGATTAAAATATGCAAATTTCCACAATCTTAAATTTAATTTCGTTTAAAATGCCAAAGGAAATAGATTTCAATAAATTTCCGGAAAGTGTGGGAAACAATCCAGCTGTTCGGAACATTGTGAGAAGGAAGGAAAGACCTTCCGTGTATCCGTTCCCCGGCGAAGGAAGGTAAATTTAAATAGAAACGACGTTTATTTTAAGAGGCTTTCGGCTAATTATTCTCCCTATCTCTCCAATGCAAACTGACCTCACAAAAACGACTGTCACTCAAAATCCTGACATATAGGAAGTCTTAGATTTTTTCACAATTTGAAATTGAAGCTTGGTTGCGGAGAGCCTATGTCAGATCCGGCCACGCCTTACGATTTAATTAGTTTAGTTTATTTTTTGTTTCCATGATGAAAACATAAATCAGGATTATTGAAAAAAAATTTGGAAAACGGGAAAAAAAACGGCAAAACGACAGTCGTTAGAACACGTCTAAAAACAAGCATTATTTTAATAAAATTCGGTAAAATTAGACGTGGTCGAAACCAGCTGCTGACTGTTTGTGTTATTTGCAAGGCACAACAGACAACACTAAAACAAAGGAGGGAAACTTAATAATAGAACAATTCCACCCTACCGCCACGATCTTTATGTATTTGCCTTGTTACAACACCTCAATCATACACAACACACTGCAATAGCTCCGTTAACCCGACGATGGGCACGAGGTGATCTGACGATTGCCCGTGTGTTGACCCCTTGCGTTTTTATAACTTAATTGTTATTTGATCAACCCAAGTGAAATAAACAAAACTCAGAAATACGAAAGGGCAATTCAATTGGTGAAACCATGCAGAGTGACGTCATACCTAGGGAGAATGTTTTTCCACAATTTGAAAAAGTGGATCTAAACCTCATGAAGCGAAAATCACAAGTATTTAAACCGCGATTAGAATTGCTGTTTTAACGATTTTAACTTGATAAGAATATGAATACACAGTCATGTTTATTCCCGGAGAGTGACTGGGTTGTTATATATTTGTATCCACAGCACATCTCGGTAGTCGCTATCACGAGGTGATAGGATGGAAAATTTATCCAGGGGTTTTAAATATTGTTCAACAAATTTCGATATACAACATCTTCGCACATTGGGGTATTTCCCTTGTCAAAAGTTTAACCTTAACCCTTGATATCTATGCACACAATTGAGAGCAGATCGCACAATTGATTTAAAACACCGAGTCCCTTTCACCCCCTGGTTATGTGGCAAACTAACATGGCTCCATAGATTTCTCAGTATCTTCCCCGTATAACCCGTCCCATAATCGTAGTTTCCCCATATAATGGTATAGTGGGAATCACCCAGTAGGTTGGTGGTGCGAAACTGTTAGCGCTTGAACCCGGTGGATTTACCACAGTAAACCCGAACCCGACTGCGGGCACGCGGTAATCTGCCAATTAACCTTGTTACAATGACATTGTCAATCTTTATGACGTCACTGATTCTAATCGGAGGAATCAAAATCCACAGCCTTTCGGAAGTGACGTCATGTGCGTTGCGTAGCAACTATATGTCACAATTCATTCTCAAAGCGAAGTCTCGAAGAAAGACGCGACCTACGTCATCAGGTCGACGTCACAATCCACAATCGAACAAGGTAGCTTTATTCATATAATGACGTCATAATGCAACCATTGTCACCAAGGCGTTCCATTTGCTGCGAATCTACAACGAACCTGTGTGTGACGTAACAACGACGACTTCGGGCAAGAGTGCATCGAAATATGACATCATAAAGTGCAACGCGCGGTACCAACCCACCCCGATATCAACCAGCGGATCCGCGTTCAAAACCCCCGAGTTCCTTCCGAAAATGTCCGAACGATTCCGAACTTCCCCGAAACCCGCCGCCCACATCCTCCCCCATGGTACTCACTAGTTGGCGCAATTTGTACTTTATTTTACGTCACAATATTTTATAGAAACATCAAATGCTGACGTCACAATCCTGCTCCCCGCGTGCCAGGTGCGTCATAATGCGTGAAATCATTATATCGTCACTAATTATGATGTCACAGGATAAAGAAGTAAACTTTATGACGTCACAAGCGTGGAAGATGAATCCACGGAAACGGAAATTTTTCCCGCTTTCGACCAATCACAACTGGAGTAATCCACAAGGTATTGTGATGTCACACAATATTATGTAATTATGACATCACAATGTGCAGGTTGTCACGTACAAACAAAGGAGACAATGGCCACGACGACTATGATGTCATACAAGCCATTGTTACCACTCCGGAGAAAACGCGAAAAGTTCAGCAGAATCCTCAACTCTTCCATCGTATTGTGATGTCATAATAAAATGATATATCAATATGACGTCATACAAGCAGGGAGGGGGCGGGGCGCTTGCCAGGCCACGCCTCCTTCGTGTATTTCTTCCGAGGCTTCGATTCCGTCTCCACTTGTGGGCGTTCTAACGAGGTCTGGATTGGAACCTGTGGGAACCAATCAGGAGCCAGGGATTAGTCACATGATTAAATAAACCAATCGGAAGCCAGGTATTAGTCACATGATTAAACAAACCAATCAGAAGCCAGAGATTAGTCACATGATTAAACAAACCAATCAGAAGCCAGGAATTAGTCACATGATTAAATAAACCAATCAGAAGCCAGGGATTAGTCACATGATTAAATAAACCAATCAGAAGCCAGGGATTGGTCACATGATTAAATAAACCAATCAGAAGCCAGGGATTAGTCACATGATTAAATAAACCAATCAGAAGTCAGGGATTAGTCACATGATTAAATAAACCAATCAGAAGTCAGGGATTAGTCACATGATTAAATAAACCAATCAGAAGCCAGGGATTAGTCACATGATTAAATAAACCAATCAGAAGTCAGGGATTAGTCACATGATTAAATAAACCAATCAGAGGCCAGGGATTAGTCACATCATTAAATAAACCAATCAGAAGCCAGGGATTAGTCACATCATTAAATAAACCAATTAGAAGCCAGGGATTAGTCACACGATTAAATAAACCAATCAGAAGCCAGGGATTAGTCACATGATTAAATAAACCAATCAGAGGCCAGGGATTAGTCACATCATTAAATAAACCAATCAGAAGCCAGGGATTAGTCACATCATTAAATAAACCAATCAGAAGCCAGGGATTAGTCACATGATTAAATAAACCAATCAGAGGCCAGGGATTAGTCACATCATTAAATAAACCAATCAGAAGCCAGGGATTAGTCACATCATTAAATAAACCAATCAGAAGCCAGGGATTAGTCACATGATTAAATAAACCAATCAGAGGCCAGGGATTAGTCACATCATTAAATAAACCAATCAGAAGCCAGGGATTAGTCACATGATTAAATAAACCAATCAGAAGCCAGGGATTAGTCACATCATTAAATAAACCAATCAGAAGCCAGGGATTAGTCACACGATTAAATAAACCAATCAGAAGCCAGGGATTAGTCACATCATTAAATAAACCAATCAGAAGCCAGGGATTAGTCACATGATTAAATAAACCAATCAGAGGCCAGGGATTAGTCACATCATTAAATAAACCAATCAGAAGCCAGGGATTAGTCACATCATTAAATAAACCAATCAGAAGCCAGGGATTAGTCACATGATTAAATAAACCAATCAGAAGCTAGGGATTAGTCACATGACAACAAACTCACATCTGATTGGTTGGTTTCAACCTCAGGAGCAAGATTTGGAACGAACCCACCCAATCGCGACAAACTTGAATCGAGATTCGTCTTTTTCTCTGGAGATATAATTATGATGTCATAGTTATTACATCGTTGTGACATCACAAACCCACCATCGAGATCGTCATAAAGCCGCTGGTTGTAAAATTCCTGGACGTGTTTCTTTTGACCACTAGTGGGCGAAATCAAGCCACTTGAATCTCCACGTTGTCGCTGAAAATATAAGATATCTATGGATGTATATATGATATCTATGAACGTATATATGATATCTATGGACGTATATATGATATCTATGGACGTATATATGATATCTATGGACGTATATATGATATCTATGTACGTATATATGATATCTATGGAGATATATGATATCCATGGACATATATATGATATCTATGGACATATATATGATATCTATGGACGTATATATGATATCTATGTACGTATATATGA
>CH000929.1:57102-80595 GCA_000149265.1 Ciona savignyi | reverse complement strand
TGTACATGTGATGCAAGTCTGACCGTGGTTACACGGGCGAACTTTAAACAAAATTCCATCGCTGGAACATACCGAACTGAGGTAAAAAAATTTCAAAATTTGTGAAAAATTTTCTAAGTTTTTTCCCACTTCCAGTGGTAACTTTTGCATTAAAAGTTGTACATGTGATGCAAGTCTGACCGTGGTTACACGGGCGAACTTTAAACAAAATTCCATCGCTGGAACATACCGAACTGAGGTAAAAAATTTTCAAAATTTTTGAAAAATTTCCTAAGTTTTTTCCCACTTCCAGTGGTAACTTATGCATTAAAATTTGTACATGTGATGCAAGTCTGACCGTGGTTACACGGGCGAACTTTAAACAAAATTCCATCGCTGGAACATACCGAACTGAGGTAAAAAATTTTCAAAATTTTTGAAAAAATTTCCAAGTTTTGATGCAAGTCTGACCGTGGTTACACGGGCGAACTTTAAACAAAATTCCAAATCTGGAACATACCGAACTGAGTGAGGTAAAAAAATTTCAAAATTTGTGAAAAATTTTCTAAGTTTTTTTCCCACTTCCAGTGGTAACTTTTGCATTAAAAGTTGTACATGTGATGCAAGTCTGACCGTGGTTACACGGGCGAACTTAAAACAAAATTCCATCGCTGGAACATACCGAACTGAGGTAAAAAATTTTCACAATTTTTGAAAAATTTCCTAAGTTTTTTCCCACTTCCAGTGGTAACTTATGCATTAAAATTTGTACATGTGATGCAAGTCTGACCGTGGTTACACGGGCGAACTTTAAACAAAATTCCATCGCTGGAACATACCGAACTGAGGTAAAAAAATTTCAAAATTTTTGAAAAATTTTCTAAGTTTTTTCCCACTTCCAGTAGTAACTTATGCATTAAAATTTGTACATGTGATGCAAGTCTGACCGTGGTTACACGGGCGAACTTTAAACAAAATTCCATCGCTGGAACATACCGAACTGAGGTAAAAAATTTTCAAAATTTTTGAAAAATTTTCTAAGTATTTTTGAAAATTTTCTAAGTTTTTTCCCACTTCCAGTGGTAACTTATGCATTAAAATTTGTACATGTGATGCAAGTCTGACCGTGGTTACACGGGCGAACTTTAAACAAAATTCCATCGCTGGAACATACCGAACTGAGGTAAAAAATTTTCAAAATTTTTGAAAAATTTTCTAAGTTTTTTCCCACTTCCAGTGGTAACTTATGCATTAAAATTTGTACATGTGATGCAAGTCTGACCGTGGTTACACGGGCGAACTTTAAACAAAATTCCATCGCTGGAACATACCGAACTGAGGTAAAAAATTTTCAAAATTTTTGAAAAATTTTCTAAGTTTTTTTCCACTTCCAGTGGTAACTTATGCATTAAAATTTGTACATGTGATGCAAGTCTGACCGTGGTTACACGGGCGAACTTTAAACAAAATTCCATCGCTGGAACATACCGAACTGAGGTAAAAAATTTTCAAAATTTTTGAAAAATTTTCTAAGTTTTTTCCCACTTCCAGTGGTAACTTATGCATTAAAATTTGTACATGTGATGCAAGTCTGACCGTGGTTACACGGGCGAACTTTAAACAAAATTCCATCGCTGGAACATACCGAACTGAGGTAAAAAATTTTCAAAATTTTTGAAAAATTTTCTAAGTTTTTTCCCACTTCCAGTGGTAACTTATGCATTAAAATTTGTACATGTGATGCAAGTCTGACCGTGGTTACACGGGCGAACTTTAAACAAAATTCCTTCGCTGGAACATACCGAACTGAGGTAAAAAATTTTCAAAATTTTTGAAAAATTTTCTAAGTTTTTTCCCACTTCCAGTGGTAACTTATGCATTAAAATTTGTACATGTGATGCAAGTCTGATCGTGGTTACACGGGCGAACTTTAAACAAAATTCCATCGCTGGAACATACCGAACTGAGGTAAAAAATTTTCAAAATTTTTGAAAAATTTTCTAAGTTTTTTCCCACTTCCAGTGGTAACTTATTCATTAAAATTTGTACATGTGATGCAAGTCTGACCGTGGTTACACGGGCGAACTTTAAACAAAATTCCATCGCTGGAACATACCGAACTGAGGTAAAAAATTTTCAAAATTTTTGAAAAATTTTCTAAGTTTTTTCCCACTTCCAGTGGTAACTTATGGATTAAAATTTGTACATGTGATGCAAGTCTGACCGTGGTTACACGGGCGAACTTTAAACAAAATTCCATCGCTGGAACATACCGAACTGAGGTAAAAAATTTTCAAAATTTTTGAAAAATTTTCTAAGTTTTTTCCCACTTCCAGTGGTAACTTATGCATTAAAATTTGTACATGTGATGCAAGTCTGACCGTGGTTACACGGGCGAACTTTAAACAAAATTCCATCGCTGGAACATACCGAACTGAGGTAAAAAATTTTCAAAATTTTTGAAAAATTTCTAAGTTTTTTCCCACTTCCAGTGGTAACTTATGCATTAAAATTTGTACATGTGATGCAAGTCTGACCGTGGTTACACGGGCGAACTTTAAACAAAATTCCATCGCTGGAACATACCGAACTGAGGTAAAAAATTTTCAAAATTTTTGAAAAATTTTCTAAGTTTTTTCCCACTTCCAGTGGTAACTTATGCATTAAAATTTGTACATGTGATGCAAGTCTGACCGTGGTTACACGGGCGAACTTTAAACAAAATTCCATCGCTGGAACATACCGAACTGAGGTAAAAAATTTTCAAAATTTTTGAAAAATTTTCTAAGTTTTTTTCCACTTCCAGTGGTAACTTATGCATTAAAATTTGTACATGTGATGCAAGTCTGACCGTGGTTACACGGGCGAACTTTAAACAAAATTCCATCGCTGGAACATACCGAACTGAGGTAAAAAATTTTGTTTTCTGAAAAAAATGTATTAGTTAATTGTTTTAGCAGTTAGGTTGGCACTAGAGGTCAAACAGTTAAAATAACCATATACTGTAACTTGTTTTGATTCAATAACGTTTGTCTCATGAACCAGCCTAATTAAAATTTCAATAACGGTTGTTCACATGAACCAGCCTAATTAAAATTGGTAAAACGTCAAAGTGACGTCATGCAGAACATTGGCGGCGTGATAAATCAGCTTTGTCGCGCGTTATTATGATGTCATAATTAAACTCGAGTTAACAGTACAAACACCTGACAATAGTGGTGTGAATAATTACTCATAATGGAGTTACATCAGCGGTTCCCAAACTTTTTTGTTGGCGGCGCCTTTTGTAAACTTATTAAACCTTGCGGCTCCCTCATAAAGCCAAAATTTTCAAACTGCATGTATTGTATATTGTATAATCCAGACTATAACGTGCATTTGGATAACCATTTAAACTCTTTAAAACTATTCACTAAACTACTAAAGTGACGAACAGTCAATTAATGCAAAGCAGTTATTTGACAAACCATTGTTCGAAAACAATGCCATGTTAGTGAGCAAATAGTGGCAGATAACACTGAACAATGGATTTTACAAGTAAAACGATTGCTGTATGCCAGTGTATGGGGTTGCACACCAGGCTCAAACATCTCCAATTAACGTTTTACTGGTGTAACACACATGTACTGTTTTTTTGTGAAAAAAAACAATAAATGCAACTTCCGCATGCTTTCGCGGCGCCCCTGGCAAAGTCTCGCGGCTCCCCAGGGCGCCAGTTTGGGAACCGATGAGTTACATTATTACTTGTATAATCCCCTATAGTTTGTTATACAAAATTACAATTATGGTTCTTGGTTTTTGATCAGATGTTTATTAATCACGTGCGTCGCCGAGTAGCACATAAGCTAAATGTTCTATAGAAGGAAGCATAATTTGACCTCAAAGTTTTGAAGAACAAATTGTACTTGCCCATGTTTTGACCGATTCAGCTCTTACAAAGATTTAAAACTCTTAAACCACAAAGCATGCGATATCACATTTTACTGTCGTAAAACTAACATAACAACTTTTCGTTATCGTTTCTGGAAAGAAAATTTTCGTTTCTCGGGTAAAATTTTCGTTTCTTAGAAACGAAAATTGTGTTTCTTAAATGAGTTTAGGATTATTATTTCGCCAAGTTCTATGATTACATAATTCGTTAAGCTGACACAATATCAACAATTTCGAGTGAAAATGATTGCATGTGCAGTTAATAAATGTAGTTGGACCTTTTAAACTAAGATAATGTATTTGTTGTATTCATTTAAATGAAACATAAATGTATCAACCCACAACATTGAAAATGATACACTGATTAGTACCTTTTTACGGGCGGTAATAGAAACAAACGGGGTTAAAAAGTGATTTAAATTCGTGTAACCGATAAACATTAAAACAACTGGTCATAAATAATGATTTTAATTTAGAATAACATTAGAGAGATTTTCAGGTAGATAAACATGAACAAACTGTCGTAAAAATAACAAAAAAACGAAATTTACGTGACTAATGATAAAATGGATGATGATAATTACTCCAAAAGTGATTACGTTAATGATTTTTAGATTTTTTGCTTTCCGAAACTCGCTTTTGTTGTGTGTCATTTAGTTAGTTCTGCTACAACATACCTTTTCTGCAATCATTGTGTTTATCCATAATAAACAACAAGTTTTGCAATACGTGGTTAAACTAAGTGGCAAGATCATCGACTTTACTCAATGATGGTTAATTCAGAACGGAAAATGAGAACTTGGTTCGCATTAAAGAAGACATTGAATTATATTGTAAAAATTGATTTGTGTTAATTGCAGCATCACACCTAAGTTCACAAATATACTGCGAAAATTTGTCGACCTTTATATATGAAAGCGGGCTGATATCACGTCAATGACGTATATAAGAAAATGACTTAAGGTGTTTCCGTAATATGTTTAAAAAAAATAAAACGATTGTCATTTTTCTTTCTTATAAACGATTGTCATATTTTCTAACATATTATACTAAATCTAACGGGTCCACTTTTTAATGATTGTGATTGAATGACAGTTGAACCAATGTCCTAAAATACTTAATATTCACGCCTGTATTAAGAATTGCATATTAATGTGATTAAGGGATTAATGTTTTCATATATTGTAGTATTATGGAATTAAATAGAACCGATATAGCGAGCATTTTGATAATTTGACGTTGTGTAGGTGCGTTTGTGGCGCGCGTTTGAAAACCAAACAAGATATAAGGTTTTTTGGGGGGAACAAATTTAAAAGTATGTTATCTACCCATCTACCAATTTTCATGTACTTACCACCAAAAATCGTCGATATAGGTATATCCAAGCTGTTTCATTTCAACCCAAAGCGAACATATATTAATAATTTGACGTAGTGTGGGTGCGTTTGTGGCGCGCGTTTGAAAACCAAACGAGATATAAGGTTTATATTTCGTGAGCAAATTTAAAAATGTGTTATTCACCCATCTACCGATTTTCATGTACTTAGTATAACAAATCGTAGATTTAGGTATATCCAAGCTGTTTCATTTAAACCCAAAGCGAACATATATTGATAATTTGACGTAAAGTGTGGGTGCGTTCATGGCGCGAGTTTGAAAACCAAACGAGATATAAGGTTTATATTTTGTGAGCAAATGTACGAGTATGTTATCTACCCATCTACCAATTTTCATGTACTTACTATAACAAATCGTCGATTTAGGTATATCCAAGCTGTTTCATGTCAACCCAAAGCGAACATATTGATAATTTGACGTGGTGTGGGTGCGTTCATGCGCGCGTTTGAAAAACAAACAAGATATAAGATTTATTTTTTGGGACAAAATTTATAAATGTGTTATCCACCCATCTACCGATTTTCATGTATACTTACTATGACAAATCGTCGATTTAGGTATATCCAAACTGTTTCATTTCAACCCAAAGCGAACATATATTGTTAATATGACGTTTAGTGTGGGTGCGTTTGTGGCGCGCGTTTGAAAACCAAACGAGATATAAGGTTTATATTTCGTGAGCAAATTTAAAAATGTGTTATTCACCCATCTACCGATTTTCATGTACTTAGTATAACAAATCGTAGATTTAGGTATATCCAAGCTGTTTCATTTCAACCCAAAGCGAACATATTGATAATTTGACGTATAGTGTGGGTGCGTTCATGGCGCGCGTTTGAAAACCAAACAAGATATAAGGTTTATTTTTTGAGAACAAATTTAATGTCAATCTAAACTAAAATCATTTTTATGACTAGTTGTTTTAATGTTTATCGGTTGCACACATTTAAATCACTCTTTAATCACATTTGTTTCTATTACCGCCCGTGAAAAGTTCTAATCAGTGTGTTTTTTTACAATATTGTAGGGTAGTACATCTAGTATTTATTTAAATAAATAGAAAAAATATATTATCTTAGTATAAAAAGGCCCAACTACATTTATTAACTGCACGCGCAAATACGAAAATTTCGATTTTAAAAAATGATAACGAAAAGTTTCGGTTTTATGTTTGTTTTAAGAAATTTTGTTTATTAATCTATACCTAACACTTTTATTTACTGTTAATCTAAACTAAAATCAATATTTATGTCAAGTTTTTTTAATGTTTATAGGTTGCACACATTTAAATCACTCTTTCTACATTTATTAACTGCACACACGATCTCCGTCACTCGAAATTGTTGTGGTATTGCGTCAACTTAACGAATCATACAATCATTGAATTTGGGAAAAAGATAACCCAAAATTTATTTAAGAAACATAATTTTTGTTTCTAGAAACGACAATTTTATACGAGAAACGAAAATTTCGTTTCCAGAAAAGAAAAAAAAACTGTTTCTAGAAGCGATAACAAAAAGTTTCGTTTTTATGTTAGTTTTACGACATTTTGTTTGTTAATATATACCTGACACTTTTATTTACTGTTAATCTAAACTAAAATCAATATTTATGTCGAGTTGTTTTAATGTTTATCGGTTGCACACATTTAAATCACTCTTAAATCACATTTGTTTCTATTACCGCCTGTAAAAAGTACTAATCAGTGTGTTATTATTAATATTGTACTTAATATTTTTATTTTTTTTTCAAATGAATAGAACAATAACATTCGGATCATTATCTTATTTTAAAAGGTACAATTAAATTTATTAACTGCATATGCAATCTCTTTCAGCGGAAATTCTTGTGATATTGCGTCAGCTTAACTAATCATATAATCATAGAAATTCAGAAAAGGATAGACCTAAATTTATTTAGGAAACACAATTCTCGTTTTTAGAAACGAAAATTTTAGCCGAGAAACGAAAATTTCGTTTCCAGAAACGAAAATTTTGTTTTCAGAAACAAAAATTATGTTTATAGAAGAGATAACGAAAATTTTCGTTTTTATGTTAGTTTTACGACGTTTGTTTATTAATATATGCCTGACACTTCTCTCTAATGTTAATCTAAATTAAAATCATATTTATGGCTAGTGTTTATCGGTTGCACACATTTAAATTACTCTTAAATCCCGTTGTTTCTAATACCGCCTGTAAAAAGTACTAACCAGTGTGTTATTTTCAAACTTTTTGGTTTATACCTTTATTTTTATTTATATAATTATAGAAGCAATACATTATCTTAGTATAAAAGGTCCAACACCATTTATTAACTGCACATCCACGCAATCTCTATAACTCGATTTTTTTTTGTGGTAATAGCACCAGCTTAACTAATCATATAATCATACATTTTGGGAAAATTATAACCTAAAATTTATTTATAATACACAATTTTTGTTTGTAGAAACGAAAATTTTAGCCGAGAAACGAAACTTTTGTTTCGAGAAACGAAAATTTTGTTTCCAGAAACGAAAATTTTGATTCTTGAGGCGATAGCGAAAAGTTTCGATTTTATGTTAGTTTTACGACAGTTTGTTTATTAATATTTATCTGACACTTTTCTACAATGTAAATCTAAATTATATTCATTATTTATTGCGAACAGTTTTCATATTTATCGGCTGCACATATTTAAATCACTCTTTAATCCCTTTTAATTCTATTACCGCCTGTGAAAAGTACTAACCAGTGTGTTATTTTTAATGTTGTGGGTTTATACCTTTATTTTTTATGGATGTAAAAAAATATATATATTATCTTAGTTTAAAAGGTCCAATTACATTTATTTACTGCACACACAATCTCTGTTACTCGAAATTGTTGTGGTATTGCGTCAGCTTAACAAATCATATAACTTGGGAAAATGATAGCCCTAAATTCATTAAAAAGGCAAAATTTTTGCTTCTGGAAACGAAAATTATAGCCAAGAAACGAAAATTTTGATTCTTGACGCGATAGCGAAAAGTTTCGTTTTTATGTTAGATTTATGGCATTTTGTTTATTAATGTATATATCTGGCACTTCTCTCTGATGTTAATCTAAATTAAAATCAATATTTATGGTTAGTTGTTTTAATGTTTATCGGTTGCACACATTTAAATCAATCTTTAATCCCGTTTGTTTGTATTGTTGTCCGTGAAAAGTACTAACTAGTGTGTTATTATTAATGGTCGTGGGGTTTGTACCTTTTTTATTGATATAACAAAATAAGTACACTATCTTAGTATAAAAGGTCCAACTACATTTCTTAACTGCACACCCAATCCCTTTAACTCGAAATTGTTGTGGTATTGCGTCAGCTTAATTAAATATATTATCATAGAATTTGGAAAAATGATAACCCAAAATTCATTAAAGAATCAAAATTTTTGTTTCTAGAAACAAAAATTTTAGCCGAGAAACGAAAATTTTGTTTCCAGAAACGAAAATTGTGATTCTTGAAGCGATAGCGAAAAGTTTCGCTTTTTTGTTAATTTTACGGATTTTTGTTTATTAATATATACCTGACACTCTCTCTAATGTTAATCTAAATTAAAATCAATATTTAGGCTAGTTGTTTTAATGTTTATCGGTTGCACACATTTAAATCAATCTTTAATACCGTTTGTTTGTATTGTCGTCCGTGAAAGGTACTAACCAGCGTGTGTTTTTCAATGTTGTGGGATTTTACTGTTTTTTTATTTAAATGAATAGAACCAATACATTATCTTAATATAAAAGGTCTACATTTATTAACTGCACACGAAATCACTTTCACATGAATTCGTTGTGGTATTGCGTCAGCTTAACTAATTTTATAATTGTAGAACTTGGGAAAATAATAACCCTAAATTCATTTAAGAAGCAAAGTTTCTAGAAACGAAAATTTTAGCCGAGAAACAAAAATATTGTTTCCAGAAACGAAAATTTGAGCCGAGAAACAAAAATTTTGTATCCAGAAACAAAAATTTTGTTTCCGAAAACGAAAATTTCGATTCTAGAAGCGATAGCGAAAATTTTCGTTTTTAGGTTAGTTTTATGGCATTTTTTTATTAATGTATACCTGACACTAGTCTCCAATGTTAATCTAAACTAAAATCATTATTTTTGGCGAGTTGTTGTTATATTTATTAATTTCACACATTTAAATCGCTCTTTAATCCCACTTGTTTTTATTACCTACCGTGAAAAGTACTATCAGTGTGTTATTTTTATTATTGTAGGTTAAACATTTATTATTTATTTAAATGAATAACAAATACAGTATTGTGCATGTGCTTAAGCTGTACTTAATATCTTTTGATAGTCCGGAATACTTAGTTTAAGCAAAAAGTATTTTTAGAATCGATTATTTTGTTTTTAGAAACAAATCGTATTTTGTGCGCACCGTCATCATCTAGTGGTAGAAACGAGAATAAAAAAACAAAATTTATGTTTCTAAAAATTATTTGTGTTTGCAGAAATAAAAATCGCAAATTAGAAACGAAAATCGCCTTTTAGAAACGAAAATTTGTAAATGCATGCAAAAGGATAGGCGCTACCGTTCCCAGTATTGCTGTACAACCTCACCCAGTATTGCCGCACAACCCCTCCCAGTATTGCTATATAACATCACCCAGTATTACCGTACAACATCACGCAGTATTGCCGTACAAACTTGACCAGTATTGCCGTAATACCTCACCAAGTATTGCCCCGCAACATCACACAGTATTGCCGTAAAGCCTCACCCAGTATATCCGTACAACCTCACCCAGTATTTTCGCACAACCTTACCCTGTATTGCCCGGCAACATCACCCAGTATTACCGGACAAACTTGCCCAGTATTGCTGTACAACCTCACCCAGTATTACTGTGCAACATCTCCCAATATTGCTGTACAATCTTACCCGGTATTGCCGTACAACTTTAGCCAGTATTGCCGCACAACATCACACAGTATTGTCATACAACCTTACCCAGTATTGATGTGCAATATCACCCTGTCTTGCCGCACAACCACACCCAGTATTGAAACACAATATCACCCAGTATTGCCGTGTAACATTACCCAGTATTGCCGCACAACCTTATCCAGTATTGACGTATAACCTCACCTATAGTATTGCCGTTTAACCTCACCCAGTATTGCCCTGCATCATCACCCAGTATTGCCGTGCAACCTCACTCAGTATTGCCGTGCAGTTACATCACCCAGTATTGCCGCATACCATCACCTAGTATTGCCGTACAACCTCGCCCAGTATTTCCGTACAACCTCACCCTGTATTGCCACATAACACCACCCAGTATTGACGTACAACCTTACCCAGTATTGCCGTACAACCTTAACCAGTATTGCCGTACAACCTCACCCAGTATTGACACACAACATCAACCAGTATTGCCGTGCAACATCACCAAGTATTGCCGCACCACCTTACCAAGTAATGACATACAACCTCGCCCAGTATTGCCGTACAACCTCTACCAGTATTGACGTACAACCTCAACCGGTATTATCGCACAACCTTAACCAGTATTGGCACACAACCTAACCCAGTATTGTCAGAAACCTCAGACAGTATTGGGATACAACTTTACCCAATATTGCCGTACAACCTCACCCAGTTGAGAGTAGAATCATAACTTCCCTAATGATGTTATAATGTCACATGTCAGCACACAATCTTACCTAATATCAGCACACGACTTCCCTAATGTTGTCACACACGTCCTCGGCCCCAGCAGTGTTAGACGGCAACCTTACATTTTACCAGTACCAGTACTTTTGGTAGGTTAATATTTAACAAACTAAAATAACCGTAACTGCTTAATTTAACATTCTAAATGGAATTATTACTTCCTCCGAAGCTTTTTAGGCTGCGCCCGCTACAGCAACGTTTGCTACCACACACGACTTTAATCTGAAATGCATGTGTAACCATTGCGATGATTTTACAAAATATCGCGATCAACCATAATATGCTTAATCGCCTTACCATGTGGTATGAAAATACGGCCATGGCTGCATACTATTCGCTAATTATACCAGACCATGTCCCATACCCTGAGCTAATCCGAAACGAATCGGTTGGCTATTACATGTGCAAATTTGTCTGCATAACGTAGTACTGTAAGGTTGGTAACCAAGCTACAAATTTTGTCACAATATTTACCCATGGTCAGGTATGAACCAGCTGTTGAATTTGTTAAACTAAGGTATCGCTCCAACTACGGACAGACATGTATTACATGTGCTAATTTTAATGCATAAGATACCGCTGTAAGGTGGGTAACCAAGATGAATTTTTTTCACCAAATTTACCGTATGTTTAACGCTAAACGCTGTGAATTTACGCACAATTAGTGCAGTTTGCAATTTGCTTTTAACGGCAATTCCAAGAAATGTCATAGACGTGCTGTTCTGGATTAATTATACAGTACAAATAATCAACATTCCTCTTACCGGGCCGCAATAAAGTTATCAAATCTTTACTTGTCCTTAGTGGTAAAATGTTGGAGACCACTAGGAACAACACATCTAAAGGATTAACTAGACTCTAATTAGTTACTAGAGAGTGTCAACCACGTGTTTAACCACCACTATTTGTAAAACACATGCTGTATGCCATATATTCATGCTACAGGGTGCCCAACCACATTTTGTATTTTATACACTGAGTATGTAGTGTTTGTTTCTGCAAACATAAACGCATGAGTACCATAGTTATCAAACCAAACTTCTTCTCCATATGTGTAGGTAAAAAAGAACAATCGTGTTAGATTTACGAAGGTTTTACAACAAATGTTTTAAATTAAAGCTTTTTGCTGTATTGAAATGAAGCTAAATTCCTAAAACAGCACGATTTAGTTTTTAATGGCTTCGGGGAATTCCCCGTGGGCTTAGTACATAAGTTTCTGTTTTTACATGTGTCATGTTATCCAACAATTTTTAAAGTTTTAAACCAATTTGACGAATCCTTGTTCGAGATATCAGTGCAACGTCGCATTGCACTGAGAAGTCAGGAACATATCATCGTTTTTAAGGGAGTTACACTAAGTAAATGTTTTTTTTAATTGGCACAGGGGGGCTAACGATTCAGCATTTCACCAAATCTGATCAAAGTTAGAGCAGCCCTTCAAACGGTATGGTCCGAAAACCTATTTTTTTTTAAATTAACCATTTTGGATTTAACTTCTTAGGGAATTCCCCTAGATTTATCACCCACAATTTTTCTACTGCGTATTTAGACCATGTTGTCTAACAAATGTTACTATTCCATTATTCCTTCTGGTCACTGGTTTAACACTTACATAGGAAAATACCCTAAAAAATTCGATTTTGTACTGAAATCATGATTGTGACAGGCATGCCATGTCGCCCCAACATCTACCAGAAGGAGTAATGGAATCACAATGAAAGTTGGCCATTAGTTAGACAACATAGTCTAGATATGCAGAAACTAAAATTTTGGGTGATAAATCCAGGGGAATTCCCTTGGGACGTTAAAAACCAAAACGATATTTTTTTTTAAAAATAGCCTTTTTTGGGCATACCGCTTGAACGGTTGTTATAATTTGAATCAGGTTTCTTGGAATGTACGTCTATTTGTCACTGATTTAACAATTTAATGATTTGAGACCATATCCTATTTTTTGGGGTATTTCCCCAGATAATTTCATTATTTCTTTTAAGTGGTAAATCAGCGACTAATGCACTTGCATTCCGACAAAGCTGATTCAAATTGTAACACCCGTTCAAGCGCAATGCCCAAAAAAGGCAAATTTTTAAGAAAAAAATAGCGTTTTGGTTTTTAACGCCCCAAGGGAATTCCCCTGAATTTATCACCGTTAAATTTTGGTTTCTGCAAATATCTAGACCATGTACTCTAACAAATTACAAAGTTTCATTGCGATTTAATTACCCCTTCTGATGAATGTCGGAGCCACAAGCCACGCCTGTCACAATCATAACTAAGAACAAAATCTTGTTTTTTAGGGTATTTCCCTAGATAATTTTTGTATTTCTTTTAAGTGTTATATCAGTTGCTAATGTTCTTACATTATACCAAATCTAACTAAAATTGAAGTAGACGTTCAATCCCTATGCTTAAAAAAGCTATTTTTTTAGATAAAAATACCATTTTGGTTTTTCACCTCCCAGGGGAATTCCCCTGGCTAAATTACCCAAAATTGTGGTTTCTGCATATCTAGACCATGTGCGCTAACAAATGTTTAAATTTAATTGCAATTCCATCACCCCTTTTGGTAGATGTCGGAGCTACAAGCCATGCCTGTCAAACCTTTGACAAATAAAAAAAAAACAAAAAAACGGACAAATACTATATGTGTCCCATTTTTCCAAATGGGACCCATAATAAATTAGCTTTTAGGGACATAGCGCATTAGACACTATGTGCCAATTATAAAAAGAAAACATTTACATAGGGTAATCATAGGGTAATTTCATTGAAAACGAAGATATGTTCCATGAAACCATGAAAAAATAAATCTTTGTGGTGAAATGTTCGTTAATTTGAGACGTTTATCTTTTATTTAACTGCACATGAAAAATAAGGTTGGTTGGTTAACTAGGGGAGCCAAGCGTTTCTGCTTAAAGAAACAAACAACATACTCGGTGTTTAAAATACAAATTGTGGTTAGGGACCCTGGAGCATTAATATAAGGCATACAAAATGTGTTTTACAAATAGTGGTGGTTAAACACGTGGTTGACACTTTCTAGTTCTTTTTTTGGAATTATCTGGGAAGTGACGATTTTCAAGTGTTAAGCGGCTGAGCGGTACCTCCAAATACTCTGGATCGCTTGGACCGTTTGGATCGCATGAAGCGCTTGAATCTCTTGGAGTGCTTGGATGGCTTACTATACTTCGTAATTACAAAAGCCATGATATTAATATTAGGGTTGGGGTTAAAGTTAGTTCTGGGGTTGAGATTAGTGTTTGGGACAGGGTTAGAATTACTTTCCATAGCAATCTAAGTGATCCAAGCGCTCCAAGCGGTCCTGTAGTATTTAGAGGCACCCGCGACTGAGTGGTCGTATACTAGTTTTCGCACTTACTAGTTGTATTCTTCGTTAGTATATAGTGGCAAGTGTCCCCGTCTGTCACGCGAGAGACTGTAATTCGATTCCCCGACGGGGAGTTATTTTCGGTTTTTTAATTCTTTTGTTTCTTAGTTATACACAAACTCATCATAACGTCGCATTGTGACAGGCATGGCATGTCGCCCCGACATCTACCAGAAGGAATAATGGAATCGAAATGAAACTTAGCCATTCGTTAGACAACATGGTCTAGATATGCAGAAATCAAAATGTTGGGTGATAAATTAAGGGGAATTCCCCTGGGAGGTTAAAAACCAAAACGCTATTTTTTATGAAAAATTGCGCTTTTTATGGCATAGCGCTTAAACGGCTGCTCCAATTTGAATCAGATTTGGTGGAATGTAAGTGCATTAGGCACTGATATAACACTTGGAAGAAATAAAAAATTTACTTAGGGAAATACCCTAAAAATAAGATTTTGTACTCAAATCATAATTGTGACAGGCATACCATGTCGCCCCGACATCTACCAGAAGGAGTAATGGAATATCAATGAAAATTTGACATTTTTTAGACAACATGGTCTAGATATGCAGAAACTAATATTTTGGGTGATAAACTTAGGGGACTTGCCCTGGGGTGTTAAAAACCAAAACGGTATTTTTTTCTAAAAAAATAGCCTTTTTTGGTCATAGCGCTTAAACGGATGCTACAATTTGAATCAAATTTGGTGGAATGTAAGTGCATTAGTCACTGATTATACGCTTAGAAAACATAAAAAATTACTTAGGGAAATACCCTAAAAAATAGGATTTTGTTCTCAAATCATGATTGTGACAGGCATGTCATGTCGCCCCGACATCAACCAACAGAAGTAATGGAATCGCAATGAAAATTTGACATTTGTAAGAGAACATGGTCTAGATATGCAGAAACCAAAATTTTGGGTGATAAATCTAGGGAAATTTCCCTTAGACCTTAAAAACCAAAACGCTATTTATTTCTAAAAAAATAGCCTTTTTTAGGCATTGCGCGTGAACGGCTGTTACAATTTAAATTAGATTTGGTGAAATGTAAGTGCATTAGTCATTGATTTAACACTTGAAAGAAATAATAAAATTACCAAGGGAAATACCCAAAAAATGGGATATGTTCTTAAATCATGATTGTGACAAGCATGCCATGTCGCCTCGACATCTACCAAGAGGAGTAATAAAATCGCAATGAAAATTGGTCATTTGTAAGACAACATGGTCTATATATGCAGAAGCCAAAATTTTGGGTAATGAATCTTGGGGAATTCCCCTCAGACGTTAAACACCAAAACGTTTTTTTTCTAATAAATTAGATTTTGTAGCCATAGCGCTTGAACGGCTGCTCTAATTTTATTAAAATTCGGTAAAATGTTAAAACATTAGACACTCTGTTCTAATTAAAAAAAAGAAAACATTTACTTATAGGTTAATTTCCATTAAAACGAAGATATGTTTCTGAATTGTGATTGTGACAGGCATGCCATAGCCTATCGCACCAACATCTCCAACAAGAAGATGACAAATCAGATTAAAACTTTAAGAATTGTTACATAGCATGACTTACTTATGTAAAAACAAAAACTTATCTACTAAACCCAGGGGAATTCCCTGAAACAATGAAAAACTAAATCGGGCTGTTTTGGGAATTTAGCTTTCTTTCACTATACAGCGCTTGAAAAGAAGCTATAATTTGTAGGGGGTCGCCAATATATGTTTGTTAATTGTGCCTGTTGCTTGACACTTGATCTGGTCAGATGATTCTCTGGCTGACCGTACTCAGTTAAATTTGACTCTCGCAATCCGACAACTCACGGAAGGGGCTTTTATTCTTGTTTATTAATAAGCTGACACAGTAAAGTACAAACAGTTCGAATAGTTCAATTTCGCTTTCAATAGTTGAATATGATCGGCTGCCGTACAGTTAGACGTTGTTCTTATACTCTGATTTCTTTAGTCGAATCATAGACTGGCATATCATTAGACGTTTTTAGGCTGTCGTTTCGTTAAGCCACATGTTTAGAATAAATCGTTAACACCACGTTTCAGAACAAGCGGATACGTGTACAAAAAAAGGGTCACAACACGTGGTTCGTGAGACAAGAATTAGTCAGGAAACAGAAGTTTCCTAAGCCGGATTACAGGATGTATGTTAAAGCAGTAAAACAAATCTGGATTATAATGCGTCCCAAAATCAAATAATATAATACATAATGGCGAAATTGCTACAACACTTCCCTTCCTCGGAGTTTTTTTAAATTTGTAAACCATTCGTCCAATATGAGGTATAGGAAAACGGTTGTAGGAAATTCGCGACGAATAAAAACGAGACGATGATGCGAGGATCCAACTTGTAGCTTTGCAGGACATCGGTCCGGTGAATCTGGAAAACTGGAAACAAGGGTTGTTTTTCTACTCTAGGCACAAATCAAATCGTTTGGGATTGTATGAGGGGTGAGAGTGTATGGTTAAAAATTGTGGGTATATTAAATGTTCAAGAGTAAGCCTGATCAGTCCACACATAATCAGCAATGTCTCGTCTCTGAGCGGTTCGACGCCTCCACACGTGACCACCAATCGCGCCGACCAAGATTGGACAACAGCCACGCAGACACATAACCGTCCAGAACGCACCCCAAAAATTAGAAAGGCAGAAAATAGTTAAAAAAGTTATAAGGACCAGAGAGGGGCTATGGGTTTTTTCTTTGGCAACTAAATAAAAGAAGAACAAAACCGAATACTCCACTAAGGCGATCTTTCTATAAGTCAGTTTCGTAATTAGACAGATAAAGTGGTCTGCGGATTGTACGACCAATACGACTTTGACGAATGGGTGGCGATGTGGATACCTCTCCCTCTTCCACGACATCATCAATAAAGGGAACTCCCACATCAGTTGCAATATTCATTATATTATTACAACAATTCCATATCCTGAATGTCCCTATCGGACCCCTGCGCTGCCGCAAATTCAACAAAATCAATACCAGGCTCGTTGATGGTAAATACCGCGTTAACCTGTGGACGGGACAAGCAATCAGCCACGACATTATCTACACCTTTTACATACTACATGTGGCAATTAAACTCTGCTATATAGCTCAAATGTCTACTCTGTCGCGGGGAAGCTGTTTCAAAACGCGTCTCGAACGCATGCACCAATGGCATATGATCAGTCACTATAGTGAACTCCCGCGCTTCCAGATAATATTTGAAATGTTTAATGGACTCAAATACAGCCAATAACTCTAAATCAAATGCACTATACTTGCGTTCTGGAGAAGTTAGTGTTTTAGAAAAATAGGCCAACGGAGCCCAACCAGCGTCCAGTCTTTGTTCCAAAACACCTGCGACTGCTACCAAACTTGCATCCGTCACAAGTCTAGTCGCAGCACCAGCGACAGGAAAAGACAATGTTATCTTACTGGCAATTAATCGCTTAACATCATGAAATGCCTTAATGGCTTCCTTAGTCCAAACGACCGGTGCAGACTTACTTGACTTGGGCGATACAAGAGCATTTAATGGCGCTAGAACAGTTGCACAGTCGTCAATGAACCTATGATAAAAATTTATACCGCCCAAACACCGGCGCAAACCACGGACATCTAGCGGCCTGGGGAACTCAGACAACGCTTCGACTTTAGATTTAGGCAGAGTTAAACCGTCCTTAGATACTGTGTGACCCAAAAAATCAAGTGTCTCTACGCCAAAAATACACTTTTCTTTATTTAAAATTAGGCCAAACTCCAACACGCGCTCAAACACAGCCAACAAATGCTCTACGTGCTGTTCCTTAGATTTCGAGAAAATAATAGCGTCGTCTATATAGTTGAAAATAAAATTCAAATCGCCAAAAATTTTGTCCACGAACATTTGAAATGTGGCCCCACTATTCTTTAAACCAAGAGGTAGACGCGTATACTCAAACAGTCCAATCGGCGTTAACATTGCTGTCTTGTGAATGTCTTCAGGCTTAACGGGGACTTGAAAATAACCCGATTTAAGATCGATTTTACTGAAGATAGTAGAGCCACTAAGGTTAGAAGTTAAATCTGCTAATAAGGGAATGGGGTATCGGGGAGGGGACTGTTTGCAAATTCAATTGGCGATAATCAACCGTAACGCGAAAACCATCGCCCTTTTTAACCAAGTGAAGAGGTGAGGCATAGGAGCTATTGGAAGGCCGAAGAATACCTTGTTTAAGCAGTTTAGATATTTCTTCCTTAGCTGCAGACAAACGCTCCGGATCTAAACGGCGAACGCGTGACTTAATGGGATAACCAGTAGTTTCTAAAGCGTGGACAACATCATGCTTTACAGGGAGATTGAAACGTGACACATCGAACGCAGAAGGAAATAAGTCGGGGAAATGGTTGAAATCCGTCACATCTGCAGGCTTAACAATGTGACAGACTGGGCTATTGTGAACTGGGTCACAGGAAATGCCTGCTTCCTCAACATGTGGGCCGTTAAAATTTGCACATTTATTAACACGTGACTCCGAAAACGACTCGCCACGTGGTTTCGAAACACGTGGTTGGACAGATAAAGAAACACGTGGACCACCCATTTTAACACGCCGATTACGGAAATCGATAACGCAACCATAATGCTCCAGAAAATCAACGCCCAAAATCGGCAAACGCACATTTGCTATTTTAAAACGCCAATGAAAGACTCCACAATTAACCAAATCAATCTCTAAATATTCATTACCAAAACACTCTATTTCAGTATCGTTCAGTGTGACCAGTTTAGACTTATTCGAGCGAAACAAGGAGTTAGCGTTATCTCTCACAGGCACTATAGATTGGACCCCGTGTCTATTAAAAAATTAAGCTTATTTCGCCTGTCAAAAACACGCAACAATCGACTAGACGAAAAATTATCTAAAGAAAAATGAGGTATAGGTCGCATACAAGAGGCAATAGAATAGGCACGCTTATGAGGGATCCTACTCAGAAACGTGCGTGTTTTTGAAAATTGATTCCAGCTACAGGGACCGTCGCAGCCCCAGGCATCGTTACCATAACGCTGGTGTCGATAACACAATCTTTGACCACGAGGAAAATCGCCACGTGGCCCACGAGGAACAAATTTGCGTGAATTATAGCCACGCCCAAACTGCGGTCTATAGGGAAAACGTGGTCTACTGGGGAAAGAAACCGCTCGACAAACCGGCTCTACAAGCGAACTTAGCTTAGACTTCGACGCAACAATCAAACTTTTAACATATTCAGTCAATTTGTCAATACGCTGCTCCACAGATTTGTTAACTAACGCCTGCCTTTGGAGCTCTGCCGACAAATCTTTTTCTTGCCCAAAGTCTTGCGAAATATCGTCCGCTAAATCTGCCAACTTATTTAACTCGAGATCTGCTCTGGACCGCAAAATAATGCCAATATTCGGAGGGACGGCTTTAATTAACTTCTGACGAATAATTCTATCACCAAGGTACGAATTACGATCAGCTCCTAATTTTGCGCGCAACTTATGTACGAATTCTCTCGGCAAATAATTTCCCAAATCGCGCGTTTCGAGAAAAGAATATAAATTTTGTTCGTTACTACGGGTAAACTTACGAATCACAGCGTTTTTAAGGTCGCTGTAAGGAGTGGCGGAGCTGGGATTTATTACGAAATGTATCTTTTCGATTACCTCGTCGCTTAGGGCAACAATGGTCGCATCAAACTTGTCCCTTTCGCTAGTTACGTTTTCTTTTACAAACACGGTTTCCACATAGTCGAACCAAGATGCTATAGAGTGACGCCAGATGGGCCGTAAATCTATTTTTCTATTAGGACAAAAATAATCGGGAGGGGGGGCTGAGGAAAGTGCGGCAATAGAAGGAAATAAAGGGCGTTCCATGGGGTATGTTGTGGACGGTACATTATCTGGTCGCTGCCGTCCAACACGGTCGCCTAAATCGAAGGGCGTGCCAAGACTATCGGGTAACCCAAAGCAAGAAGCATTACTGACCTGCGCTGAACTGTCCGACGATTCTGGTGTGATGTGTCCGTTATCAAATGCATTTGCAAAGGTGACGCTTTGTGTCGTACTGGTCTGTGTAGGGCTGTGTCTTGGGTTCCTTCTGGGAAATAAATTGTTCAATGAAAATCCGCTTAACGCCATCTCTGTGCCAAGATTAAAATAACTATCTTGTACCAGTCCAACCAAACACATAGAACAGGAAATCAAACTAAGTTACGTTGGCCCGATACAAAAATAATTTTAACCATTAAATAAAGAGAAACCAAGTTAGTATATATTAACCCGAAATTATCAAATACCCACAACACAAATTAAAACTAATAAATATAAAGGACACTATACTGTCGATGACACGTAGAGACGATGATTCCTCGACCAACAGAGAAGATTCCAAGCGCACACAGAAAAGTCTCTCCCACGACGAATGCCAAACCTCGGATGAAAATTACTGCCAAACCAATTGATGTCCAACTTGAAGGATTGATGCCAAACCTCGGAAGATTGATCTCAGAACGATTGCGTTGCCAAACCTCAGAAAATTATTGCCAAAACTCGGAAGATTGTTGATACCAACTTGAACGATTGAATCCAAACCTCGGACGAATGATGCCAACTTGAACGATTGCGTTGCCCACAATTTTTCTTCGTTAATAGACTTGCGTGTTCCACACGTATTGGGTAGTCACCACTGTAGGGGGTCGCCAATATATGTTTGTTAATTGTGCCTGTTGCTTGACACTTGATCTGGTCAGATGATTCTCTGGCTGACCGTACTCAGTTAAATTTGACTCTCGCAATCCGACAACTCACGGAAGGGGCTTTTATTCTTGTTTATTAATAAGCTGACACAGTAAAGTACAAACAGTTCGAATAGTTCAATTTCGCTTTCAATAGTTGAATATGATCGGCTGCCGTACAGTTAGACGTTGTTCTTATACTCTGATTTCTTTAGTCGAATCATAGACTGGCATATTAGACGTTTTTAGGCTGTCGTTTCGTTAAGCCACATGTTTAGAATAAATCGTTAACACCACGTTTCAGAACAAGCGGATACGTGTACAAAAAAGGGTCACAACACGTGGTTCGTGAGACAAGAATTAGTCAGGAAACAGAAGTTTCCTAAGCCGGATTACAGGCTGTATGTTAAAGCAGTAAAACAAATCTGTATAATGCGTCCCAAAATCAAATAATACTAGAGAGTGTCAACCACGTGTTAACCACCACTATTTGTAAAACTTATTTGTATGCCATATATTTATGCTACAGGGTCCCTTGTACCCACAATTTGTATCTTATAAACCGAGTATGTACTTTGTTTCTGCAAGCATAAACGCATGGGTCCCATAGTCATTAAACCAAACCAAAACAGCCCGATTTAGTTTTTCATGGCTTCGGGGAATCCTGTCAGAATCATGATTTGAGAACTAAATCTTATTTTATAAGATTTTTCAATGTAATTTTTTTATTTCTTTTAAGTGTTAAATCAGTGGCTAATGCACTTACATTCCATCAAATCTGATTCAAAATCGAGCAGCCGTTCAAGCGCCACGTCCAAAAAAGCTTTTTTTAGAAAAAAATACCGTTTTGATTTTTTTAACTTCCCAGGAGAATTCCCCTGGATTTATCACCTAAAATGTTAATTTCTGCATATATGAACCATATTGTTCTAATAATGCGATTCCATCACTTCTTTTGGTAGATGTCGAGGCGACATGGCATGCCTGTCACAATCATTATTTGAGAACAAAATCTTATTTTTTAGGGTATTTCCCTCAATATATTATTTAATTCTTTCAAGTATTAAATTAGTGGTTAATGCACTAACATTTCACCAAATCTAATTAAAAATGCAGCGGCCGTTCTAGCGCTATACCCAAAAAAGCTATTTTTTTAGAATAAAATACCGTTTTGGTTTTTAACGTACCCGGGAAATTCCCCTAGATTTATCACCAGAAATTTTGGATTTTGCATATCTAGACCATGTTGTCTAACAAATGACAAAGTTTCATTGCGATCCCATTATTCGTTCTGGTAGATGTCAGTGCGATATGGCATGCCTGTCACAATCATAATTCAGGAACATATCTTCGTTTTTAGGAGAATTACTCTAAGCAAATGTTTTCTTTCTTTTAATTGGCCTAAAGTGTCTAATGGTCTAACATTTAACCAAATCTAGTCAAAATTAGAGCAGCCGTTCAAGCGCTATGCCCAAAAAATATAATCTTTTAGAAAAAAATGTTTTGGTTTTTAACGTCTCAGGGGAATTTCCCTAGATTAATTACCCAAAATTTTGGTTTCTGCTTATCTAGACCATGTCCTGTTACAAATGTCAAATTTTTATTGTGATTTAATTACTCCTTTTGCTAGATTTCGGGGCAACATGGCATGCTTGTCACAATCATAATTAGAGAACAAAATCCGATTTTTAAGGTATTTCACTAGATAATTTTTTTATTTCTTTTAAGTGTTAAATCAGTGACTAATGCACTTACATTCCACCAAATTTGATTCAAATTGGAGTGGCCGTTCAAGCGCTATTGCACCAAAAAGCTAATTTTTTAGAAAAAATGACCGTTTTAGTTTTTAACGTCCAAGGGGAATTCCCCTAAATTTATTACCCAAAATTTTGGTTTCTGCATATCTAGACCATGTTGTCTAAAAAATCACCAAGTTTCATTGCGATTCCATTATTCCTTCTGGTAGATGTCGGGGCGCCATGCCATGCCTGTCAAGCGTTTGACGAAGAAAAAAAAAAAGAAAAAAAAAAAGAAAAAAAAAAATCGGACAAAAACAATATGTGTCCCATTTTTTCAAATGGGACCCATAATAATACATAATGGCGAAATTGCTACAAATTTAAAACATTTTTGTTGAAATGTTCGTAAATTTAAGACGTTTGTTCTTTATTTAACTAAACATGGAATATAAGTTTGGTATGTTAACTATGGGACCCATGCGTTTATGCTTGCAGAAACAAAAACTACATACTCAGTGTATAAAATACAAATTGTGGTTAGGGACCCTGTAGCATGAATATAGGTTATACAACATGTGTTTTACAAATAGTGATGCTTAACACGTGGT
>CH000929.1:5085-55628 GCA_000149265.1 Ciona savignyi | reverse complement strand
GATATGATCTCAAATCATGATTGTGTCAAGCATGCCATGTCGCCCCGACATCTACCAAAAGGAGTAATAAAATCGCAATGAAAATTAAACATTTGTAAGACAACATGATCTAAATATGTAGAAACCAAAAATTTGGGTAATGAATCTAGGGGAATTCCCCTCAGACGCTAAAAACCAAAATGTTCTTTTCTAATAAATTAGATTTTGTGGCAATAGCGCTTAAACGGCTGCTGTAATTTTAATAAAATTAGGTAAAATGTTAAAACATAAGACACTCTGTGCCAAGTAAAAAAAGAAAACATTTAATTTGGTTAATTTCCATGAAAACGAAGATATGTTCCTGAATTATGATTGTGACAGATATGCCATATCGCACTGACATCTCCAACAAGAAGTCAACAAATCAGATTAAAACTTTAAGAATTGTTACATAACATGACTCACTTATGTAAAAACTAAATCCGGCTTCGTAAATTTAAGACGTTTATTCTTTATTTTACTAAACATGAAAAATAAGTTTGGTCTGTTAACTATGGGACCCATGCGTTTATGCTTGCAGAAACAAACTACATACTCAGTGTATAAAATACAAATTGTGGTTAGGGACCCTGTAGCATGAATATAGGGTAAACAACATGTGTTTTACCAATATTGGTGGTTAAACACGTGGTTGACACTCTCTAGTTTAGAGAATAGTTTTAAAGAATTTGAATGGTTATACAAATCCATGATATAGTCTGGATATACAATACGGTGACCAGTCAACTGAACCCCTTACAACTGAATCCCTTACAACTGAACCCCTACAACTGAACCCCTTTACAACTGAACCCTTTTAACTGAAAAGGGGTTGTAAAGAGGTTCAATTGAAATGGGTTCAGTTGTAAAGGGGTTCAGTTTAAAGGGGATCAGTTAAAAGGAGGTCAGTTATAAGGGGCTTAACTGTAGGGGTTCAGTTGTAAAGGGTTTAGTTGTAAGGGTTCAGTTGTAAGGGGTTCAGTTGTCATGGAACCCCCGACGATGGGCGCGAGGTGATTTGACGATTGCCCGTGTGTTAACCCCCTTGGTTTTCCCATTCACGAGGATAAAGCTGAATATCCTATATCCTATCCTATCCCTCCTTCCCGCTTAAGTACAGCTGATAAATAGCGCCATCCAGCAGAGAAAAATAAGACTACCGTTCTGTCCCTAGCCGTATGTGTAAATTTTACCGTCAACAAATCCAAAATGCCACTGCGTGATGTTGCATTTTCAAAACGTGAACAACAATTTCTTCTTCAAGCGCTTGCCAGTAATATTAGAGTGGATGACCGGGTTGCAGTTGATTATCGAGATGTAAGTATACACTTTGGACTGGACCAAGGTTGTTGTACAGTACACATGGGAAGAACTAAAACACTTGCTCAAGTGACTGCCGAATTGACAAAACCAAAGGAGAACCGGCCAAGTGAGGGATATTTAGGAATACAAATTGAAATGTCGACAATGGCAGCACCAAAACTTTGACCCTGCTAAACAAAGGTGGGAATTATTTTCAATGATTTAAAAAATCCATTTTATTGTTCCGTACTGGTACTAGTTAACCGTTTGTATTTTATACCTGTAGTATTTATTTATTCTGCTTGGTAGGTTACATTTTTATGATTTATAAAGATTTAATAACCTGATGCCTGTTTCTCGATTTATAATATTATAATGCGAGTGCGGTTAGGCGCATTACCATCCCTGGGAAAAATCATCATACTGATAACTGTTGTTGAGGCACTTTTAAAGCAAAAACACATATTATTAAGCTCGCTATGTTAAAGTCCGGCCGGTTTGTCTGGTGTTTAGTGCGATACCTTTCAACCGAAAGGTTGCTGGTTCGAATCTGGTAGTCGTTTGTGTCCTGGAGAAAGGCACTTAACAGAGATCTGAACCCAGCAGATTAATGGGTTCGACCAATTAAAGAAACATGTCTATCATATACAACACACTGCAAAACCTCCGCAGCCCAAATGTGTGCGCAAGGTGATCTGATGATTTCCTGTGTGTTAATCCCCTTGTTTTTTTCATTCACAGGAATAAACATGAATGTATTATTAAGGTGTAGCTGTAACTAAGTGCATGACTTACTAGTCATAGGCTGGTTTGATCCAACAACTTTCGGCTGGAATAATATTGGTTATTTTTTACTATCGTGTTTAACAAGAGAAGCTAAAATGGTAAGGCGCGCGGCAGTATTTGCAATCTTAAATTTACGAGTAGGAGATCAAGATTATGTTGAATTTTACTATTGAGCCATTGTCTTTCATTTCTTTTAATTATATTTGCACTTTTTTACAATTTCGGGTCCGTTTTATCACAGACTAAAACTGCATTTCATGGATTAAAATTGCTTCAGTAGCAATTTGGTAATATTTTTTCTACAATTAAAATTAAAAGGTCAGCTGAAAAATAACTGGTGGAATTTTTCATATATTGTTTATAGTTTTCCACTTTTTATTTTTGACAACCTTATTAAAGACGATAAAAATTGAGTCTAAAGTTGTACATTGTTGTATTTTGTAATTACGTGGTTGTGTTAATTCATTTTAATTCAAGATAAAACGCAAGTCTATTTGGTGAGAAATTATAATGCTGTAATGGAACTTTGTTAATGTTGTCAATTAAAGTAAAAATACCAATTTGCTATTTTCAAAATATATTATTTCTTGTCTTCCAAGTTACGAGCCCCCCTAGAAATAAAGAAGGGTATGAGTAGGCGTAGGTCTATTCTTTTTTAAACACTCATACATATGACGGTGACCACAATTACCATAAAAAAAACTAAAACTATTACGATAGGCCTAGTCTGTTTATTATCGATCGCCTTGGTGTGCCAGGCAGTAAAAAAGCTTATTAGATAATTACTATAACCAGTAAAACAAAATAAGACCCCGAGTGTGTAACGTGTGTTGGGTTGAAACTTAACATGAATTTGAACAAAATATTTAATATCATTTAAAAATAAAAAAATGAATTTTGTTAATCATCTTATTATCTTACAGGTGAAATAGGAGCAGGACTTCAACAAATGTTAGAACGTTCTATCATTATGTCACGTGCCATTGATTTAGAGGAACTGTGTGTTCGTGTTGGGGAAAAAGCTTGGCACATTCAGGTTTACATCCATGTTTTATCACATGATGGGAACATATTGGATTGTGCATGTATAGCAGCAGTGGCGGCACTCAAGCAATTTAAACGTCCGGATGTGTCTGTCATAGGAAAGGTAAGTTGAAGTTGTTCGCTTTTCAATGTGTGAGACGCAAACTTTCTAAAAAAATTAAAATTTGCGTATTTATTTACTGCATGTTTTGTAGTCCTATGAGCAACAACGTGTCGTTTGCGATAAAATCGAACTGGTGTGAATCCGCTAATAAAAACATCAGACTGACACCAGACACCACCAAAGACATTTTTGTTGTTTTGTTGAAATCCAGCCTTATGCAGTTTATTGGAGCAATCATTTCTTTAACAAGACTGTACTTTTTAATTACTAATTAGGTGAATTGTAGTGTTTTTATTTTAATGTCAATGCGTACAAGTTAATTGGTAGAATCCAAAACATACTAAATGCTTTTTTTTTGTTTGAAAGAAAAAATCAAATGTTATTACATGGTTGTTAACACACAATAATAAACCAAACGTAATATCTAAACAGGAATTTACAGTGCATACATTGGAGGAGAAAAACCCACTTTATTTGACAATGCACCACATGCCTTTCTGTGCTTCATTTGCGTTTTTTCAAGGTACATGATGTATTTAAAAAATATAAGCATTTTATCTTAGCTCATGTGGTAAGAGAGTTTAGGAGATTGCAGGGTATACAGCCAGGCACTAAAAGGTTGTTGGATTAAATGGTTTTAAACCAGTCTCGAGGTGATAGGTGTCATTTGGCAAAGCACTTATCGAAATCAGCCTGAACTCAGGGTTAAGCTAAACAGCAGGAACACCTCATTATATACAAACCAATGCAATTGCTTTATAAATCTGATGGTGGGGTTTGCATATCCAGATGATTGTTTGCGTAGTAACGCTCCGTCCGTTTCTCCATTTACAGCAACAAAACACGGCTATCTTATTATATTTTTGTATTGATGTTTAATGTTTATGTTAATTTGACTGTCGCCGATTTGTATGGTGCAGAAAAGGCAGGCCTACCCTGGGATTTTTGACCTCCATATGATGTTGGTTTAAACACGTTAATATTAACTATTTTTTTTTTTAAACCCTGGTCCGATTTGCACCTGCACCAAGGCGCAAAGAGCTAACGTTAATAATACGATAGAGTAAACTAATATTTCTTTAATATTTTAAAATTCTGGTATTAATTCAAAACAGAAACTTACATTTGTTTTCAAACTTAAGAGTTTAGAAGTTTCATTCAAATTTATAGGTTTAAAATTCCGATGATTTATTGTTGTTAACAAGATTTAGTTTTACAGAATGAATAATTAGATTGGTGCTAAAGGGATTTGCCTTGTTGAATCTTTTCCCGTTTTCACTAAATTGATTTTAAAATAATGCTTTTTAGTTAGACGCTTAGGCTTATCATGCGAATAATGAAAGCCGAATAGTTTACGTGGTGAATACTAAATTTGTATATAACTCGGATTTTTTTACTTCATTCCGGACGGTTAAAACCTAACCGGAACACAAGGCATTTTTTAGGATTGGGTTGGCTTACATATAAGCTTAATATAGATTAGTACAACACCGACTAGCGACTATAATATTTTAATAATATATACAGGCTTCTAATATAAACTTTAAAAAACTATAGGACACAAAATACTCGTAATGCGTTTTAATAACAATCTTTTAGATTTAAAGGTTCTGCGAATATATAGACAAAATAATTGCATTAAAAGTGGTTATCCATGCCTTATAGATTTTCGCACAATGGACTCCGCGAATATATAGCATAAAAATGCACCCCACTTGTGCACGTTTTTTTCTGCATTTACCAACGTCTATGTAATCCTGAGTCTGACTCATCCGTGAAAACTTTAGAAGTATTTACTTACGCACGATTTGTAATAAGAAATACCCGGTTCTCGTCCAATACCGTACTATCTTGGCTGCCGCGCGTTCACCCGAGTTATAAAGAATATATACAATGAGCATTTTTCTCTCTCCCAGGGGCGAGCAATTTTAAAACAGCAGGGCGGAACAAATAAATCTTTTTAGGGAAAACAAAGTATTGTCTCTATAGTTTGGGGATATCCTTCAAATTACAAAGAGGGCACATTGCTTTAATATACAGTAAATAGATTCTAGATGCAGATACAAAACATTTTTTATGACAATTTTATGGATTTTTTGCGCATCCGGCGACTACAGCCCTGTTCGATATTAAAGCTGCCTACCCTGCCAAAATAAATAAAAATCGGTGGCTGTTTTGCCAAAATAAATAAAAATTGGTGCCCAATTTGGTTAATTTTACTTGAAAATTGACCAAGTAGTGATTAACCCCATTTTTATTAAAGGTGGTGAATACATGGTAATGGACCCGACTTTAAACGAAGAAAGGGTTATGGATGGTAAATTAATGCTGGCCGTTAATAATCACAAGGAAGTTTGTTGCCTTCAAATGAGTGGCGAGCTCCAAATTAATAAAGAAAAGGTTTGATTTTATTATTGTAATAAATTTTAACCACTGTGGCTATGCGATTTGTTTCTTCGGCCAATTAACGCAGTCGACTGGGGCGTGACCTTAAAGGTTGTATTGCCCATCTGCTAACAAGCGCTGCGTTTTGACTAACACTTTAGACCACTCAGATAAACATAAATATCCGGTTTGTTAATATAAGTATACTAAATCACGTTTTAAATGCGCCCTATTTGAGTAGTTGCGCGCATAGTAAAGGTTATTTAGTAATGTCAAACATAGAAACACGGTAAATGATAGAACACTCATGTGATTACCTAAATAGCTTGGAGGATTAACGTGATGCCTTTCAGGTGGGTTAAAAGGTGGGAAGCTGGTCGCTAAGTAAGTCAGTTAGTCGTTGGGAAAGGCACTAAGCAGACATAGCTCGCATTCAGTAATTGTAATATTGGTTATAAAAAAACTAAAGGAACGTCTCGGTCATATACAACACATTGCAATGGTTTTGGTAACATAACGGTGGGTAATCTGATAAGTGCATTGTAAAAATAAGTGTTTTTTATATCTCCAATAACAATAATTACTGTCTTTCACATCAGCTTAAACTAACTGATCATTTTCTAGATTTTGACTTGCACTAATATGGCTTGTGTGAAAGCTCAAAAATTCTCTGATTTGGTGATCAAAAGTATTGAAAATGACCGGGAGAAAAGGAAATTGGGAGCCATCAGATCATCAACTACAACAAGCTTTTCGAAGTATGATTTCAGATATTTGTTTGTTTTTCTCTGATTGTACTTCTAACACATTGTGTTATCAAGCAAACTGCCTAAAAATGCGTCTTTAAGTATCAGTAAAACATTTATGCACTCACAAACGTTATGTTATGGCGAACACACATTGTAACATTTATTATTGTGATGCAATGTTTGCAATAATTTTACGGGTATCATTGTGTTTTATTGGAGCTAATATGTTATTGTGATTCCGTTCATTTATTATTTTATACATACTCTATTGCGGCAATGTTACCATATATTTTGATTGATACAAAATACCTTTCCTTACTTACAAGCACAACTTAAATTTTACGTTGACAATCAACGTGTAAATGTTCTTTAATTGAGGTTAGAAATAAACACTTTTAAACTGTGTTTTAGAAAATTGGAAATGATGCAAAAACACACAATCAAGACCGTACTACCTTCCACAAAAGGACAAAACAACGTACAATCCGACGATAGAAGTTTCACTGACTACCCAACCCCACAAATACCGGACAAAACAGCTAGCTGGCTTACTCAACACGACCCATCCACTGCCAGTATTGGCAAAGGTCTTGTTAATACGTGGTCTCGTGAATCGCAAATGTTAATTAAAGCATTTAGGCCGCAGAAAGAGGAAAGTGACTCAGACAGTGACAATTCCGAGGAAGAGGAAGTGATGTTTGTTTTGGGCTAAATTAAATAAAAAGAAACTTTGATACAAAATATCAGCATTATTTTATTTTCATGGCCGTCCAGTGTCAGAATACCAGTATCTCCCGGGTAACTCAATCGGTTAATTGGTGCAATTAAGGTAGTTTTAAGGTAGATGGTAGAATAATGATATTGATGATGAAAAACGCCTCCCAGGTCTATCTATACAAATCACTGCATAATCTTTGGTAAACCGACAATAACCGCGAGGTAGTATGATTCGCGTTATGATACATTTCTAAAAATTGCTAAATTATTCATATATATAAGAATTTTATTATTTGTTTTGGTTTTATAGTTTTTTTTGCACATTTCTTTGAATATGTCGTAGCCCTTTAAATTCAAATACTTCAAATTGATATATAGTTTATATACAATAACTGCGGTGCGCTCCAGATGACTATAGGTGTTTAAAAGTGTGGTTATAGATGGTCAAAGAAAATATTTCTAACGCGTTATCTCATTTCTTCATACAATCTATTGTTATAACACCTTATTAACCGCCGATGTTTAGAAATGTTGCCTTATATATTTTTTACGATAAACTAACTTCCACCACGGGTAGACTGTGGCTCTACAAAGATAAATTATCGCGTTCTAATTTATTTGAAGCATCTCGATTGTGTCTTGGTATGTATTGTACTATTTTACGTATTTTAACAAGCGAGATGCGGAAGCTGACAAGGTGGCGGTGCGTGTCATTCACCTTGATTTCTACCAGTACCGCAGTAAGCTAAAATAACACAAGTTGGGTAGAAAATACTTCAGTATTATTACGAGAGGATATTTTTACTCGAATCACTTCGTATAGATTTAGTGGAATGTTAAAGGTATTTTTCCAAATTGCCATCCCCGCGCTTTGAGAGTTGGTTTGTTTTCTTTTACCCAGCAATTGAAGGAGGCGTTCAACTAATTATTTTCCCTATCTCTCTAATGCAAACTGACCTCACAAAAACGACTGTCACTCAAAATCCTGACATAGGAAGTCTTAGATTTTTTCACAATTTAAAATTGAAGCTTTTATATCTTCTGTATGCATAGGTGTCCAACAACACATCTAGGCCTTCACACCTGCCCAAAAATTGAAAAATATGAAAAAAAGGTACACATGTGGATACCAAGAGGAGTGCATTTTTCAGTCCGATATCACAAATCCGATTAACAGCCTGTATCGAAAGATTGTCTGGTATTTATACAAGCCATTCGAAGTTAAGTTCTTGAAAAAATATCCCAACGACCCTCTACCGGAAGGAAAATGACCAAAAATGAGGAAAAATAACTAATTAATTACTTTGCTAATTAGCATAAGTAATTAAGTGTAAGATTTTAGACAAACAGTTGACTAGTAACATTTCTATCCACACTCAAATTTCTATAAATTTGGAGATTTTGGCAAAAAATTCAAAATGGCCAGTTTTTCATTTAGGAGGCGTTCAACTAATTATTTTCCCTATCTCTCTAATGCAAACTGACCTCACAAAAACGACTGTCACTCAAAATCCTGACATAGGAAGTCTTAGATTTTTTCACAATTTAAAATTGAAGCTTGGATCTGCAACCTAAACTCAAAACCCTACAAAATTTTGTTTAAAAATTTTGAGCCCATACCCCCTCGTACATCGGCAACTTTTTTTCCAACAAACAGCTAGCAGATGCACAATCAACACCTTTATTTTACAAAGCACTGCTCCACGATTACAAAACTTTACAGCTAAACGAGAACACCGGCGCGCAGCCTAGCACATGCTGCTTTCAACCAAACAAACATTGGGGAATCACCACCATTGTTACTCAGCAAAACACTCGTTTAAAAACAATGACTCATGGAGGGTACCACTCGTCACATCCTGCCGTTCATAGAGGTCTTAATTGGTTATACGCCATCTGAACTGCTTTCTAAAAAATCATGTATTCCGTTGTGTTCGTCATGATATTATTTTGCAAACTCCCGTAAACCTGTAGAGTATTCGCAAAAGTCAATGTGTACTGTATACAATATAACGTCATTATGGGTCCCGTTTGAAAAATTGGGACACATTGTTTTTGTCCGTTTTTTTTCGTTTTTTTCGTCAAACGCTTGACAGGCATGGCATGTTGGCCCGACATCTACCATCAGAAGGAATAATGGAATCGCAATGAGACTTTGCCGTTTGTTAGACAACATGGTCTAGACGAGCAGAAACCAAAAATTTTGGGAGATAAATCCGGGGGAATTCCCCTGGGGCGTTACAAACCAAAACGGTATTTTTTCTAAAAAAAAACTTTTTTTGGGCATATAGCGCTTGAACGGCTGCTCTAACTTTGATCAGATTTGGTGAAATGTTAGACCATTAGACACTCTGTGCCAATTAAAAAAAAGAAAACATTTACTTAAAAAATAGAAAACATTTAGGGTAATTTCCTTGAAAACGAAGATATGTTCTTGAGTTCCGATTGTAACAGACATTCCATATCGCACTGACATCTCTAATAAGCAGTCTACAAATCAGATTAAAACTTTAAGAATTGTTCCATAACATAAGTCACTTATAAAAACAGAAACTTATCTACTAAACCCAGGGGAATTTCCTGAAACCATTAAAAAATAAATCGGGCTGTTTTGGGAATTTAGCCTTATTTCACTACAGCGCTTGAAAAGAAGCTTTAATTTAAAATATTTGTGGTGAAATGTTCGTAAAATTTCAGACGTTTATCTGAATATGGTTGCTAAACAATATATATGTTTAAAAGTAAAACAATATATCGTAAATAAGCATCCACATTACCTTTAATTTGTTTTATAGCTACTATTAAATGTATATTTTTGTAGTTTGTATGTACTGGTATGTATTTTATGATATATAAACACCCATAAATTTTGCTATGAAGAGTAGGGGCCCCGCCATCACATTTCTAATTGGGCCCCGCGGTTCCTAGCACCGGGCCTGCACCGTGGACAGTAAAGTTATGATACAAAGTGTGTGCTGTTTCTTTTGCGGTCTGCAATTTCATTAGCCAAGCTTGCATATTTTGGAAAATACATTTCAGGCAACCAATATGTATCGATTCCCACACTTTGTGCCACAGTAAGCAGGGCCGGTTTTAGGCCGATTTGACCGATTAGATCAAATTGGGCCCCGCACCTTGAAGGGGCCCCGCGCTAGCGGGGTTCGTTCTGTATCACGAGGTTTAAAATACTACTGAAACGTAATATAAAAAGTGAAATAATATTCTTTCTTATAATATCAATTTGTTATGTATAGTAACTAAGTCAAATTTATATTTCTGTGTCTGCCTGTTACGTCATAATGAATATGGTTGCTAAACAATATATATATGTTTGGAATTAAAACAATATATCGTAAATAAGCATCCACATTACCTTTAATTTGTTTTATAGCGAGTATTAAATGTCTATTTTTGTAGTTTGTATGTACTGGTATGTATTTTATGATATATAAACACCCATAAATTTTGCTATGAAGAGTAGGGGCCCCGCCATCACATTTCTAATTGGGTCCCGCGGTTGCTAGCACCGGGCCTGACAGTAAGTCCTCCAAGAATATCAATTTTTATTCTTTGCATTGGCGACACCTCACTTGATGGGACCAGGGGTGCTTTGGGGTTTTTGGGTGGCGGTGTTTGTCGATCACATATTGGGCACTGGTCACAATTTTGTCAAGCAAGTCTTTCTTTACATTCTCAGTGAATTTCGTTCCGTTGAGATAAAAAGGAGAGCGTAGGTGACGTTTTCGCAGCAGGCGGATATGCTATGCCTCGTGTTCATCAAAGCATGAATCCAGCTGGGCCTGCTGAGCGCACGATAAAGAAAAGGGCGGCGAGACTAGTTGTGTGTGCCCTGCTTTGATGAATATCATACACTTCGAGAATATTGGAAATAGTATTTGTGTTTGTTTGTTTGCTTTTGTATGCCTTTTTTACACTTCCTTCACTGTTCTTTTTTTATACTTTTCACTGTTTTAGTTCTACAAAACTCTAAAACTTCAATGCGTTTTGGTTCATTTTTTCATAATATAGTTAGAATAAAGGGAAATTTCAATTAGGAATAGTAAAAAACTACTACAGATAAAAATACAGTTCAAATTTTTCTGAGTACAAAAACTATTAGACAGTCTACATTCCAATTTTCATATCATTTGGGCATACCAATAATTAGTGAGTGTTTCGTTTGTTAGTGCACCTCAAATTTTTCAAAGTCGAGCAAAATTTTCTTTACATATAAAGTGGTGTTCACTAAAATGTACAGAATATATTTTTTATTGGAGGTAGATTTTCTCGGTATGTGGCTTATTTAAAAGAGGGGTAAATTATCTTTCCAACCATACTAAATATTAAATCATAGCATAAACTTTTGAAAAACTGTGCTAATTTGAAAATGACTAAAAAATGAAAAAACACTGCGGTACAGCATGTTTGAATTAATGCATTTAGCCGGTAGTGAAAGAGTTAAAATCGAGGTTTGACAGAATTTTAAACTATCGTGCAGATTGACCGTATGTTTCTTTGGAGGTCCATAACCAGCGGACTTGGTCTGTACTTGACTGAATAACATCGGAATTATTTGCACGACGTGAACGACTGCTAATAATTCTTTTCTCGTGGCTAGTTTAAGCAACTGGGTGTTCTCCCCAACAATTACTTGTAATAGTTCGCCCCCTATAGATATCAACGCAGTGTTTAGGTGCAAGAATGCTTTGTTTTTGTTTTTTTCGTCCAAATAAACGTCTTGTTCGGAGATTTTATAAGATCGTACATGGGTAAAGCTATTTGGGCATTTTTTTAACAAAACGCCAATAGTAAGACGGTAAACCAAAAAATTATATTACTTCTTTAACTGATTTAGGTTCCGGTCATGAGAAAACACTTTCAATTTTCTCTGGATCGCAAGATACACCTTCGCTTGAAACCAGATGTCCACCGAACTTGACACTTTCTTTGAAAAGCTCGCATTTAGATGGTTTAAGTTTTAAGCCACTCTCGGTGAGTGAGTCGTAACATAACCTGATCCAGATTTACGTAGATGATCCTGGAATCCAGATTTACCTAGATGATCCTAATCTGATTCAGATCACGTATAGATGATCCTGGAATAACCGGGCATATAGTATGACGTCATCAAGATAAACTAAGGCAACATCCCATTTGATGCCGTTTGAAACAATTCGCATTAGGTGCTGAAATGTGGCAGGCGCGTTAGCCAAACCCGATGGCATAACATTAAATTGAAAAAGTCCTTTATGGCAATTGAACCCAGTTTTCTCTTTATCAGCTTCACTCATGGGTACCTTCCACTATCCCGATTGTTGATCAAGAGTTGACAAGTATTAACACCCAGAGAGTTGATCCAGACGGTCATCGATTCGTGGAAGAAGGTATAGCTGTGTTTCTTCGTGTTGTCATTCAGGGATCGATAATCTACACAAAAATTCCGACAAACACAACAGGGCTAGACCAGGGAGATTTGGATTTGATTACAACTTCATTTGCTTCATCTCCATGATTAATTCCTCAACTTTCTTTTTATTATCCTCCGACATACGTCTTGAATATTGGCGGATTGGCACTGTGTCACCGGTATCAATGAAATGCTGTACAAGGTGGGTGACTCCAGTTTCGCGCCCAGATAATAAGAACGCTGCGGAACGTTTTCGCAAAACTTCAATCAAGGCAGCACGCTCTACTTCATTTAATGGAACGGAATCAATCTTCAGTTGTTTAAGGAGTTTAGTCACGTTGTCTTGATACTCTTCGGCGGATGCAGATGTGTCTAACCCAGAAATACTGCAGAGAGAATAACCGTTAATGTAGTTTACATTTTCTCCAACAATTGGTATAGCTTTACCAACACAAAGGTGGTAGAAATTCGGGGACGGAAGTAAAGTTTGCCAGTCTTGCACGTACGACAGGCTTGTTTTGAGTCGGTTAAGTAATATTCGCAAACATTTTTGTTTGCGCAACTTAAATTGTGGCATTAAAAGTCCCAATCATACTTATTTTATTGCCACCGGCACCTCAAACAATTCACTTTCGTTGATGGATGTAATTCAGATTTAAACTTGCATCGGAAATAAAATTTGGTCGACATCGCAGTTATCGATGCTCCCGTGTCTACCCGTCGAGCGGATACTGGTGTACCACCTACATTTATACATGCATACCTGTGATGCTCATTGAATACGGTATTCAATCGGTGGGTTGTAAAATTCCTGTCAGAGTGCATGGGTCGCATGTTGTGGTAATTTCGCTGATTTAGTTGAACACGGCAGTAACGACTTATATTGCCAGGTTTTCCGCAACGGTAACATGATTTTACAGTTTGATTTCGCTGGTCAAATTGTTGTTGACCATACTGTTAACCCTACAGGCATGGCTTGTGGCTCCGACATCTACCAGAAGGGGTAATGCAATCGTAATGAAACTTTGACATTCGTTAGCGCATATGATCTAGATATGCAGAAACCAAAATTTTAGGTAATTTATTTACGGGGATTCCCCCGGGAGGTAAAAAACCAAAACAGCATTTTTTTCTAAAAAATTAGCTTTTTTGGGCATAGCGCTTGAACGGCTACTTCAATTTTAATTAGGTTTGGTAAAATGTTAGAACATTAGCCAATGATATAACACTTTAAAGAAATAAAAAAATTACCTAGGGAAATACCCTAAAAAATAAGATTTTGTTCTCAAATCATGATTGTGACAGGCATGGCTTGTATCTCCGACATCTATCAGAAGGGGTAATGGAATTACAATATATTTTTGACATTTGTTAGCGCACATGGTCTGGATATGCAGAAACCAAAAATTTTAGGCAATTTATCGAGGGGGATTCCCCTGGGAGGTGGAAAACCAAAACGGTATTTTTTCTAAAAATATGCTTTTTTTGGGCATAGCGCTTGAACGGCTACTCCAATTTTAATTAGGTTTGGTAAAATGTAAGAACATTAGCCAATGATATACCACTTTAAAGAAATAAAAAAATTACCTAGGGAAGTACCCTAATAAATAAGATTTTGTTCTCAAATCATGATTGTGACAGGCATGGCTTGTGGCTCCGACATCTATCAGAATGAGTAAAGGAATCGCAACGAAACTTTGACATTTGTTAGCGCACATGGTCTGGATATGCAGAAACCAAAATTTTGGTAATTTATCGAGGGGGATTCCCCTGGGAGGTAAAAACCAAAACGGTATTTTTTTCTAAAAATTTAGCTTTTTGGGCCATAGCGCATGAACGACTGCTTCAATGTTGATCAGATTTGGTAAAATGTATGTGTATTAGCCATTGCTTTACGAATGAGAAGAAATAAATTATTTACTCGGGGAAATACCCTAAATATAAATAAAGATATGTTCCTAAATCCCGATTGTAACAGTTAGTGGCTTTACAATCTACCAGAAGGGGTAAGGAAATCGTAATGAAACTTTCTTATTTGTTAGACAACATGGTCTAGAAAAGCAAAAACCAAAATTTTGGGTAATGCATCTAGGGGAATTCCCCTAGTAGGTAAAAAATCAAAACGTTTTTTTTAGGTAAATAGCTTTTTCGGGCATAACGCTTGAACAGCTTCTCAAATTTAAATCAGATTTAGTGGAATGTTAGTGCATTAGCAACTGATTCAACACTTTAAAGAAATAAAAAAATATCTAGGGAAATAATGTAAAAAAATTTTGTCCTTAAATCGTGATTGCGACAGGCATGGCATGGCGCGCCGACATCTCCAACAATGAGTCGTCAAATCGGATTAAAACTTTAAGAATTGTTGGATAACATGACCCAGATTTAAATGTAAAAACAAAAATTTATGTACTAAACCTAGGGTAATTCCCCGAAGCCATGAAATACTAAATCGGACTGTTTTGAAATTTAGCTTCATTTCACTACAGCGCTCGACATGAGTCTTTAATTTAAAATATTTGTGGTGAAATGTTCGTAAATCTAGTATGATTACTTTTTTTACTACACATGGAAAAAAAGATTGGTTTGATAACTATGGGACCCATACGTTTATGCTTGCAGAAACAAAACTATGGCAGCCCGGTTAAATCTTTCTGAAATATTGGATAACATGGACCTGGCGTCTACGTATTTAAAAATAACATATATTGTGTTATAAACATTAATAACAAGATTGGATTGTTAGCCCAGGGACCCATGCGTTTATGCTAGCAGAAACAAACTATATACTCGGTGTATAAAATACAAAATGTGGTAAGGGACCCTGCTCGCATAATTATATAGCATACATCATGTGTTTTACAAATAGTGGTGGTTAAACACGTGGTTGACACTCTCTAGTATTGAATCATTGTTTTCAGTTGTTCAATTTCATCGCTTTTGATCGCATGCCGCTCATCTCGCACCAAAGCCACTGTGAGTTGTGGTTGCATGGAGAATACCCTCGGAGGAAAGCAGGGCCTTAGCGACATCCAAAAACTTTGGAGTTGCCGAGCCAGGCTGTTCGTGCAAAATTCCGGTTGTCGATTTCTAAGGCCGCTCGTAAATACATTAAACATTACCTCGTTCTGTGTCGTATTTCTTGCTGTCAAGCACGTGACAGCGGTTGCTCGTTCTTTTAATTGATCGTAGCCTACGTGCAATTGTACAATGGTGCTTCGGCAACTTCCATTTCGAACTTAGTTTCGTCCGGAAGGCTGGAAAGAAAACCACATCTTTTTGTTGCTTCACTTGCAGCAACACTATTACAGAAGCCTTCAAATGACGATAAAAATAATTTTAAATCTTCTTCCACCACATTTCAGGGCTGGTTAAAAAATTTTATCTTCCAGATAACCTTCAACAAAAAATAAAACTTCGCTGCTGCACTAAAGGCCATGTCTCTATTTGTTACACTTTTAGGAAGGGTTCTCGATAGCCTGTAGTCAGCAGCTCTCAACAATATTTGTTACGTCTTCTGGTACTACATGTCATGTGGTCTCTATTCTATTTGAATAAGGTCTTAGAATAAGGAAAACTACTGTTTGAATAAGTTGATTATATTAAGTACTACTTGAATACGCCTTGCAAAAAAATCATGTCGCCAGAAACACCAAAAAAGCCTGCTGTCACAATAACACTCATTGCCAAAGTGGATAATGGTCTTCCACAAGTTTGTGCAAACAAGCAAGAGCTAAATTATAAGTTGAATGCTGTCCTTACTAAGCTACAGGACATCAAACAAAGCCAAGCATTCCTCTCTAAAAATATGATGCCCTATTGAATTAAAGTAATAAAACAAATGAGGAAATGAAGAATATAAAGTTAGAAAATACAAGTCTAAAAAATAATATAGAAGAAATGAAAAATGAATAAAATTATGTAAAAAATCAATTAACGCACTAGAGCAATATGGAAGAAGGGATTGTTTAGAAATAAAAGAAGTCCTATACAATGATCAGGAAAACACTGATGAAATTGTTATGGCTGTAGCAAAAAGTATCGGTGAACATGGAAAACTATGAATGAGATAATTGCTCATCGTAATGTAAGCAAACATAGTATATCCAAAATATTATTGGATAATGGTACAAAAACGGACGAACCAGAAAAAGTGTGTGAAGTCAAGCATTGGCAAAACAATGGCATCGACAAACTTAAATCCGTCGGTGAACTTTTTATTATTTGAGCACTCAAGTGTGCATTCATTTTATTTGAAACCCACTACTTATGAAGAAATATCACAATACATTAGTAATTTAAAGTTAAATAACTCTTGTGGTCCTGACAATATATCATCAAAATTTGTAAAAATGGCTAACAGTATTATATCACCTTATCTTGGCTGAATTGTTCAACATGTAGCGACCTCATATGTTTAAATAATATTTATGATGGTCGCTGCCGACATTTGCGTCATCACAACTGTTATTACCGCAGCTGTCGAATAATCTTGTCTAAATAAGTTTATTTCACTGTGGCACCAGAGGGAAGCCTCCTAACGGAGAGCTCCTAGAGAGAGCCGTAACGTGATTATACTCGTAATTGGTACTAAATTAATCGCCTCAATTGCTCAAAACAATTTATGTTATAAAACTACGGAGGCGTTGATCGACAAACCACAGAAGATAGTAGTCAAGTCCAGGAGACGTTTACGCAGAAAACCTCAATTAATTAGCGCACCTCTGAGAGTCGAGACAGCGCGTAGGGAATCGCAGTTCGCATCAGGTGTTGTAGCCAGCTTACATGGGGCCTACAAGGAACAATCTAGCAAAATAGGCAGCGTCAATGTTACCTTTTCCGGCTCAAAAATACATTTGTCGACTCGAGAATACTTAGGTCGACAGTGAATTAAAGATTTGCGGTTCCTAAAAATGTTTTGCCGATTGACAAAATAGTTTTGCCGATCGGCAAAACAGTTTTGTCGATTGGCTACAAAAAAGATTTGCGGATCGGCGAAATAGTTTTCCCGATTTGAAAATATTTTTGTCGATTTGCTAAAGAGTTTTGTCGATTGGCTGCAAAAAAAGATTTGCGGATCGGTAAAAGAGTTTTGCCGATTGGCTAAAAAAAAGATGTGCGGATCGGTAAAAGAGTTTTACCGATTGGCTAAAAAAAAGATTTGCCGATCGGCGTAATAGTTTTACCGATTGGCTAAAAAAAAGATTTGCGGATCGGTAAAAGAGTTTTACCGATTGGCTAAAAAAAAAGATTTGCCGATCGGCGAAATAGTTTTGCCGATTGGCTAAAAAAAGATTTGCGGATCGGTAAAAGAGTTTTGCCGATTGGCTAAAAAAAGATTTGCGGATCGGTAAAAGAGTTTTACCGATTGGTTACAAAAAAAGATTTGCGGATCGGTAAAAGAGTTTTGCCGATTTAAAAACATTTTTGTAGATTTGAAAATATTTTTGTCGATTTGAAAATATTTTTGTCGATTTGAAAATATTTTTGTCGATTTGAAAATATTTTTGTCGATTTGAAAATATATTTGTCGATTTGAAAATATTTTTGTCGATTTGAAAATATTTTTGTCGATTATGAAATAGTTTTGTAGACTGAAATAAAATTTCAGGATTGCCCTTATGGGCCACCGTACGATAGTGAGAGTTTATCTGAAATCTATAGGAGGGCGTTCAACTAATTATTCTCCCTATCTCTCCAATGCAAACTGACCTCTCATAAACGGCTGTCACTTAAAATCCAGACATAGGAAGTCTTAGATTTTTTCACAATTTATAATTAAAGCTTGGATCTGACCCTGAAACTCAAAACCCCAATTTTTTAAAAAAAATTTAGTCCAAACCCCTTCGTACATAGGCAACTTTTCCCAACAAAACAGCTAGCTTATGCACAATCTACACCTTTATTTCACAAAGCACTGCTCCACGATTACAAAACTTTACAGCTAAACGAGCTTTCAACCAAACAAACATTGGGGAATCACCACCATTGTAACTCAGCAAAACACTCGTTTAAAAACACTGACTCATGGACGTTTAAAAACACTGACTCACTGGATACCACTCGTCACATCCTGCCGTTCATAGAGGTCTTAATTGGTTATACGCCATCTATATCGTTGCAACATCTAACGATTTAACTCGTAATTGGTACTTAGTTAATCGCCTAAATTGCTTAATACAATTGATGTTATAAAACTACTGAGGCGTTCGTTGATCGACGAACCAGAGAAGATAGTAGTCAAGTCCAGGAGACGTTTACGCAGAAAACCTCAATTAATTAGCGCACCTCTGGGAGTCGAGACAGCGCGTAGGGAATCGCAGTTCGCATCAGGTTGTAGCCGGCTTTACCTGGGGCCTACATCGCATGTTGTAGCCGGCTTACCTGGGGCCTACAAGAAACAATTTAGCAAAATAGGCAGCGACCTGCAACGGCTTCCTATAAACAAAAGTATGGATCAGGGAATCTATCCTAAATGCCTCAAAATATCTCAAACCATACTGATTCCGAAGTGTAGCTCTCCAAAAACTGTTAATGATTATAGACCAATATCTTTACTGCCAAACTACTCCAAAATATTTGAAATAATAATCCATTTTAGATTATATTGCTACTTTAACAAGTATGATCTATTGACACCATGTCAGTACGGCTTTCGTACAAATCATCCCACTGAACTTGCAGTGAGATCTATACATGAAATGATGCTTTCTAATTTAGATTCAGGAAAAATAACATACTCTATATTCCTGGATCTACAAAAAGCTTTTGAAACAATTGATCATTCCTTACTATTACAAAAGTTATTTTTACATGGTATTAGGGGAGTCCATAATGATTTGTTTAAGTCGTACTTAAGTGGTCGTCTACAGTGCACCACTGTTGGCAACATCAGATCACTGTATAAATCTATAGATTGTGGTGTACTGCAAGGTTCAGTATTGGGACCACTGCTCTTTTCTATATATGTGAATGATTTACCTACCTCTTCTAATTTTCAAACTACTTTATTTGCTGATGACACCAATCTACATGTGTCATTCTAACTTGCAATATAGAGTGAACTTAGAAGTTAATAAAGTTGCTGTGTGGCTGAGGGCAAATAGGTTATCGCTAAATCACAGCAAATCTGTTTTATGCTGATGTATAGTCATAAAAACAATTATCAATTTAATCTAGTAAATAAGAAACCTGTCCAGCCAACCTATAATATTCGTTATCTTATTTTTGGGGGGAGGGGGGGGGGGTTGTTAAGCCAATAAAATCGCAAAATTGTGAACTTAGTGCGAGTTAGTGGTCTTAGACCGAACCGCTGGTGCAATGTGGAAATTAATCCACTGGGGGTGGTTTCCCTGGGATGTGGTTGCTGGAAGAGACGCCTTTCGCAGGCATCTCTCCACAGCGTGCAGGCCACATAGGGAAGGGTATTCGGGATCTTGGAATTATACTGGATCATACGCTACAATGGAATATGTATATTATGAATCTTCGAGAGAGTTTGTGGTGTTTTCTGTAAACTAAGAAGGTATGTAAAACAAAATACTCCAAGATGTATATTTCTCTTTATTATACAGTCATTTGCAATACTCGATTATTAATTGGGGAAGGGCTAACATATCAACAATTCATCCACTAGAAACGTTGCAAAACAGAGCTCTTAGACATATTTTATTTCGATCCAACAGAGATCATGCTTCTCCCTTCTCCCTATAATGAATTAAAAATTATGAAAATTTACGATATTTTTATTCATGAAATTGGAAAACTTGTGTACAAATTTTCAAATCAAACCTTACCAAATTATTTCAATCATTTTTTCACGCCACTTGATGCCATGCATAAATATGCCACTAGACAAAGGGATATTGATACATTTTATTACCCGAGAGTGCGTACCAATTATGGAAAAAGTATGCTACAATATCTTGGACCATGTGTGTGGGGTAAAATACCGAATGACTACAAGTGCATGTCATTTAACTTGTTTAAACTTCCCTTTAAGCAATATTTATTTCAAATGTATTAATTACGGACAATGCAATAGTCTCAATTGTTACACTTAGTGTCAATCAATAATACATGTTTATAACTTTATATTTTGTTTCACTCTAACTTGTTCACTGTAAATTACCATAAAATGATACGTTTATTAAAGGTTTTGACCTGTGCAGCATTGTATTTCTTTAATTATTTTTATTTGTTTATTTATCTATAACTAAACACAAAGCGTGCAGCTGACTTGGTGACTTTTTGGTCTTTCGCTTCATCCTTTTCTGTACATTAATATTCATTATTGTATATATTGTTGTCGTTTGTAAAAAAATTGATGTCAGCATAAAAATTAAATAAATTGAATTGAAATTGAATTGGCGTCGCCTACTAAACCAGACGTAACACAATACAGGACGCGTCACAAAACGCGCAACTCCAGCAATTCCAAAACTTTGTATTCCACTTTTACGTTAGGTTAGGATATTACTACAATTTGCGGTTTTTAAATATTTTACACAGTAGGCTAACTTATAAACTTTACTTCTATACACATCACAAATTAATATTAAAACACATGGCCCAAATCAATTGAACTATGGAAAATACTGCCACCAGTCACTTTAACCACTCCCAAATCTTTCAAAGACCCAAATCTTACACGAGGTATAAATATTGCGCACAACGATGACAATAGGTATTGTTACTTCTAATGGCCTCATTTATTATATTACTCCCCAGTGTATACTCATGATGGAGTGACTTTGATCTCAATGTAACATTCTCCCCACCAAATGTACGATTATCATACAAGTACATTTTAACTTACAAAAGAAAAACAAACATTAAATCACGTACAACGAATTTACATCGCGGTTTTGTTGTAGTAATCGACGACTGCAACCCGAATATGGCGGCGACACACAAGTACGCTGCCCTCAGCGCCAACTCTTTAAAGTGTCAATCATCGTCTTCAAAGGACGTAAATAAATGTTTTCATGTCAGCCATCGCACGACCTTTTAACCCTCGATTGCCTTGCAAATAAAGCACAATTTGGTAATCGGTCGCTTCATCGTACTTGTCTTAGTTTTTATCTCGACTTGGCGTACAACGCCATGTTTGTCCGGATATGTACCAATTACCTTACCCATCTCCCATCTTCTTCGTGGTATCATGTCATTTACGATCAATACTACGTCACCAGCTTCAAAGTTTTCTTGCTTGTCTGGCCACGTCTGTCTGAGAGCGATGGTCGGTAAATATTTGCGGGACCAGCGTCGCCAAAACTTATCTGCAAGGAACTGCACTTGTCGCCATCTGCGACGGTTGAAACAATCCTTTGCTTAAAATAATCCAGGTGTTCCATATAATTAAGGTATTTGAAAAATAAATGGCTCGGTGTCAAAGGTTCTTCATTCATCGGGTCAGAGCTGATGGGGGTAAGGGGTCTCGAAATAAAGATTTTCTCCACTTCCATCATAAGTGTATGGAAAACGTCGCTGACCACTTGCGATTTCCACATCATTGTGTTCAGTATTTTTCTTATGCTTTGGATCATTTGTTCCCACACTCCTCCCATATGACTGGCAGTGGGTGGGTTAAATGTTCACTTTATAGCTTGTTGACGAAAGAACGAGTTCAACCTTGGCTCTTCTTTTAATGCATTCAGGGATTCGCGTAACTCTCGCTCAGCACCAACAAAGTTTGTTCCGTTGTCAGAGTATATCTCCACTGGCTTGCCTAGTCGTCCTACGAATCTTCGATACGCATTAATGAATGCGTCTGTTGACAGGTCTGTCGCAACTTTAATGTGAACTGCTCGCATTGACAGGCACGTAAATAAGCATCCATCCCATTTGACTTCGCTCCTTCCGCGCTTAATAAGAAATGGACCAATTAATAATCAACTCCCACGTAGGAGAATGGCGGTTCGTGCATCTTCAGTCTTGCAGGGGTAATTTAGCCATCATTATTGTCCACGGGGTGCGTTACGCTTGCGGCAAAAAAATACATTTTCCTAACTGCGTCCGAACTAAAAAAAAAAACTGCGTCCGAACTGCTGCGCCGCCTTTTATAATCCAGTATCGCTGACGTAAAGACGACCATGTATGTGCCAGACCAGAGTGAGCAACCTTTTCGTAATGATGAACTATTAGTAACTTGGTAAAATGATCATCGGGGGGGGGTAGTATAATAGGATGTTTAGCTTCATAGGGAATCTGCGCATTTTCCAAACGGCCGCCGACTCTTAAAACAATCCCTAAAATACATAGGCCCAAAGTTTTGGCAACTACTACCCAACAACATTCGTGAGATTAAATCGCTCAAAAAGTTTACCAAAGCTGTCAAACAACACCTCTTGGAAGACCCTCATCCGCTTCCCTAGTTCTACTAATATTTACCCCAAATATATATTTTTTTTTATTTTATATTTTTTTATGATAAATCCCCTTTGTAAGTTTAAATTTCATTTACTCCTTGCACAAATAAATTCCTAATACTCTGCTTTACCTTTTCTATCCCTTTGCATATATTGATACCTGCATGCATTTCTTTTCACTTGTTTTCACACGTTGATTTCCCTATTAAAATCACATGCATGAAGTTTCCAGATTTTGTTCTTTTTAAATTATAATTACCACAGTAAAACACAGTCTTGACTTCCTTTGCATGTTAACAATATTGATTTGTTTACACAAACACAAGTGTTATTTATGGTGACCTGTCTTTATTTCTATCTATTTTTCGATTTCTTTAATGTCTTGTAGTATTTTTACAACTATACTGCCAAGACACTATTGTTCCAGATACTCGGACACCGAAATTTCATCTACGAGGAAAAGGTCGTCCGGTTTTCTTGCGTGGCTCCTCCTCCTCCTCAAATTTACTAGAGTTGGCGGTGTGTTCTCCAGAAGAAGATGCCGATCAATATTAAACTAATATGTCACAACAAATCTGCTTTAATACAATCGGATCCTTGCTGCAGTCTTTAGTATTTTTCACTTGCTAGCAACCCTTTTTTGGCTTGCTGTTTATTTATTTATTTATTTTTTCTTATTTATTTATTTTTGTTTGTTTTGTGTTGTTTTGCGCTTTTTTTGTTATTTATGGTGCACTAGTGTAGTGCTCCTCTTTTCGCACTCCTACATAAGTGCTTTGATGCATTAGTGTTATGCAATCTGTGTGCTAAATGTGAATATTTAATGTAAATATGCCCCGGTAAGTGTGCTTGAAACAAATAGTGTCATCTGACATTAGTGGAATTTCATTTTAGGGGGTTTTTCTTTTTCCACTCTGGTCCACGCTTTCGGGCCACACCTTCTCCTAAAGCCGGCTCCCCCACAGTACTGGTCGCGCTTTACCGCACACTTTTCTTCAGGACTTTATATCGTTTGATCCCAATTGAATTTGGATTTGTTCTTTTGCCTAGGTTTGGCGGCCGCGTTCGCTATATTTATTACATTATATCCCTATTTTTTTTAATGACGTGTTTTAACGACTGTTCGTTTTGCCGTCTTTTCCCGTTCCTGTGTCGAGATTATATTCGTTTGCCATTTTTAAAAAAACTGGGGCAAAAAATGAATAAACTAAAACTAAACTACGTCCATTAACTGTGAGTTTAGTTTCTCCATACACTTTGCGTACGCGAGTTTCTTCATTTTACGTCGTACTTCGCGTTCTCTGATCTTTTCCCCATCGTTTAGAATCTTTACTACTGCTATATCTACGGATGAGATCGGGTAAGTAAGATCGCCTTTCTCATCTTCAAATTCTGTTGTCCCAATTTCTTTATCTGCATCTTCAAGTGCAAGTCCGATTGAATGGAATTTGCGTGAATACTCTTTGTTGACGGGGTATATATAGATGGTCCGATTAACGACCATCCTAGAGGCGTTCTTGCAGCAAACGGTTGTTTGCGGCCTCCTGTTCTTGTTTCCAATACTCGATGAGCATACGGCACATCGGTTCCAATTAGCAGCGTTACTTCTCCGCTGTCAAAGGTCGGAATGTTTAGTCCGTGTAGGTGAGGAAGTCCTTCATGCTCTCTTCTTGTGGAAAATGAATTTGAACACACCAGGATATCATCAATGGACATGGCATTGTCAATTTCAATTTCTTCGTCACTGTCTGCTGATAAGACGACCAGGCCAACTGTAATGCCAACTTGTTACTTCGGTCCTGTTCCGAGAGTATTCATAATTATTTATCTTCGCTTACCAGACAAACCATGACGACCTATGAGTTTAACGTGACAAAACGTCGTAACTGAACCTTGATCCAAAAACTCGTATAAGATTTGATTTCTTTGTTGTTAACGCGTACTTTGACCGGTACCACGCACAAATATCCTTCTCTTGCGTTTTTTTGACATCGTGTGGCAGTGTGCGTCGCTGGTACTTTTGTCTGTTACTTCGATGGTACTCGTGGTGATATCTCCGACAGTGTTGTACGGTACACTAATATTTCCGCGCAATATGTCCACCCGCAAAACAATTAAAACAACATCGTTCACTCAGCATAAAATCAAATCTTTCTTGAACTGATTTTGAAAGGAAAAATATCACACGTAGACAGCGGGTGTCATAGGAAACAGCAAGGACACTTGGTTATCGGCGGTTTTAAACTTTGCGCAGTCGATGACCTCATAGTGTACGCTGTGCCTCTTCTCAATGGTTTCTTTTCTTGAGGCTTGGATCCCCGTTCGCGAGAATCTATCCTGCCAAATTCAGTGTTAGCGACTTCCACAGTTTTCGCGAGTCGTACGGTAACTTCGATGCGATGGCAAGCATACGGTCAACTGAATTCAGATCAGTAAAGTCATTAATTTCACTCAGAATAGTTAGGCACTTCTCATCAAAATAGCGTAATTGCGTATACAAGAGGCGTCATCTGGCATTAGGTTTGGTCCACTTATTAGTTCGCAGACAAATGCGCGTGCAACTATACTGGGTGTAACCGACCAACGGTCACATTCATAACTAAACAACTCCTAATTAGAATTAGAACAACCAATTAACAACTTAAGACAATTTAATAACAAAACGACGGCAGCAAGGCTAACTGGAAAAATGAAAATTTGGCAACAAAATTTGGCTTTGAAATGGGGGAAATGTAAGGGGGAAGGGAATAGGTTTTCTAATACTGAAGTACTGAGGTATGCAGCTGTAAAATAAATATAAGTTAGTAAGCCACCACTACTACAAATAAAACTGCAATACAAAATAGGAAAAAACAAACTACTGCACCAAACCAACTATAACTGTCAACTGAACGAATGTAGAACTGAAGGACGAACTAACAAAACGGAAAGCAAGAAATTAAGGAATTTAAATTAAAGTGTGCAGAGTTTGACGCGCTGACATGCGAGGACCACGTTTGGAGTGCTGTATAATGATTTGGGTGACTCTGTAGTAAACACTGGGTTTTCCGTAGTTATTGTACAGAATATCTTTTGCTTTTTGGTATCCTTTCTTTGGTCCCAAAATAGCACAGTGATCGATGAGCTCTCGAGCTTGTCCTCTGCACTGGTAGAAAATCCAGCTTTAGACTGTCAGTGGGCTCCCTTTTCTCAATGTTAGCGTCAAAATTCAATTGAAATGTCCAGTATTTCATTGGATAACCAGAAAATGTGGTATACTCCATTTAAGGGGTATGCATAGCTTCTCCCACGGCTGCAATAAATCCTTTTACTAAAGACTGATCAGGGTGACAATCCATCGACGGCCTTTCTGGCGACTGAGCGTAACTTGGTTCTTCGTAGGCGGGCGTTGGTGCAAATCGTGCCGGGCTAGATAGACGGTAACGGCGTGGTAGTAAAGAACTACAGCTTTTTCTTTTCAGCCTCCAGCTTTTTTTCGGATTCCATTTTTAATTGCTCATCCAGTTGACGCTGCTTTAGCATTGACCTTTCCCTTCTTGATCTTTGCTTCAACACGCCTCACACTAGAGGTGGTACTTACTTCAGATAATCTGGAACTTTGCGTCGACAAGGTTTCCCATTTAGAGGACGAACTTGAACTTAAATGTACAGAACCTTCATCTTCTATTGTCTTTGTAAGATCCTTTTTGACTTGCTTGACAAGCCATTCACCAACGCGGACGTCCAATTCGTCTTTATCTTTCATGACGCTGTCCAGTTGATGCTCAATAGCGTCACGATCTTGGTCAGTCGACAAGGCATTAATGCGTTGATTTATGATATCCGTTAAACTGGACATGTAATGTTCAATCCGCTTTCGGGCAGATTTTAACACCGACTCATCTTTGCGACAAATCGCACGTTTGGCCACATCATACCAAACGGCAAGTACAGTTCTCAGTTCGTGTAACTCGTCGGCTGACGATACACGGATGCATTCAGCACCCGTTCGCCACGCTACTCTTAGGCTCATCCAAACCCTCTAAGCTTTCACTGTCCTCCATAGCTACATCCTTGACTTGCTTCTCGATATTTTCGATTTTTTTTATGTAAGTCGGTATTTGTATCGGTCACCATTTGGCCACACGACCGTACTCGATATCTTCGATTTGATGAGTTATATTTAAAAACTTGTATGTTACGTCTGCTGGCGGCGCTCACTAAACCAGACGTAACACAATACAGGACTCGTCACAAAGCGCGTAACAGCAAATGCTGGACAATGGCCAACATAGTGCAAAGGAGTCTCGTCTTCTTCTTGGCAAAAGAGACAGGTTGACCATGCCGTGCGCATGAGGATGGGTTGGTGCTTAGCCAAATTAGCATGAGCAGTGATAATCTGAAGAACAGATCGTAACTGTCTCTGCCGCAGCCGGAGAAGTTTCCTGGGCAGGGATAGGTCTTGTCCAAGATACTCCTTCGTCTGACGACAGCCACACTGTTGTCTCCATTCTTCAGCCTGTTTTCGGCTCATCCACGCCTCCAATTTTGTCCTGATAGAGCAGACAGGAATACAGAGAGATGGTTCTGGACCGATAAAGGCAGTGCTGAATGCGTCGCGAGCCAACTCGTCAGCTTGATCATTTCCATCAAAGTTTGAGTGGCCTGGAATTCAGCAGAGTTCCACAAGATTAAGCCGTCCAAGATTGTGAATGAGGTACCATGTTTCTCGCAGAAAGGGGCTATGTATCTTCAAGCTCAATAGAGCTTTCAGGGCAGTCTGACTATCACTGTGAATGGTGATGGACATTTTTGCAGTGTTCCAAGACTGCAGAATCCTTGCAGCATGGTTTATTGCAAGAATCTCTGTCTGAAAAACTGAGGGGAAGCTTCCAAGTGGAAAGCTAAATTTGTAATCAAACTTGGTGGATTGAATAATTACTTCAGCACCAGTCGATCCATCTAGTCGTGGCCCATCAGTGTAATAGACAAGCTGTGATAAGTCAGATGGGCGTGCAGGTGGAGTGATGTTTTCACGGTCGCTGATCTGAATTGCGAAATGTCGTTCTAGATGGAAAGTGCAGGAACTGCAATCCACTAGCAATAAGAGAAGATGGATATCTTCCATTGCTTGTTTGCAGATGTCAATATGACTTTCTTGTGCCACACTGAGTAACCAGACCCCTTCCAGTGACCTACAAATCTCAGGCGGTGTGACGTTTTTATGGCTGTGCCCTGGAGGTACAGGTGCAGCGGGGGGAGGTTAAGTAGCATCTCCATTGCCCTTGTGGGAATGCCTTTAAAGGCGCCAGTGATGCATGGGCAGGCCAACCTTTGAACCTTGCGCAGGTTGTCCTGTATATTGCACTGGTATGTTGCGCTGACTGACACTAATAAAGCATAGGTCAGGATAGGTCGGATAATCTGACAGTAGAGCCACATCATTATTTTTGGCTGTAGCCCCCATATACGGCCAACTGCTCTACGGCATTGTGCTAGAGCAGCATTTGCCTTCTTGATACGACTTGAATGGTGATTCTTTCAAGACAACTTGTTGTCTAGGATGACACCAAGATACTTAGCTTCCATCAAGATACTTAGCTTTGATAGGCTTGACACCAAGATACTTAGCTTTGATAGGCTTGACACTAAGATACTTAGCTTTGATAGGCTAAGCTGGATATTTTGGAGAAAAATTGGTCTTAAATACCATTTCTTCTTCTTGTGAACATTACCACCACTGTCTTTTGCCGGGGCAAAGCGAAGGTGGTTGTTTATTACCCATCTCTCCAGACAATTAAGGGTTGATTGGGCAATCATCCCAATCGTTGATGGGTCTGGGCCAGATATAATGACGCTCAAGTCATTAGCATATGCTTGCACAAGTGCAGCCTCTTGACTAGCGAATTGGCGTAGTAGAGTGTCCACCAGGCGGTTCCATAACAAGATGGATAGGATTCCCCCTTGTGGACATCCTTATTTTACATGTTTCTTCTCGGTACAGCCATGTAGTTCTGCTGTGGCTGTTCGGTGTTTAAGCATACAACTTATCCACCGGATAACTGTTTCATTAACATGATACTTTCGCAAAGGAACTATCATGGAATCAAAAGTGGCATTGTGGCTGCATCCATACAATCAAAAGTGGCAAAAGTGGCTGCATCCATACAGGTGGCCTTCATAGTACCTGTCTTTAGCAACACAAGCCCTTTGGCCTTTATACGAGGAAGTGTGCCGTCCAACATGGAGTCTGCCATAGCACTATCGATGTAGCGGATATTAGCCTGGACAAGACTTTCCGACCCGCTAGCGGGTAGAACATCAAGTCTAAGGCTGCTGTTTGCCGCATCTGCATATGACGTGGCTTGTGTGGACGACGCAGATGGACCACGGGGATTTTTCGTGACCGGAGTAGGGGTGCGGGCCCGCTGGCGCTCACTTTGCATTCCCCAGTGGGGGCAGCTGTGGGCATTGAGGTGTTGCTAGGGCCGGGACGATTGCAGAGATTATCATTGGTTTTTCCGGCTCGTTTCCGAGCCTTCTGCCGCCGATTTTTCTCTCTTCTGTACTCTGCCTTAGAAGGTACTGGCTTAAAGGTGTCCGCCGAATGGAGTTTTGGAAGGTGCTGGCTTTCTCGTGTCCGCCGAATGGAGTTTGCTTCACCACTGTCCTACAAGTCAGACAGCTCCGCTTGCTCCATCGTTAGATTTGAGAGCTTATGCGCCAGTGGGGATGTCACCGAAGTGACAGCGGAAACCCCATCGCTATCGCTTAAAGAAGCTTGGGGTGCCGCAGAGGTCGTAGGGGGTGACGCCGCGGGGCATTGAATGCTCGCTTTGTCTGGGTTTGCCTATGGTTTGTCGGCCAACCTCGGTAAGGAGGTGGAGGACAAACCATCATCAGCGGGTTGTTTTTGTTGATTTTCTTTTCGTTCCATGCTATACAATAGGGTGTTTGCCCCCTCTAGGATCCGACTTACGTTCTCGGCACGGACGAGGCAATGAGGCCAGGCAAAAAACGCCCTCCCGCAGTTTCGGCTCTCCGTAGGGCCCCGACCAGCTTTCAACAGCTTCCGCCGACCCTCGTACACAAATGGGGAATCAGCCCACTGAGACCCAGGCCATTGATATGTCTACGACTGGACTTTATCCTCGCACGCTCGCAAGGGTTTACCCCATAGTAGCCGAGGCGCTACTCTCGGTACCGCGGTGCTCCTATTGCGCCAACCTCCAAAGTACCGTGTTGGAGTTACACCACTTATCTGAAGTGGCATAGTCCTTAAGCACCAGGTGGCCTCAGTTCCGGAAGCTGCATAAACTGGCCAGGGCTAGAACCAGGTTATCTCTGGCGTGGGTGGGTTCGAGAAATCCCCTTTAACATACCATTACAGTAGCTTAACGGTAACCCGAAAGTGGATTGCAGCTTTGTCAGTTCCTCACCTTCGACCTTACCACCATGGGTGACCCTGCCAGGGGTGGAGTGGGATTGCTCTTGGGTTCATTGGAAACTCAAACCCCCCTACCACGTTAAAGTAGCAATCCATAGGGGAGAAATATCAAGACGTTATTCCAACTCCAAAACTTGTATTCCACTTTTACGTTAGGATATTACTACAATTTCCGGTTTTTAAATATTTTACACATTAGGCTAACTTATGAACTTAACTTCTATACACATTACAAATTAATATTAAAACACATGACCCAAATCAATTCAACTATGGAAAATACTGCAACCAGTCACTTCAAAAACTCCCAAATCTTACAAGAGGTATAAATATTGCGCACAACGATAATTTGTAGCATTTCGTATAATCTATATTTGTTTTAATTTATTTTATGTCCTAAATATTTTGTGTTTTTACGTCGTTTATTTTTGCATTTGAAGTTTTCCGACTCTCCCATATTATTACCCGTTACGTAATTATCACCTTGAACGGGCCTTTGTATTCCCGCAGTTTAAATCGTTAACATAGTTTTCCACCTAATTTCCCACAGTTAGTAAAACGTGCAGATGTGAAACGTCTGGCACGTAAACTTTTCGCACCTTGTAAATTCCCTATATATTCTGGAAATTTATATAACCTAAAATATATAACCTACAATAACGTACTTGAGATAACTTGCGTCATGCTGTATATCGTACCTTAGACTATACAATTGGCGTCATTCTGAATGACGTACCAAGTAACTTGAGTCGCAAATAAACCGTATATCGAATGATACGCAGAATATAACTAAAGTGAAGCAAGAGTTAGACTGCGAGTTTGAGATCTAGAATTTACAAATCGTGGCTACAATAAATATTTGTAGGCGATCTGTGGAGAGTGAATTTATAGACTTTCCGCTGCGCAGCTCGCCAGAGACCGTAAGGCAGCCGGCTGAAACAAGCTCAGCCAACTACAAGCAATCAGCTTTATAAAAAGCGCGAGCCCACAAATTAATAGGCATTGTTACGTCTTATGGTCTCATTTATAATATTAATCCCCAGTGTATACGCATGATGGAGCGATTTCAATGTAACAATATTTATAAAATTTATGATTTTTTTTCTGCAAGCATAAACGCATGGGCCACATAGGCTAGTTATCAAACCAAAGTTTTTTATATATTTGCTAAAAAAATAATTGTGTTACATCTACAAACATTTTACCACACATGTTTTAAATTAAAGCCTCTAGTCAGGCGCAGTGGTTAAATCAACCTAAATTCCCAAAACAGCCCGATTAAGATTTTCATGGATTCGTGAAATCTCCTTGGGTTTAGCAGATAAATTATGTTGTTTACATATTTGGGTCATGTTATTTAACAATTCTTAAAGTTTAAATCCAATTTGATGACTTCTCGTTGGAGATGTCGGAGTGATATGCCAACCTGTCACAATCATGATTTAGGAACAAATTATATCTTTTAGGGTATTATTTCTCATTGCTACAGCAGCTGCTACTGCAATATTTTTCACCCAATCTTATCAATTGTTTTGGATTTTGCATATCTAGATTATATTGTCTAACAAATTACAAAGTTTTATTGCGACTCTAGGTAATTTTTTTAATTATTTTAAGTGTTTTATCAGTGGCTATTGCACTCCCTTTTTATCAAATCTAATTTAAATTGGAGTAGCCGTTTAAGCGCTATGCGCAAAAAAACTAATTATTTTTTCGAAAATACCGTTTTGGTTTTTCACCTCCCAGGGGAATTCCCCTGGATATATTACCCAACAGTTTGGTTTTTGCATATCTAAGCCATGTTGTCTAACAAATACCAAAGTTTTTTTTGCGATTCCATTACCCTTTCTCGTAGATGTCGGAGCCACAAGCCGTGCCTGTCACAATCATGATTTTAAAAAAATCTAATTTCTAGGTTATTTTCCTAAGTAATTTTTTAATTCTTATAAATGTTATATCAGTGGCTAATGCACTTACATTTTACCAAATTCAATTGAAATTAGAATAGCGGTTCGAGCGCTATGCCAAAAAAATCTATTTTTTAAATACCGTTTTGGATTTTTCACCTCCCAGGGGAATTCCCCTGGGTATATTACTCAAAATTTTGGGTAATTTTTAGTGGTATTTTACTTAACAATTTATTTTCTAGGAGGAACAATAGTACAAGACACAACTCTACACAGGCCAGTTCGTCACAAGCGTCACATTCACACATTCATCGGGAAACAATCATACCCACATGTCTCACCGGGAAGCTCTGCGCAGCTGGGTGATGTCTCTTACCCCGATTGCCTTGGAACGCCCTTAAATCTAGGCGACCATACTGGGCGCCGACCGCCAAATAATGCACCGTCCACACCATTTGCCATGAAAAGCACTTTACTTTCTTCTATTGGTCCCCTATCCTCAGTCCCTCCACCTGGTTTTTTTCCCGCCCTAGTAAAAAAGTAGTACTACGACCCATTTGGTCTTATCCTATAGCATCTTGATTTGATTACGCGGAATTTGTTTTTTGTAAAAGAAAACGTGTCAAGCGAAAGGGACATGTTTTACGCCACCGTTGCCGTCCTGAACGACGATATTATTAAAAAAATAGATCTTGTTATAAAATCTACTTCCGGCATCCCTTACAATGACCTTAAGAACGTTGTGATGGTTTCGTCAAAAAATTAATTTTCGTAAGTTTCGTTAGAAATTAATTAAAGTTGTCCCTTTGATAGTCGGCATTGTTTTGCGGTCCAGAGCTGCGATCTTTATGTAAATAAGTTGGCGATTTTGGCGGACGATATTTCGCAAGACGAGGGGCAGGAAAAAAGTGTGTCAGAAAAGCTTTAAAGGCAGGCCGTGGTTAAGGAATCAATGGAGCGGCGAATCGTAAAACTGACTGAATGTGTTCAAGGTTTGACTGTCGCATCGGAGGCTAAGCTGCGTGCGCCGACAGAGTCGATGGGTTATAAATCTTTTCCACAAAGTGTACCTAGTAGACCGTAGTATCAGCGAGGCTATAATTCGCGCCGTTTTGTTCCTCGCAATCGGGGTTTTAGTGGCCGATACATACGTTTTGGCGAAAATGTCTGGTGTTGCGATGAGCGTTTGTTCGACGCAAAGTAATAGATTTCGTGTCACGGTTGACTATCGCCAATTGAACTTACAAATAGTTCCTTCTCGTTACCGGATTCCATTGCTAGCTGACTTGACGTCCAACCTGAACGACTGCACTATCTTCTGCAAAATTGACGTGGAGTCGGGATATTTCCCTATTAAGCCTGAGGATATCTATAAAACTGCAATGTTAACCCCAATAGGATTGTTCGAGTACACGCGTCTACCTCTTTGGCTTAAAGAACAGCAGGCCACGTTCCAATGTTTGTTGATACGATTTTCGTCGACTTTGATTTTATGTTCAACTACATTGATGACGCCATAATTGTCTTCAAGTCCAGTGAGCAGCACATTAAGCACTTGCAGATAGTGTTTAAGCGCCTGTTTATAGAGTTTGGCTTAATCTTAAACAAGGAAAAGTGTATTTTTGGCGTCGAGAAACTATTGACTTTCTTGGTCACACACTGTCTAAAGAGGGGTTATCTTTACCGAAAGCCAAGGTCGAGGCATTATCCGAATTCCTTAGGCCGCTAGATTTTCATTGTTTTACGCCGATTCTTGGGCGGTGTAAATTTCTATCATAGGTTCATCGACGATTGCGCGACCGTCTTAGTAAATTTAAACATCCTTATCTCACCCTAGTCGAATAAATACTGCTCCGGTTGTTTGCACTGAGGAAGCTATTAAGGTAGTTAACGATATCAAGCGGCTGATTTCTAGCAGGGTCACTTTAACCTATTTATATCGAGCTCACGAGGGAATAAGTTCGTTATAGTATTCCCCTTTTCCCCATCATTTTACGAAAGTAGAAAACGCTCGTTTTTTCACTACATTTTCGTTACGGCGTGGCATGCTACAAGAATTTTCGTTCCCGTCATCATTCCCTTGTCAATTTCGAATAAATTTATAAAGCTTTGGACAATAACGCGTTATTTTAAACTATGATTTAAAGTCTTATACAACAACTTCTTACCAAGACAGGTGTTAGTAGCCCGCATCTAGTCGGGAAGTTACACTGTCGTTGGCGCGCACAGACTAGACTGGTCACAGACGCCAGTCTATAGAGCCGTTGCAGGTGTTTGTACGCTGGTTGGGCTTCCTTGGCGTACTTCTCTAAAACCCTAAACGACGCAGAATGCAAGTACAGTGCATTTGATGTGTAATTGTTGGCTGTGTTTGAGTCCATGAAACACTTTAAATACTATCTATAAGCGCGTGAGTTTACTATACTGACTCTTCACAAGCCCTTGGTGGATGCATTTGAGACGCGTTTTGAGGCCGCTCTCCCAAACAGACCAGTCATTTAAAGCTATATCCCAGAATTTAATTGCCACATGAAGTATGTGAAAACAAAGTAAAGAATGTCGTAGCCGATTGTTTGTCTCGTCCCGACCCGAACGTCATTTAACTTAAAACCGATAAGGATGCTGAAAATGAACCGCTTAACAAATTTGGCCCGGAACATGTTTTCTTTGAAAAAACGTGACAAGATAAATCAGACAATACCGTGGAAAGAAAGTGATATTCTCGGATTGGGGAATATGGTCTTTTTTTGTATAGGTAAGCTGCCCGAATTAGGTGTCGTTTACAAGTGACCTGTTTACCAGTAGATTATTTCAATTGTAGTTGTCGAATTTACCTACAAATAAATGTCGAGCGATATCATCCATGTCTTTCCTTTATAACCGTAAGTGATTTCCTTGCGATCGGTGTAATTCAATCAAGAACCACTTATCAATTGTTAGCCTTTGTTTTGTATTTGACAATTAAACTGTAACAAATTAGTACCGAAACGAAATTATTTATAATTCCATGATAAAACACATTGTTTCAGATTATTAATGGATGTCTGAATTACACAGAGCAACTAGTTGAGGGAAGACAAAAGTAGAGTAAACAACATAACTTAAATGAACTAATTAAAATATGTAAATGCGGTAACCGAATAATTAATATAGCAACATGTATGATGCATGCGCCGTTTTTCAAGTCTTGTAAGAACATGTGTGATTCATAGTGTGCACCACTCGGTACCACATATTTTAAGGTATGTATTAATCTTACCTGTTTGCGAAATTGATTAAAAATGGTACCGCAAAAGCGCGGATATCAATATCGGTATATTCGTCTCAAATGATTTCTACAATTCAGACCAGAAACCAACTAGCGGTTTTAATAAATCGTGAGTACAGTGAACAAGGTATACTTGACTAAATGGAAATGGCGTTTTCAGCTGTTCAGTCACCGTTATCTCACCTCTCGTGCGAATGTGGTTTTAAAATAGCCTCTAACAGCACATGGGAAAATGACAGTAAGGCAATGTATCATTACGACAGATTAAATCCTCAAAATTGGGCTTGTTTCGTCGAGGGGTGATTTATATCACATACCGTTGTAACTTCTGGGTTTTTATTTATGTTATCGCGACTTTTATTTCTTCTTGCGTGTTGGGTTGTTACTTTCCACATGTATCCAAATGTTCGTTCGCAGACGTGAATTAAATTTCTAGTTAACTGGGAATGCCTTTTGTATTTTGGCGCATCGGCATGAGTACTGCTGTCAAAGCTCAAACCCTCGATCGTAGCTTTCGACTGATGTCGCGATTCTTGCCATCGAACCCATTTCCGATTTTGGTGAATTGAAACGTATCGTCTGTATTTTAAATTGGTTAATTTTTTTAGCAGTGGAAAGATGGGCATGGACAACCAATAAAACAATTTACACAATTTTTGGAATGTTTTGGTTGAAGAACCTTCCATGGGTAAACACAATATCAGAACCAAAATAAAGAAAACCATTTTCTGCGAGTATTTTTCTATAAAATCTCTTGGTCGCGGCTTTCATCGGTCACGTTATACCACAACAAAGTCCTATGTGTCGTGCTTGTACATATTAAGGTTTTAATTTTATTTACTTTGATATAAAAAAAATATCCTGTAAACTACTGTAATTTTACAGTTTTATCCTGCCTCCTTGTATAACTAAACTGCGAAAATGCACGTGCGTACAGAATATGGAATTTTGAGTTCGGGTTAACAAACACAGCTTTACGACAAAAAACGAAGAAGTAAACTTACTTCCACAGGAAGAAAGATAGTATCGAAACGATCAAAATTAGAACCACGACGCCTGAAACAATTCCCGCTACAGTCCTCACATTCGGCACACGGGAACGGCTCTTGCTGCTGAAGTCTATATAGGTCTCTTCGCACCTTGTCCCGACGAAGCCGTAAGCGCACCTGGTCGGTTTGGAACAGTGTGAACTGAATCAAAATGTCTATTTATTTTTAAGACGACCATTATAATTGATGATTAAGTGTGGAACTATAACTTACACACAGTATGAGGTGTCGTTGCCATTCGTTGTACAAAACCCATTTACACATCCTCGTTGAAGGCAAAGCTCTATCAAAAGTTCTGATAAGTTTGTAGCTGTGCTAGCCATCTTTGATATTGTAAACAATTATACAAAAAACTTTGCCATCAGAAAAAACGACGCTCTCTCTAATTTAAATAATAAACGACAATTATATTTTCAAAAAAGAAGGTTTTAGATTTGGATTTTTTTATCTTGGACGTTTCAGAATATTTATTAAAATAAATTTCGTTCACATGCTAAGGTTACCATATATTTATTGCTCAAACAATTGAGTCATTTGTAACTTCTAGGCAACATAAGTGAAATACATTAATGTTGTAATTTATAAAAAAAAACGTTTATTCTTAACGAATATTTGTGTAAACGTTAAAAGTAAAAATTAAATAAGATTTGCTTCGGACAGAAAATTGCCAGCAAAATTTAATCACAGTCCAAATAGGAAGTTAAATACTTTAAGGGGACGACCTATGGTAACCCTGTTATATGCTGCAACAGTCAACCTAGAATAGAATAGAAATAACTGTAAAATCTCTCCTCCAGCGAAATTCTATACACTATATGCTCAAGCGATTCCAATAATTAATATTTATAAAAATCCTACGTTGTTACGACAAAATAAAACAGTTCTCACTGTACCTTGACCTTTACATACTAAATTACAAGCACTTTCCATTTTTTACACTATTACGCTACATGAATCACTGGGGTCGCCTGTCGAGTCGCAACACACGTTCAGCCTTAGGTTGATATTTTGCGTTTGAGTGCCTTAAGCTCTGTGCGCATTTGACTGCGGCTTCTAGGATTAATTTTGGGTGATTAAAATGAACTTGTAGTTTAACCGCAACGCTCCATGAAAGAAAGGTGTAATTGGCAAAAGAATTCCTGTGTTAGGCCCTTGTTTGTGCAATTTAATTTCCGTGACACCCCGAGGCGACTGCTATATCTACTAAATTAATTTTTGTTTATGCTGCCCTGTCAGGCTTAAAAGCCAGGGTAGCATAGATATATGAGATTGAAACATAAAATAACATAGATTGACTTAGTATGTTCTGGATAATGGCCCTTTCAGCTATCCAACACACAAGAAGTCTACGTTCTGTTGATCATCGCTGCTCGGTTATAAAAACATGTTCATTTAGATAGGAATGTGCTATGGAAGGTCAAGAGGTTTTCACAACACCAATGAACGAAAACGAAAGGTAAATGCGTAAACATTATACGTTTGTTTGTAAACTGCCATTTATGAATTCGTGGTCACGGTGAGAAGGTCCAAGTTCTTATCAGACCGAGCGTCCATTCTCCCAATCCTAAAATAAACTCAGTGGACGCTAAATTCATAGAGTATCACATGAAAAAATACCCATGAAATAAACACTGTACACACACCTTGCGGCATCTTAAATCGTCTGTTTATTTCGACGAGTCGCTCTTGGTCGTTAAATCCACGATTTCACAAATTGTTAATATGTTGGATGGTAAACGTTTTAAAGAATGGTGTTTTTAACTATTTATCTTCCAGTATTTTGAGGTTTACTTAGTGTGGTTTTATAATGATTATGGTTTCCCTTCGGATTTCCGATGGGAAAAGATATTGATTTTAGTCCGTATTTTTTCTGTGTTATGGTCGTGTCAGGCATGTCATGTCGCCAGATTATTAGCATGAAGGGTTATCGAAACAGGTGACTTACAGGAATCCCAAATGGCGTGCTCTTATTTTGCAACGACGTTAAATTTTACAAAACCCTCAACGGGAATTCCGGCTATCGGAAAACAAAGTGAAAAAGAGAAATATTTCGTAATAAGAAAGGCATTTATATTAACTTATAACTATAAACATAAACAACACAAATTAGAAAAAAAACATATCTAGAATTTAAATGACCCAGTGTACCCCGGAAAATCCCCCAATATAGCATACATATAACCAATCACAAATGTAATTTAATATCGTATTTAACTGTCGAGTTTTAACATTTTATATACCCTGTGAGCGAAAAAAACGCACGGATCGTAAAACATTAGCCAAAATACCACGTTCCCACGGCTGGTTACTGAAGCTTTCCGTCTGACCTTCTCATGACTTAAAGAACGTGTAAATCATCCATTTATTAAAACGTATTTATTAGAACAAAGTGACAGAGAAAAAAATAAATGAACTAACGGTAAATGAATATGCAAAAAACATTTCTAAGTAGGGGGGAACAAAATAAGCAGAGTTTAACATATTTCCGCTTACAAAGACGAACAGTTTGGGTTTTGTAGCTATGATATACAAGGTCGTGTCGACAACTTGTTTGCTTCACAGCTATTTTCCAAATTATTCGTCGTCATATAAGTCAGCTACCGTTTTGTTTTGATGCAGCCACTTCTCAAGTAGCATTGACAGAAGAGCTACAACATGGACGGTGATAATAAAGTACAGCAGGTAGGCAAGCATACAAGACAACATGGCCGCTGTTCTTCTGCTTGCTCCTTTACTTGTGACGTCATTACTGCTAAAGATGTAGAAGATATGACTTTTTTAGTGGCAAGTTAGTTGGAGTCCAATGGGTAAGACAATTCAAATTAAACTTTATTGATTAAATGATTAAATGATTCGACAATGAAGCTGTTTGGGTCGATCTTCCACCAGTCCACTAACTGCTCGGTTGTGTCCTTGTACAGGGCACTTAATGCACAGTGCCCTAAACCAGTTGATTAACAGACGATTCTAATTATAAATGAGAATAAGCATGAATATCAAATTCAAACCAGGATGGATAGGATGGGAAAGATATTAATGTTATATCAAGTTATCACAAGAGCAATCGTCAGATTACCTTTTCCCACCATCCAGTTACCTAGGCTATTGCATGTGTAAATGATTGAGTTGTTTTTTAAGTTTTAGCCAAACCCAATAATCCACCGAATTCAGATGATGTTTTAACTAATAATTTTTGGCAATGGAGACACAGTGAGATACTCGGCATACATTCAGTACAATACAATGTCTTTTAATACAATGGCTGTTTTTTTATATAAACTAACACAAGACGGCAAAAAGAAGGAACTTAAGTCACCTCTGTGAGTCTTTGGAGTTAAACAGTTTATTAGAACTGTTTTCAAATGTTGTTGCAATGATGATTTCACCAACTTGGACAAGCACCAGGAAAATAAATGAAACTAATTTTATTTTAATATCCCGCCTTCCAAATCTCAAACCTAAAGCCTTGTCAGTGCGTATTGAAAAAACATCATCATAGCCTGAAATAAGAAGTGTTGTAAGTGTTTTGTGTTTACCACAAAAAAACAGAATAAAACAAACAAAATAAACCACACCCTTTGACCCATGAAAAGAAATTCTGTAGTGGGATATTTCTGAGGATGTAAAAATTTTAAAAAAAGTTATAAAAATTTTTAAAAAAAGTTATAATGTGTTTATGTTCTATAATACATTAATTAGATTTTAAAACCCCCACTTTAAATTATTTAACTCGTTCGAACTGTTGTCTGTTGATGCCTTGTCTGCAAAAGATGGTAAGGCTTCTGTTTTTCAAACCTAAAACTTTATTGGATACGACCATGCTAAAACAGTCTACAAATAATAGCTCAAAACAATGAAGTTTTGAAGATTCTAAACCCAAATATTTGATGATTTACATACAAAACTGGGATAAAAACGAAATAATCCTTATCGTAAAAAAAGAAACAGTTACCATGTAAACTTGGCTTGCCCAAAAATGAATGAGTTGATTCAAAAGATTTTTCTATATTATTGCTTCCGTGGGAGTTTTGCTCATGCTGGATGTTGTCATTGTTGACCTAGTAACAAGAGTTACTTGCATTAATCTTACTTTGATATCTGTTTAGATGCCATTCACTAGATAAATTAATTAGGCAGACTTTGGAATTTTTTAATCATACCATTTAACTGTTTATATCTTTGAAACAATATAAGTAACAAACTATAATTCAAAAGCTTTTTAAGATTAATTAACTAAAAGTCCGGCCGGTTGGTCTAACGGTTAAGTGCCTTTCAATGGAAAGGTTGCAGGTGATAAACTGGTCGCTTGCAAGTCGGTTGTGTCCTTGGGCAAGGCACTTTAGCTCCAGTAACCCAACGATGGGCGCGATTTGATCTGACGATTGCCCGTGTGATAACCCTCTTGAACTTCCCATTCACGGGGATAAACATGAATATCCTATAGTATCCTAATTAACCCAACAATACTATACTACATTGTTAGTTTAAGATTTGCATTTTTCACCAATTTACTAAGAATGTCAACCATGTTTTGACTAGTACTAATGGAACATTTTTGTTAGTTGTACACTAAAGTTGATGTTTCGACCAGCCGGGTCTCATGTGACCTAATAATGTTCCGTAAATTTTTTCCTGCTATATACAGTTTAAACTGATAGATAGATCCTAAACTAATTGGTACTAAACTCAACTCGTTTTTCATGCTGTTTTGCAAATTTGGGATTATGTGGAATCCCCTGTAAAGGCTTTACGTTTTTATGGGTCTGTGTGGAATTTCCATAAAAATAATCAAAATTCTGCTTATGTACATTTAGACCATGTTTTCTATCACTTATTATTCTTTACACCGGATTGCATAACTCGTTCCTGTCTTGACAAACGAGTTCACTGAAATTTCCAAAATCCATAAATAATTTATATCACCTGAAAATCTGTTTAAGTTTCAATTGGTTGAATTTTTAATCTGCCTTTGTAGGAGTCGTTGGGCAGATGAATTTCTAAATCCAGTAGTGTTTTCTAATGAAAACTGTGTATGTGAAGTTTTCAGTAAAAACTGTATATTTCCGGGGAAAACTGGGTTATTTCATTATTATTTATTTTTAAATGTCATTATAAATCTTTATGTTTCTTAAAGTTTGAAATAAATAGTTTAATCCAGTACCGGGATAACAGCTAAAAACTACATCGGTGCTTATAATGCGAAAAGTGTGTCGATGGGGAAAACAGATAAAGCTGGGGAGGGAATGCTACATCTGTTATGTTCGTTATTTTTATTTTTAGATTTGTGTTAGTTTTAAATACCTAGCTGTTTCATATGTCTCTGGATTATATTTTAGGGGGAAATTTGTTTTTTTATTCTATATTACTTTCTCTATTTGAGTTTATACCTATGCAGATTTTTTTAATTTAGTTAAATTGTCCATTTTTAGTCTCAAGATAGTGCTAATCAAAGCTGGCACATTTTATGGGAGTCTAATAGGAATTCTCTCTGGTTAAAGCATTAAAATTTGGGACTTTATTATTATAATATATATTACCTAGACCTAACTCTAGCTCTGGCTTTAATGTATTGTACTTGATTATGTGTAAGTGGCTAATAGTTACAGCAACTATGTTGAGCAGAAACACATCTTACACTATTCTTTAATCAATATATATACCCGCGCATCGCCTTCTACTTTATTTATCATCAAGGAGTTGGTCAGTGATGGGCGAGAACACAAATGCATGATGCTATTCTTGTTGTCATTGTCATTATCTATAAATATAAAAAAACTTAAAAAGGCTGTATGTTAAGAATTACATCATTTGTTTTAGAGGCTTATACAAAGTTGGCAGTGGCACACCAGCTTATGATTAAGTTTGAGTTGCCATCGTCTTATTATATTAACACATAACCAGGGTATGTAAATAAATTTATAAGTTAAATCATGCTTGGGATAAACTAGTAGTTTATAATAATATGAATATATATGGCTGAGCGTTCAGAGTCAATTAAGTGTCAGCTTACGGCGGCGTCAGCCGAATGGTTGTCGGATTGAAACAGTTACTTAATTGGCTGTGTGCTTGGGCAACTGAGTCTGCAATTATCGCTTGAACCGAGTTGATTAACCAAATTAAACACACCGCCCCAGTAACATGTCAGTGGGCTGATGGTATTCTTAGGACAGTCCTAATTATTATTTTTTACAGAAAAAAATTTGAAATATTTAATTTTATATATTACATCGCAAAGTACTCCTGAATTAATCATTGTTTTGCAACGAACATTTTTATGATGTCATGCCAATTATGTTCACGCTCACAAACATGGGTGCCCCATTTTTTCAGAGAATAATAATATTTTGCCTTCGTTATTTACTCACCATAACATATTTAATCAAATATTAAAAAATATTAATACATGCAAATATAAGCGTGTTAATTGTTCTTTGCAATATTATATAAAGGCTTCTAACTTACCATGTACTGAGCATGATACATTATCTTTACAGCATCTTCGCAGACAACACTGGGGTTCATTCGAAGGTTCACCTGTACTTTCATGATCTGCTCCTTTTGTTAACTCCACACACTCAGTCAGCATGGAGCAATCATGAATCGTTTTGTTTAGCTGGATTCGAAATAAATAATTAAGTTGGACATGCCGTATATATTTATTTTTGGGCAAGTTATTATGACCAGCTTGTAAGAAATGTTTTTAAAAAAAGGCTGGATAGTTAAAACACAGCAAAATAATTATTAGTTCACAGTTTGTGTAGGGCTGTAGGCTAATGTAACAAAGCTTGCATTAAGATAAACTGAGAAGTACATGATGGCACAATGGTTAAGGCTGAAAACTGTAGACTAAAAGCCGTAAAAGGTCTCTTGTTTGAGCCCCAGTTGAAAGGTTTTCACAGTAAATACTAGTCTGACTGGCTTATGTAATAATATTCTAACAAAGGGGCAGTGCATAGTAGAGGTTTTGGCGGGTAGGCACTGCCATTGATAAGGGAGTTCCACACACAGTGGATTTCGCCAAAAGGATGAAATAGGAATTATCCTCTTCTAAGCTACAATTGGAGCAGAACTCAAAAGTGTTGCAGTTAGAGCTAAAAATGAAAATTAGAAGAGCGGTTATTTTATGTTGGAAAATAATTGTAAGCCTTCATGCCTTATTTGCAAAAAAAAAATTAAGTAATGAAGGAATATAACGTCAAGCGCCATTATAAAACGCTGCACAAAATGTAATATGAAAATATTCTGGGAAGTCACGAATTGATGTTGCATTCCACCTAAGAAGGAAATATCAAAAAAAAAATGTTTAAGCAATTTTATAAAACAACAAATAACAATTGCAGTAGAATCGTTTAAAGTCTTACCAATAATAGAAAAGAAATATACATAGTTTAGGGATGGCAAATTGATAAAACAAGGTGCAATAAAAATGACACAGGTGTTTGAAGACAAAGTTGCTGAAAAATTAGAAACTGTATTACTTTCTTATTGTATCACTAAAAGTAAAGAATATAATAGAAAGCTGCATGTATTTTTCATTGGCACTGAATGAGAATAGGGATATAAGGGATACAAGTCGGCTTCTTATATTTACACAATTTTTAATGAGCAAGAAGAACTAGTGAGAATGTGTTCGTTAAATAAGGGTACAAAAGGTTTTAATATTTATACTGCCCTCCAGTCGGTTATTTAGGACTATGGAAGATTCAACAAATTTTCAAGCATGGTTATTGATGGGGCAAAAGCTATGACTGGCAATAACAAATGATGGGTTGGTTTTCTTAAAAATGGGGTGGATTGTATAACACTGCATTGCATCATCACCAAGAAGCACTTTGTGGGAAACAAGTCATGTCATGTCCAAATAGTAAATTTGATTATAGGCAGCAACCAGAAGCACATACACAGTCTTTTAATTACTTTTCTTGATGTATTAAATGTAGAATTCAGTAACCTACCGCTGTATACAAATATCAGGTGGCTAAGTGCTGGGAGAGTACTGCAACATTTCTTTAGTCTTGGAAGGGAAATACTATTGCTTCTTCAAACAGAAAAATTGAGTGAAACACAAATGTACCAAACTAAGTTGTTCAACAAAAATTTCATGTTCAAGCTTGCTCTCCTTATAGACATAACATGGCACCTGAATGTGTTAAACCAGAGGTTGCAGGGCAGAAAGAAAACCATTTCACATTTCGTTGGACATATTAAAACTTTACAGAAGAAACTAGTCCCTTTTGCTTCATTCTTAAAAAAATAATGATCTTTAACAGTTTGATTCTTTAAGCGCACTTGGAATACCGCAAAAATTAAAGATCCATAGCCCCTTGCTGCAAGAGACATAGTACCTTCTTCACAATCTTGAAAGGGTTAATCTTGTAAAACTCTGCAGGATTCCAGGCAACAAACTTTAAGCGCAATGATTAAGCTGACGAGTTGGCTCATGACGCATCCAGCACTACCTTCATCGGTCCAAAACCATCCCTCTGTATTCCTGTCTCTTCTGCCAGGACAGAATTGGAGGCAAGGTTAAGTACAAAGCATGGGGAAGATCTAGGGCCAGACCTATCTTTGTGCTGTGGCTGCAGCATAGACAGTTACGATCTGTTTTTCAGATTATCACTGGTCATGTAAATTTGGTTAAGAACCAATCCATTCTGCGCACGGCATGTGTAACCTCTCCCTGCTACCAAGAAAAAGATGAGACTTCTTTACACCATGTTGGCCACGGTCCAACATTTATTCCAGATGGTGAAATTTTAGGGTTTTTAAATCTGATGATCTCGCATCTACTCCGGTCAACATTTAATCAGCTTCGTTCAGAACACTGGCCGACTTGACCACTATATCCCAGCTCCACGGTGGCTCATGGCGCTTGAGTAATGGGCCTTCTATGGCCTAAATTCCTGGTCCTGTTGACTACCATTGACCCGCCCATACTAATGTAATGTAATATTGGTTTGTATAACAATCCTATGGAATGTAAGATAGAAACACAGCAACCAGAATTTTAGCTGGAACTCTTTAAGCTTCTGTGCGATCAATTCTTGCTCTCAAAGAAAAAAGAAACCCTGGAGTGCTTCTGATAATTAGTCATTAAAGAAATATTTGAAAAACTTTAAAGATTTCATCTTTAACCCTTTAACTGCCGGCTGTTTTTTTGGTCATTTTTCGGCTAAGTCGCCTTAGGTTAGAAGCTTTTGTACAAAAAACTATTGATGTAAGCATTATATGTTCAACAGAAAAGTTGTTTAGTATTAAATTTTCTTTTGTTTTATATTAACTCTTTCCGTCCCAACTCGCCATATATGGCGAGTTGGTGGGAAAACATGGTATCCCGCCTGTACATAAATGGATGCAAATCTAAAAAACGATTTCTCCGCAATGCGTAATGGTAGAGACCTCAGCTATGGCTCATTCGATCAAGGAAACCCTATATTTTATTCTCTGTAATTTTCGTGGAGAAATATTAAAAATGCGAGGAGTGATAGCCTTTCTTTTTCAAGGCTTCGTCTCTTATTTCTATCGATTTTACACGAATTCACAAGTGACTAACTCAGCCAATAGGAGTCGCGTTAACTTGCGGAGAAGCTCTTTTTGTCAAGCAAGTCTTTCATTACATTCTCTGTGAATTTCGTGCCGTTAAGAAAAAAAGGAGAGCGTTGGTGACGTTTTCGCAGCAGGCGTTTATGCTTCGTGTTCACCAAAGCATGAATCCAGCTGCGCCTGCTGAGCGCACGATAAAGAAAAAGGCGGCGAGACTAGCTAGTTCGGTGTGCCCTGCTTTGAAGAATATTGGATATAGTATTTGTGTTTGTTTGCTTTTGTATGCCTTTTTTACACTTCCTTCACTGTTCTTATTTATACTTTTTACTATTTTAGTTCTACAAAACTAAAAACTTCAATGCGTTTTGGTTCAATTTTTCATAATATAGTTAGATCATTTGGGCATACCAATAATTAGTGAGTATTTCGTTTGTCAGTGCACCTCAAAATTTTCAAAGTCGAGCAGAATTTTCTTTACATAAAAAGTGGTGTTCACTAAAGTTTACATAATATATTCTTTATTGGAGGTAGATTCTAGGTGTGCGGTTTGTTTAAAAGAGGGATAAATTATCTTTCCAACCATACTAAATATTAAATCATAGCATAAATTTGAGAAAAACTGTGCTAATTTGAAAATGACCAAAAATTGTAAAAAACACTGCGGGACAGCATGTTTAAATTAATGCATTTGGCCGGGAGTGAAAGAGTTAATAAAATTTTGATAACGTCATGCATTGTGCAATGACGTCATATCTTTCTATTTAGATCAACAAAAGCTATCTTTTTTTCTCATTTACAAACAAAACAGTATTTAGCAAAGTTATTCATTTAGCAAAGTTATTTTTTTTTTGGAAGCACATATGTGTGTGTAAGTACATTTTGTACTATGAAGCAAATAAATATTAAAAATAGAAATCAAATGGCAAACGAAACACTGGAAAATAAGACTCATACTTGCAACCACAAACATTGAAATTGATGTAGAAAAGATAGTCAGATAAGCCTCGACCACAGGCATCTCACTGACAGAGATTTGCACTATTATTTGCTATTGTGTTAGAGTTTAAATTATGCGTTATTCCCTAACTTTCAAACATTTTTTTTAACTATTAAATCTTTTGAAGCTGTTGTTTTTGTGATCATTTTGTTGGAAGCAAGCTGTCAGGTTTTTTGTGAAGTGGCCCGCAATTTAAAAAGTAATTGGGACCACGCAGATCTAGATCATTCAATACCTTAAGTGATAGTTGGGAGAAACTGCCTAGGTTAAATGTGAATTTAACCATTTTAGAATAAGCACTGAAGACTGAAAAACAAAGGACTGTGCGAAAACAAAATTTTAATTTCTGTAATAAAATATTGAAACTTTTAAAGTTTTAACGTGTCTGCCCACCTGTTGTACAAATCGTTCAGAGTATTGTGACGAATGTGTGGTCAAATGGTTACCACCTTCCACAAAACTTGCAATTGTCAACATCTTTGGCATGGAAGTTAATGCATCAGATTCAGCATAGTTGCTCTTTTTTACTATTTTGCTGCCAGAAAATTCATCTGAATCAGATAGATTAATTTGTTATGTATATTCCTTTGTCGAAAAGAATAATAAGGCTGTATATGTAGTAATACAGTGGAATTTGCCGTAGATATTGTAGTGTGATTAATAGCCTAGTTAATATTCCTTTAAATTTTGACAAATTCCTTTAGAACTTGTGGATCAAGTTTAATGACCAAGAATGGAACTGTGTAAAACATTGGAAAGGTAACAGGTAAACTTTTTTAAAGATGATACTCTTTATTAAACTCAAGAATGACAGGGAGCTTTAGAACATAGGTCAGATAACTGTGTGCCCACAATGGGCAGCCAGAACTAATGCACTGAGTTTTATATGTTGGATACAGTGCTTTAATATCGGTTCAACTCATCAATTCACTGTGTTCAATAAATCCCACCAACTTTCCCAAGGCACAACCAGATGGCTTTGATCTCACAACCTTCTGTCTAACAATTATAACCAAAACAATTATAATACCTTGATTTGTAGTTTGGCCCATCTTTGTTCGAATGTAGGCGAGTGTTCGAAGTGAAATCATGTTTGATGAGCAATTGCTTAGAATGGGTTCCTCTCTTAATGATCGACTGGTAGCAACACATGTATCTGATAAAACGACATAAAACTGTACGATATTTTTTTGGCTAATTTTTTACAAAAAATTACATATTCCACATTTTGTTAATAAAATAATGATTACCACTATCAAACTTCATTTCTATTGTATTTAATACACTGTAATAGATAGATTAACCTTGTGTCAACAACGTAATGACACAAGTACAGCATTACATCATCTTTACCATAAAGACTTGTAATCAAGCTTAGAAGACTTTTCACGTTAAATTTATTACGACTAGGCCTATAGGAATTCATTATAATTATTTCATAATTTTACGTCACACAAATGTTCGTTGAATGATGGCGTCTCGCCAGGGAAAAATTTGTTCACAGTATGTGTAGGGCTGTAGGCTAATGTAGCAATGCTCGCAGTGAAATAGTCTGAGGAGTGAGGTGATGGCACAATGGTTAGGCTTTTGTTCTTATTGTCATTTTGTTGGAAATGGCTAACAAAGTAACCTTTATATGTCCTTTTGCTCTCCAAGGTTCTTATCATCAGCAAATTGTTTGGATCATCTCTATTCTCGCGATATGTGTTTTCAAAAAGTGATTGGGCGAGAAAATTATTAAATCCTTTTCCACCAATGTATCGGAATAGCCTGGAAATACAGGACAGGTTTGTTAAATGGTACTAGAAAAAAATATATATTAGAAAACTCTTGGGCAAGCAACTGAATAGAATAGGGATAGGAGGATATGATATTCATCTTTATCCCCGTGAATGGGAAATACAAGGGGGTTAACACACAGGCAATCGTCAGATCACCTCGAGCCCATTGTCAGGTTACCGGAGCTATTGCAATGTGTTGTACATGATGGACACGTTCCTCCAATTTAGTAGAACCCATTAATCCGCTGGGTTCAGGCAATATCCATAAAGTGCCTTGCCCAAGGACACAACCGACTAGCTAGCGACCAGTTTCGCACAGCTGCAACCTTTCGATTGAAAGGCGACGCACTTAACCGTTAGACCAATGGGCCGGACTGAATATTTTATCCCCGTAAATAGCAAATCGCAAGGGGCAAGATAACATCTAAGCACCAACCAACATGTTAAAAAAACACATCAATTTGTCTATAACACATTAGTCCAACCTGCACCAGATGAGAGACAAAGGCATAATGGACAATGACCATATTAATGATGTCCAGCCAATCTCTTTTAAGCAATCCCAGTTTTCCTTACACCATTCCACAAAGCTGCTGTACGAGGACAGCTCCTTGTTTGATACAGTAACTCCACAAACTTTGGTACCTTGGTCAGGAATGGAGGGAAATGAAAATGGAGTTTACACAAACCATATTTAAGAGTAAGTTCTTTGAAGATTCTGTTGTTTTCCGGTAAAGGCCGACAAAAATAGAATTTAAGTTAAAAATGAGGAATTTTTTAACGAGCTTAGTTTCGAACTCATAAAAGGTTGCTTAAGACCGTTTTTGTATGTTAGTCGGTATATGTATCGGTCGCGTTAACCATTCGGCCACACTACCGTTTTAAAAAGAGGAATATTATTTGTACGTTCGTGTGGCAGATTGCTCAACACCACCGATATACCGACTGTTGTGCAAAAGCGGTTCCAGTGACGATACCATCATGGGATCTATAATTGTGAAATATATCTTGTAAATGCAGGAGCTGGTTTTGCTTTTTTAATCGTCAGCCCTTTCTGCAACAACTTAATCGTTTCGTACAGTAATAATTTTGCCCAATTTTTAATAATAAATTAAGTTTTCATTAGCATAATTTGATGAACAAAATTACTTGAACAAAAATTAGTTGTTTCTGGCAACGAAACTAACTATTTACCTGAATTCACCTGGAAAAAAAAATCGGGGGCGTTACCAAGACGTAATTAGTGACGCCATTTTTAAACTTTTCATTTTTTCAACAGGCGTCCAATCCACCGCGAATACTAAAGTCTGGATTGAAACGCAACTCCAGAAATTTCAAACAGGTTAGAACAATATTACCTAACTCCGAGGTCGGCAACCTGCAGCTCCTTCATCCTTCTATAAACTGTTATTGATTTTATTACAACTGTAGCGAACCGTTAATAAATTTAATACGCATGCATAAGTGAAACAAACAAAAGAACACTCACGTCTTTATCTCACACAGTGTTGTTTTCCTTTATTGCGAAAATATTGTTAGCTTAGCGGCCCCCAGTGACATTTATTTTGTGGAATATCAGTTAAAATGGTTCTTTTAGTGCAAAAGGTTGCCAAGCCCTGGTCTAAAACATAGAAATAATTTATAGAACCTCCGGTCGTATAGCGAAAGCGGTAAGGGCGTCTTTGGTTAGC
>CH000934.1:27045-40412 GCA_000149265.1 Ciona savignyi | reverse complement strand
GTCATGGTAATAATTATGTAAAAATAGTTCTAGATAAACATCCAAAAAAACTTACTGACGCATACTCACATAACGAATGTCAACACAACCTGAACAAAACAAACTACGTCTATTCTGTTGCGAAGGCTGCACATTCGGTTTTTAAAGTTCGAAATCACGTGAGCGTAACGAAGTGATGTTTGACAATAGAGAAGTGTTGTCTTTGGTCGTGCGACATTCCTGTTTAGCTAGAGTGGAAAAATTCTGGGATTTTTACAGGTTTTATCTAATAGGAGTACACCATGTTAATTATTTATTGACGCGACGATGTTTTAGGGGCATTAGCAGTCCGATCGGTTCATCTGGCGTTGAGTGCGACGCCTTTCAACGAAAAGGTTGCAGATTCGAAACTAGTCGCTAGCTAGTCGGTTGTGTCCTTGGGCAAGGCACTTAACGGACATTGCCTGAACCAAGCGGATTAATGGGATCTACCAAATTAAAGAACCGTGTGAATCATACACAACAAACTGTTAAATTGCCCCGGTAGGTGTGTTTGAAACTAATAGTGTCATCTGACATTAGTGGAATTTCATTTTAGGGTTTTTTTTCATTTTGCACTCTAGTCCACGTTTTCGGGCCAAACCTTCTCCTAAAGCCGGCTCCCCCTATGTACTGGTCGCGCTTTACAGCACACTCTTCTTCAGGGCTTTATATTGTTTGGTTTTAATTACATTTTGTTTACACATTATTGTTCTTTCGCCTAGGTTTGGCGGCCGCGACCGCTATATTTATTAAATTATATCCCTTTTTTCAATGACGTGTTTTAACGACTGTTCATTTTGCCGTCTATTCCTGTTCCCGTGTCGTTATTTTATTCGCTTGCCATTTTTAAATACTAGCGCGAGGTGATCTGACGTTTCCCGTGTGTTAACCCCCTTGGTTTTCCCATTCACAGGGATATACATGAATATCCTATCCTTTTAACTAGAAGCGTTGTAGGTTCGAAACTGGGAACTAGCTAGCTAGCCTGTAGCGACCTCATGTGTTTACCTAAGATTTACGATCGCCTCAGCCGGCATTTGCGCTTACATTGCGTCATCACTAAACTATAAAAGCGCAGCTGTCGAATACTTTGGCTAGCCTATATATAAGTTTATTTTACTTTGGCTCGTGGAGATCTATCGCATTAATAAACATCTTTTATGTGACGATTACTGAGAGTTTATCTGGAATCTATGTCGTTGAAGCATTTAACGATTTAACTCGTAACTGGTTAATCACCTCCGTTGCTCAATACAATTGATGTTATCAAACTATACGGAAAACATCAATTAATTAGCGCACCTCTGAGAGTCGAGACAGCGCGTAGGGAATCGCAAATCGCATCAGGTGTTGTAACTGGCTTACTTGGGGCCTACAATAAACAATCTACTCTAGAACATAAAGCAAGCGCCTGCAACGGCTCCCTATAACGAACATGGCCTAAACCCAGCGGATTAATGGGTTCTACTAAATTAAAGGAATTTCTTAAGGATACACAACACACAGCAATAGCTCCCGTAACACGATGGTAGGCGAGAGGTGATCTGACGATTGCCCGTGTGTTACCCTCCCTGGTTTTCCCATTCGCGTGGATAAATCATGAATATTGTATCATTAACCTTTGTCCGATCTGTTAGATCAGGCGGGAGAACCAGTGGATACAAACAGTAGAAACTGAAGAAACGTATTAACCACAACAATATGTAATAAGCTGATACATGCAATGGCGAGCACTGCAGGGTTATTGACAGTTTGTATCATCGCAAAGAATATGTGGTAACGTGATGTCATTCTGCAGAAAAACCGCAAATCAACCTTGAACACCTTAAGCTCCAAGGTACATGGAGAATGGCGTTTGGGCCGCTGATTAGGACGTTTTCGTCACGAGTTATTGAAGGATCGGGGCGCTGGCATGTGCAATTACGTCACGGGCATTGTTCAGAGCTTGAGCTGGAGAGAATCTAGAGTTTGTTTTGGGCAGAACGGAGTGAGTCCTTATATAAGAAGAAGCCAGCAACAGGCTTCGGCTGGCGTGGCACAAAGCTCCGGTTTTACGGGGCTTTTTCGCACAGTTAAAGTCACAGACAAAACAAGACAATATCGCATCTTCCGGTTTGAACTAAAGGAACTGATTGGCGGTTTAAGCAAGCCTTAAAAACCAAGGAAAGCGAACTGTCTGTTATCCGCATTGTGCTGTAATTTCGACGCGATACGCATCAAAGCGTTCAGAGTTAAAGTGCATTAAATTATTCGTGAGTTTCATTGACAACGTTTGACAATAAACAAACTAACGTTCCAACCAGCGTGGACTTGATCTTGGAGTCGGATTGGAGGCAGTATATATACCAGAGCAACCCTAGCAGCACCACGAGTGCGTATCTTTACCAATGTCGTCAAACGTTGCAGGCACTGTGTAAACTGAGTTTACCTGATTTGTAATGCCTGTGGGGATCTTCCTTATTTTCTCTTATTCAGGCTTGAATATGCGCCTTGTGCTTGCACTAATTCTGGCATGAGGTTGCCCCAACTAACAGACCTCAGCCATGACTAAATTAGATGGCAATCCGACTCCATAAAAACTTCTTTATTGATATATTCCAAGCTGATACAATACAATTCGTACAGTTAAACTGGTTCATTATACATGCTTGAAGATGTCATCTTCAAGCAGGCAGTGCTTAGGTCTACGTTTCAGAATGCGTTTTTGATAATAATTATTGCAAAAACTTTATACACAAAACATCAGCTTGCAAAACGTATGGCATGGGGATTATATCCCGTTGGCACCCACAGGAAGTGAGGCACAAACGGGTTTTTAGAACAGGCGCCAGCTGTGCAGAATGCAATTATGCCTTACTAAAACAATTTAACAAAACTTAATGTAATAAGCAACAAATAATACACAAGCCGCGAATGTCGCTACATGCCTGTAATAATCGTTTAACCATTAAGCATGATAAAACCCGAATTTCGTAATGTAAAAAAGCGGGATTCGGTGTTGAACTATTTGTTGCCACAAGCTAATAACTCTTATCTGTGTCGGTTAATACTATGGCATTAGGCTATTATATTCATATTTATCTCTGTAAATGGAAAAACGCAAGGGATGTTATCACACAGCAATCGTCAGATTACCTCGTGCCCACCATCGGCTTAGCGGAGCTATTACAGTGTGCTGTGTACGGCGTTTCTTCAATTTGGTATAGAACCCATCTATCCAAACCCATCGAACGGGACACAACCGACTTGCTATAAGCGACCAGTTTCGAATCTACAATCAACCACCAACCAAATCGGTGAGGCGACTAATCTAATCGGTCGCACGATATGACATTGGTGCGACAATATATGAATGAGCTAACTCTAAGAAAAAGTTGGTGGTTTCCGTCTTTGAGTGGTCAATTTGTTCTTTATTTTTTCGTCAAACGCTCTACACGCATGGCAAGTCGCCCGACTTCTTCCATAAGGGGTAATCGGAATCGCAAATTTTCATTTATTATAGACAGCATGGTCTAGATATGCAAAACTTTGTTATGATGGTATAGGCTATATGGATAGTGGGAATGCGACATACAACATTTATTTTGTTTAAAAGTAATGATATTCACCCGAATTAATTTTCACAAATATTTTTTTACATTTAATTCCAACAAAGAAAAACAAGGATTTTCCCATTTTTATTACACACAATGACAATGCCGAAAATAGCAATTCTTGTTAAACACCGTTTTCAACAAAATCATTGGCGTTAAATAAACGTTCTCAACGATTGATTCAGGTTTAGTCGGTTTACCTTTTGTGGTAAAAGCGTGTAGGACCGTTATGGGGACTTGGGCCCTAACTGATCAGTTGAGTCTTTTTTGGCCACAGTGCTTAGTGGCCGTTAAATAAAGTAGGTTGGGTCAATTAGTCTGGCAGGTCACTTCAGTTGGTAGAAGCGTGGGTTGCCTCTGGGTAGTTGAAAGGTTGCGGGGTCAGAACTAGCCAATGGCTAGCTAGACCGTTTCGTGCTTAGACAAGGCAATTAGCGAATATTGCCCGAGCCCAGCATTGAATATAGATGTTTTATTTTTGAAAATGACGAAACGTCTCACCTCAATTATACACAACACATTGCTGTTGTTTTTGGTAACCTAACGTTGGGCGCGAGGTAATCTGACGATTTCTAATGCGATAACTCTGCAGCATTTTTCCATTTACTGGATAAAACATAACAAACCCATAATATCAAAATGGTTGTCCTATCTATATCAACACAGTGCAAGAGCTCCGATAATCCGACCGTTGGAACAAAATAACCTCTCGATTAAACGTACTTAAACCTGACTATACTATCCTAAAATTCCCACCGTTTTAGAAAGTTTTCATTTAGGTCTCTGTGCCTTGTCGCAAGTCATTCGCCCAAATTTATAACGATGGATAAGTGGTCGGTTCCTTTTTTTGTTGTGCCCCGTTTCGAACACATAAGGACTAGCTGCTAAGTCCATTTTTTGTATGAAGCGTTATATGAATCGGGCGCGTAAACCATTCGGCCACACGACCCTTCGAGTAGTCGGTTTCATTATCATGTCCACAGGGCCGGTTTTAGGCCGATTTGACCGATTAGATCAAATTGGGCCCCGCACCCTAAAGGGGCCCCGCGCTAGCGGGGGTCTTTCTGTATTACGAGGTTTAAAATAGTACTGAAACGTAAAATAAAAAGTGAAATAATATTCTTTCTCATACTATCTATTTGTTATGCATCGTAACTAAGTCAAATTTATATTTCTGTGTCTGTCTGTTACGTCATAATGAATATGGTTGCTAAACAATATATATATATATATATATATATATATATATATATATATATATATATGCAGACACTTTATATATGGTTGGAAATGTCTGCCTGTTATATATATATATGCACACACTTTATATATGGTTGGAATGTCTGCCTGTTATATATATATAACAGGCAGACACTTTATATATGGTTGGAAGTAAAACAATATATCGTAAATAAGCATCCACATTACCTTTAATTTGTTTTATAGCCAAGTATTAAATGTATATTTTTGTAGTTTGTATGTACTGGTATGTTTTTATGATATTATATAAACACCCATATATTTTGCTATGAAGAGTAGGGGCCCCGCCATCACATTTCTAATTGGGCCCCGCGGTTCCTAGCACCGGGCCTGCATGTCCAACCGGTAAGTCTGTCGGTTTAGTGCGACGACTTTCATCCAAAAGGTTGCAGGTTCGAAACTAGTCGCTAGCTAGTTGGTTGTGTCCTTGGGCAAAGCTCTTAACGGTCATTGCCTGAACCCAACGGATTAATGGGTTCTACTAAATTGAAGAAAAGTCTATATCACACACAACACACTGCAATAGCTCGGGTAACGCGACGGTGGTCGCGAGGTGATATGAGGATTGCCCATGTGTCAACCCCATTGGGGTTTTCATTCACGGGGATAAACATACATATCCTGTCCTCCTATCCTATCATCCTAAACACAGGATTTAGCCAACTTATAATACAACGCCATAGTATTATGCACAACACACTAGTTTTGATTAAAGCGAATTAGCTTAGCGCCTGAAGCTATTGTGCCTTTCAATCCGAATTCAAATTTGTTTAAATTCGGCCAATTAATAATAAAGTGATGGCCGAGGCCTACACATAAATGTGTTTTGTTTCGATGCATCAAATGTAATCGAAAACAAATTAAATCACCTTGATAAAGTATAATGGCTGTAATTACTTTTACTTTCAATCTATCCCACGTCGTATTACGGAATGCCGTGTTTATGTCACAAATTAAACGTCATTTTATTGATACAAGTCCATTTAAATGTGGTTTTGTTTACATTCATGTACTTGTACAGGGACAAATTACCTCGAAAAACGGTACATCACCTACTTGAATTTGCACTAAAATTGATTGATTATTTACCGAAGCCATTGAGCGTATTGTGTGGACTCTGAAAATTACGACGATGAACATTTTAGAAAGGTATAAAAGCATCAGAATATTCTAGAAGGTACAGTTCCTGTGTTCGACGTAGGAGTTGTTGAATCACAATGTCTCGCATTCTGCTGGTATCGGTCTTCTTGTGCGCTTGTGTGAGTGCAACAACTGCATGGGGAAGCAGCTACTACCCTGTTACTCGCTCACGTAAGTTGTCAAGTTGTGTGAATAAATAGTTTGATTAAATTATATTTGATAGCGTACTGTAAAAACTTGGCCTGTTAATATACACTTATATATATGTGGGCTCGAAAATAGGCTGGATAAAAACAAATCTTATATTTTTTATATCTTGTGTGTATATACAGAGATACATTACATTTAGGAAAAAGAAAATAATTACTGGCATAATTCCAGTATCTAATAAGTGTAAAAGCGCGTGTAAACCAGCCAGCCCCTCATCACTATGTTTGCTTTTTGTGTATTTCGATATATTACAATTAAGAATAAAATAGTCACTGGTATACCGACATTTTATAAGCGTAAATGCGTATAAAACACTCCCTTTAATATATGTTCAATTTTCATTTGGGGAATTTTAATGCATCTAAAAGTAAAATGATAACTGGTATAATTACGACATTTAATAAGCGTAAAAGCGTATTACAATCCCCCTTAATATATGTTTAATTTTCACTATTATTGGTTCAGGCAACTGCGTAGTTAGCGGATGGAGTGCATGGAGTAGTTGTGAGTATTACCAACAGTACCCCAGCTATGGGTCATGTCAGGTCCGAACGAGGGAAATCAGAGTCCAACCTTCAGGCAACGGGGCTCCCTGTCCAGTGCTCCATGACGTCAGAGGTAAATAAAGATAATGGAGATTGATGGTTGATTTTGGAAGGTTGTAGGTTCGAAACCATACTCCTTTAATTGCTGCCCAGAAAACAATTTTAAAGCAATGTTGACAGTGCAATTAAAAGTTATATTTTATTGTGATGGTATCTAGATTTGCCTATGCCTCACCACCACATATGTTCGTCGGTATAGGTATGCTTATAAAGTAGTTATATCCCAGTCTATTTTTTTTCATTAAATAATCTCTAAATTTGGCGACCACGTCTATTTCTGCATGTGTTGATTATAGTTCTACCAATTTGAAGAAACCTCTAAATCATACGTACACACTGAAATAGCTTCGGTAACCCGACGATGGGCGCGAGGTGATCTGACGATTGCCCGTGTGTTAACGCCCCTTGGTTTTCCCATTCACGGGGATAAAACCTGAATATCCCATTTGTGCATTTCTATGAGACAACCATATGTTGCAGAATGCCGACCATTACGACCAGTTGGTCAGTGCTACTGGTCAGCCTGGTCGCAGTGCAGATTCAGTTTCCGACTCCATCGACGCGTGAGAACCAGGACACAACACGGGACTAATGGGAGACGCTGTCGGCCATTTTCTGAGAGTGAAGGTTTGTTAAAGTTGATTCTTTCACCCTTATCTGACAAAATGCTTAAGGCGACCGATAAACTTATAAAATATATTTTAAACATCCAACGATCTTAGGGAACGGTAGCGCCTATCCTTTTGCATGCATTTACAAAATTTCGTTTCTGATTTCGTTTCTAAAAGCCGATTTTCGTTTCTAATTTGCGATTTTTGTTTCTGGAAACAAATTTTTTTTTTTAGAAACATAAATTTTGTTTCTTTATTTCGTTTCTACCACTAGATGATGACGGTGAGCACAAAATGCGATACTTAGGAAATTTTATTTCTGAAAACAAAATAATCGTTTCTAAAAAAACTCTTGGTTAAAATAAATATACCGGTCAATGAAAAGAAGTTAAATACAGCTTAAGCACATGCACAATACTGTATTTGTTATATTCATTTAAAAATAAATAATGTATAAGCCTACCATATTGAAAATAACACACTGATTAGTATTTTTCAAGGGCGGTAAAAGAAACAAATGGCATTATAGAGTGATTTAAATGTATACAATCGATAAATAGGAATACAATTACCCATAAATATTAAATAATTTAGATTAAGTTTAGAGATAAGTGACAGGTAAATATAAATGAACAAACTGTCGTAAAATAACATAAAAACGAATTTTTTTTTGTTATCGCTCCTAGAAACAAAATTTTCGTTTCTAGAAACGAAATTTTTGTTTCTCGGCTAAAATTTTCGTTTCTAGAAACAAAAATTTTGTTTCCTAAAGGAATTTAGGGTTAGCATTTCCCAAAGTTCTATGATTATATGATTAGTTTAGCTGACGCAATATCACACTAATTTCGACTAAAAGAATTGCGTGTTCAGTTAATAAATGTAGTTGGATATTTCAAACTAAGATAATGTATTTGTTCTGTTTATTTAAATGAAACATAAATGCATAAACATACAACATTGAAAATACTACACTGGTTAGTAATTTTTACGGGCGGTAATAGAAACAAACGGGATTGAAGAGTGATTTAAATGTGTTCAACCGATAAACATTAAAACAACTAGCCATAAATAATGATTTTATTTAGATTAACATAAGAGAGAAGTGTCAGGTATATATTAATAAACAAAATATCGCAAAAATAACATAAAAACGAAAATTTTCATTATCGCTTCTAGAAACAAAATTTTCGTTTCTCGGATAACATTTTTGTTTCTGTAAACAAAAATTGTGTTTCGTAAATGAATTTAGAGTTTTTATTTTCCTAAGTTCTATGATTATATGATTCGTTTAGCTGACGCAATACCACACTAATTTCGAGTAAAAGAATTGCGTGTCCAGTTAATAAATGTAGTTGGACCTTTTATGCTAAGATATTGTTTTTTTAACAATTTATTAAAAATTAAGGTATAAACCCACAGCACTGAAAATAGCACACTGGTTAGTACTTTTCACGGGCGGCAATAGAAACAAACGGGACTAAAGATTGATTTAAATGTGTGCAACCGATAAAAATTAAAACAACTAGCCATAAATAAAGATTTTATTTAGATTAACATAAGAGAAAAGTGTCAGGTATACATTAATAAACAAAATTCCGCAAAACTAACATAAAAACGAAAATTTTCGTTATCGCTCCTAGAAACAAAATTTTCGTTTCTGGAAACGAAATTTTCGTTTCTCGGCTAAAATTTTCGTTTCTAGAAACAAAAATTTTGTTTCCTTAAGGAATTTAGGGTTAGCATTTCCCAAACTTCTATGATTATATGATTAGTTTAGCTGACGCAATACCACACTAATTTCGAGTAAAAGAATTGCGTGTACAGTTAATAAATGTAGTTGGAACTTTCAAACTAAGATAATGTATTTGTTCTGTTTATTTAAATGAAACATAAACGCATAAACATACAACATTGAAAATACTACACTGGTTAGTACTTTTTACGGACGGTAATAGAAACAAACGGGATTGAAGAGTGATTTAAATGTGTTCAACCGATAAACATTAAAACAACTAGCCATAAATAATAATTTTATTTAGATTAACAATAGAGAGGAGTGTCAGGTATATATTAATAAACAAAATATCGCAAAAATAAAATAAAAACTAAAATTTTCATTATCGCTTCTAGAAACAAAATTTTCGTTTCTGGAAACGAAATTTTCGTTTCTCGGGTAACATTTTCGTTTCTGGAAACAAAAATTGTGTTTCCTAAATGAATTTAGGGTTTTTATTTTTCTAAGTTCTATGATTATAGGATTCGTTTAGCTGACACAATACCACACTAATTTCGAGTAAAAGAATTGCGTGTTCAGTTAATAAATGTAGTTGGAACTTTCAAACTAAGATAATGTATTTGTTCTGTTTATTTAAATGAAACATAAATGCATAAACATACAACATTGAAAATACTACACTGGTTAGTAATTTTTACGGGCGGTAATAGAAACAAATGGTATTAAAGAGTGATTTAAATGTGTGCAACCGTTAAACATTTAAACAACTACCCATAAATGATGATTTTAATTTAGAATAACATTAGAGAGAAGTGTCCGGTAAATATACATGAACAAACTGTCGTAAAATAACATAAAAACGAAACTTTTTATTATCGCTTCTAGAAACAAAATTTTCGTTTCTGGAAACAAAGTTTTCGCTTATGGAAATAAAATTTTCGTTTCTCGGCTAAAATTTTCGTTTCTAGAAACAAAAATTGTGTTTCACAAATGAATTTAGGGTTTTCATTTTCCAAAGTTCTATGATTATATGATTCGTTAAGCTGACGCAATACCACAACAATTTCGAGTGAAAGAGATTGCGTGTCCAGTTAATAAATGTAGTTGGACCTTTTATGCTAAGATATTGTTTTTTTTTAACAATTTATTAAAAATTAAGGTATAAACCCACAGCACTGAAAATAGCACACTGGTTAGTACTTTTCACGGGCGGCAATAGAAACAAACGGGATTAAAGAGTGATTTAAATGTGTGCAACCGATAAAAATTAAAACAACTAGCCATAAATAAAGATTTTATTTAGATTAACATAAGAGAAAAGTGTCAGGTATATATTAATAAACAAAATATCGCAAAAATAAAATAAAAACGAAAATTTTCGTTATCGCTCCTAGAAACAAAATTTTCGTTTCTGGAAACGAAATTTTTGTTTCTCGGCTAAAATTTTCGTTTCTGGAAACAAAATTTTCGTTTCTAGAAACAAAAATTGTGTTTCTTAAGTGAATTTTGGGTTAACACATTTCCAAGTTTTATGATTATATGAGTAATTTAGCTGACGCAATACCACAACAATTTCGGTTGAAAAAGATTGCGTGTGCAGTTAATAAATGTAGTTGAACCTTTTATGCTAAGATAATGTATTTGATCCATTTATTTAAAAAATATTAAATAGCGTTTTATTTATATGAATTTAGTTAGGACGGGCATAGATCCAATTACGCATTAAGCAGCGGTGATCTGATTAATTATTTCGAAGAACAAATTCTTGTAAACAACAATAAATCAGGGATCTTTTAAATGTGGAACTTTTAGTTGCGCGACATGCGTGTGGTGTGCACACCGAAGTTTAGAAACAAGGTTTACTTTTTGGCTTGAATTGTTAGAGACCTCACGATTTATATTAAAGAAATAACAGTTTATTCTCCGTTATTATTATCGTGAGCGTTCGCACGAGTCCTCAAAAAGATAAACGCGTCTCCTACTGGTGCACCAGGGCCAAAAATCTTTACATAAACGCTTAATCCACGATTGCTTAATGTACTTAAAGAAAAAGGTTAGCTTTTCCAACTCTCACATACCACAACAATTTCGAGTCAAAGATATTGCGCGTGCAGTTAATAAATGTGGTTGGGCCTTGTTATACTAAGATTTTTTTTTTATTTAAATAAATACTAAATGTATTAACCTACAATATTGTAAATAACACATTAATTAGAACTTTTCACGGGCCGTAATAGAAAGAAATGTAATTAAAGAGTGATATAAATGTGTGCAACCGATCAACATTAAAACAGCTAGTCATAAAATGAGTTTAGCTTAGATTGACATTAAATTTGTTCTCAAAAAATAAACCTTATATCTCGTTTGGTTTTCAAACGCGCGCCATTCACTCACCCACACTACGTCAAATTATCAATATGTTCGCTTTGGGTTGAAATGAAACAGCTTGGATATAGCTAAATATTCGATTTGTTATAGTAAGTACTTGGAAATAGGTAGATGAGTGGATAACACATTTATAAATTTGCTCCCAAAAAATAAACCTTATATCTTTTTTGGTTTTCAAACGCGCGCCATGAACGCACCCACACTATACGTCAAATTATCAATATGTTCGGTTTGGGTTGACATGAAACAGCCTTGATATACCTAAATCGACGATTTATTGTAGTAAGTACATGAAAATTGGTAGATAAGTGGATAACACATTTATAAATTTACTCCCAAAAGATAAACCTTATATCTTCTTTAGTTTTCAAACGCGCGCCATGAACGCACTAACACTAAACGTCATATTATCAATATGTTCGGTTTGGGTTGACGTGAAACAGCTTGGATATACCTAAATCGACGATTTCTTATAGTTAGTAGATGAAAATTGGTAGATTACATACTCGTAAATTTGCTCACAAAATATAAACCTTATATCTCGTTTGGTTTTTAAACGCGCGCCACAAACGCACCTACACTACGTCAAATTATCAATATGTTCGCTTTGGATTGAACTGAAACAGCTTGGACATACCTAAATCGACGATTTGTTATAGTAAGTATATAAAAATCGGTAGATGGGTGGATAACACATTTATAAATTTGGTCCCAAAAAATAAACCTTATAGCTTGTTTGGTTTTCAAACGCGCGCCATGAACGCACCCACACCACGTCAAATTATCAATATGTTCGCTTTAGGTTGACATGAAACAGCTTGGATATACCTAAATCGACGATTTCTTTTAGTTTGTAGATAAAAATTGGTAGATGGGTAGATAACATACTCGTAAATCTGTCACAAAAAATAAACCTTATATCTCGTTTGGATTTTAAACGCGCGCCACAAACGCACCCACACTACGTCAAATTATCAATATGTTCGCTTTGGGTTAAAATGAAACAGCTTGGATATACCTAAATCGACGATTTGTTATAGTAAATACATGAAAATCGGTAGATGGGTGGATAACACATTTATAAAATTGCTCCCAAAAAATAAACCTTATATCCCGTTTGGTTTTCAAACGCGCGCCACGAACACACCCACTCTACGTCATATTATAAGTATTTTCTCTTTGGGTTGACATGAAACAGATTGGATATACCTAAATCGACGATTTATTTTAGTAAGTACATGAAAATTGGTAGATAGGTGGATAACACATTTATAAATTTGGTCCCAAAAAATAAACCTTATATCTCGTTTGGTTTTCAAACGCGCGCCATGAACGCAACCACACCACGTCAAATTATCAATATGTTTGCTTTCGGTTGACATGAAACAGCTTGGATATACCTAAATCGACGATTTCTTTTAGTTTGTAGATGAAAATTGGTAGATGGGTAGATAACATACTCGTAAATCTGTCACAAAATGTAAACCTTACATCTCGTTTGGTTATTAAACGCGCGCCACAAACGCACCCACACTACGTCAAATTATCGAAATGTTCGCTTTGGGTTATAATGAAACAGCTTGGATATACCTAAATCGACGATTTCTTATAGTTAGTAGATGAAAATTGGTAGATGGGTAGATTACATACTCGTAAATTTGCTCACAAAATATAAACCTTATATCTCGTTTGGTTTTTAAACGCGCGCCACAAACGCACCTACACTACGTCAAATTATCAATATGTTCGCTTTGGATTGAAATGAAACAGCTTGGACACACCTAAATCGACGATTTGTTATAGA
>CH000934.1:6672-26719 GCA_000149265.1 Ciona savignyi | reverse complement strand
ATTTAAACGCGCGCCACAAACGCACCCACACTACGTCAAATTATCAATATGTTCGCTTTGGGTTAAAATGAAACAGCTTGGATATACCTAAATCGACGATTTGTTATAGTAAATACATGAAAATCGGTAGATGGGTGGATAACACATTTATAAAATTGCTCCCAAAAAATAAACCTTATATCCCGTTTGGTTTTCAAACGCGCGCCACGAACACACCCACTCTACGTCATATTATAAGTATTTTCTCTTTGGGTTGAAATGAAACAGATTGGATATACCTAAATCGACGATTTGTTATAGTAAGTACATGAAAATTGGTAGATGGGTGGATAACACATTTATAAATTTGCTTCCAAAAAATAAACCTTATATCTTGTTTGGTTTTCAAACGCGCGCCATTCACGCACCCACACTATACGTCAAATTATCAATATGTTCGGTTTGGGTTGACATGAAACAGCTTGGATATATCTAAATCGACGATTTATTTTAGTAAGTACATGAAAATTGGTAGATAGGTGGATAACACATTTATAAATTTGGTCCCAAAAAATAAACCTTATATCTCGTTTGGTTTTCAAACGCGCGCCATGAACGCAACCACACCACGTCAAATTATCAATATGTTTGCTTTCGGTTGACATGAAACAGCTTGGATATACCTAAATCGACGATTTCTTTTAGTTTGTAGATGAAAATTGGTAGATGGGTAGATAACATACTCGTAAATCTGTCACAAAATGTAAACCTTACATCTCGTTTGGTTATTAAACGCGCGCCACAAACGCACCCACACTACGTCAAATTATCAATATGTTCGCTTTGGGTTATAATGAAACAGCTTGGATATACCTAAATCGACGATTTCTTATAGTTAGTAGATGAAAATTGGTAGATGGGTAGATTACATACTCGTAAATTTGCTCACAAAATATAAACCTTATATCTCGTTTGGTTTTTAAACGCGCGCCACAAACGCACCTACACTACGTCAAATTATCAATATGTTCGCTTTGGATTGAAATGAAACAGCTTGGACACACCTAAATCGACGATTTGTTATAGTAAGTACATAAAAATCGGTAGATGGGTAGATAACACATTTATAAATTTGGTCCCAAAAAATAAACCTTATATCTTGTTTGGTTTTCAAACGCGCGCCATGAACGCACCCACACCACGTCAAATTATCAATATGTTCGCTTTGGGTTGACATGAAACAGCTTGGATATACCTAAATCGACGATTTCTTATAGTTAGTAGATGAAAATTGGTAAATGGGTAGATTACATACTCGTAAATTTGCTCACAAAATATAAACCTTATATCCCGTTTGGTTTTCAAACGCGCGCCACGAACGCACCCACTCTACGTCATATTATCAGTATTTTCTCTTTGGGTTGAAATGAAACAGATTGGATATACCTAAATCGACGATTTCTTATAGTAAGTACATGAAAATTAGTAGATGGGTGGATAACACATTTATAAATTTTCTTCCAAAAAATAAACCTTATATCTTGTTTGGTTTTCAAACGCACGCCATTCACGCACCCACACTATACGTCAAATTATCAATATGTTCGGTTTGGGTTGACATGAAACAGCTTGGATATATCTAAATCGACGATTTATTTTAGTAAGTACATGAAAATTGGTAGATGGGTAGATAACATACTTGTAAATTTGCTTCCAAAAAATAAACCTTATATCTCGTTTGGTTTTCAAACGCGAGCCATTCACGCAGCCACACTAAACGTCATATTATCAATATGTTCGCTTTGGGTTGAAATGAAACAGCTTGGATATACCTAAATCGACGATTTGTTATAGTAAGTACATGAAAATCGTTAGATGGGTGGATAACACATTTATAAATTTGGTCCCAAAAAATAAACCTTATAGCTTGTTTGGTTTTCAAACGCGCGCCATGAACGCACCCACACCACGTCAAATTATCAATATGTTCGCTTTGGGTTGACATGAAACAGCTTGGATATACCTAAATCGACGATTTCTCATAGTAAGTAGATGAAAATTGGTAGATGGGTAGACAACATACTGGTAAATTTGCTTCCAAAAAATAAACCTTATATCTCGTTTGGTTTTCAAACGCGCGCCATTCACGCAGCCACACTAAACGCCATATTATCAATATGTTCGCTTTGGGTTGAAATGAAACAGCTTGGATATACCTAAATCGACGATTTGTTATAGCAAGTACATGAAAATCCGTAGATGGGTGGATAACACATTTATAAATTTGGTCCCAAAAAATAAACCTTATAGCTTGTTTGGTTTTCAAACGCGCGCCATGAACGCACCCACACCACGTCAAATTATCAATATGTTCGCTTTGAGTTGACATAAAACAGCTTGAATATACCTAAATCGACGATTTCTTATAGTAAGTAGATGAAAATTGGTAGATGGGTAGATAACATAATTGTAAATTTGCTCCCATAAAATAAACCTCATATCTCGTTTGGTTTTCAAACGCGCGCCATAAACGCACCCACACTAAACGTCATATTATCAATTATTTCGCTTTGGGATGAAATGAAACAGCTTGGATATACCTAAATCGACGATTTTTTATAGTAAGTACATGAAAATCGGTAGATGGGTGGATAACACATTTATAAATTTGGTCCCAAAAAATAAACCTTATATCTTGTTTGGTTTTCAAACGCACGCCATGAACGCACCCACACCACGTCAAATTATCAATATGTTCGCTTTGGGTTGACATGAAACAGCTTGGATATACCTAAATCGACGATTTCTTATAGTTAGTAGATGAAAATTGGTAGATGGGTAGATAACATACTCGTAAACTTGCCCACAAAATATACCTTATATCTCGTTTGGTTTTCAAACGCGCGCCACAAACGCACCTTCACTACGTCCAATGATCAATATGTTCGCTTTGGGTTGAAATGAAACAGCCTTGATATTCCTAAATCGACGATTTGTTATAGTAAGTACATGAAAATCGGTAGATGGATGGATAACACATTTATAAAATTGCTCCCAAAAAATAAACCTTATAGCTTGTTTTGTTTTCAAACGCGCGCCATTCACGCACCCACACTACGTCAAATTATCAGTATTTTCGCTTTGGGTTGAAATGAAACAACTTGGATATACCTAAATCGACGGTTTGTTGTGGTAAGTACATAAAAATTGGTAGATGGGTAGATAACATACCTTTAAATTTGTTCCCCCAAAAAAACTTATATCTTGTTTGGTTTTCAAACGCGCGCCACAAACGCACCCACACAAGGTCAAATTATCAAAATGTTCGCTATATCGATCTTATTTAATTCCATAATACTACAATATATGAAAACATTAATCCCTTGTTCAGATTAACATGCAATTCTCAATACAGGCATGAATATTAACTATTTTAGGACATTGGTTCAACTGTCATTCAATCACAATCATTAAAAAGTGGACCTGTTAGATTTAATATAATATGTTAGAAAATATGATTATCGTTTATAGGAAAGAAAAATGACAATCGTTTTTAAAGGACAATTTTCAAACATATTACGGAAACACCTTAAGTCATTTTCTTATATACGTCATTGACGTGATATCAGCCCGCTTTCATATATAAATGTCGACAAATTTTCGCAGTATATTAATGAACGTTAGGTGTGATGCTGCAATTAACACACATCAATTTTTTACAATATAATTAAATATATTCTTTATTGCGAACCAAGTTCTCATTTTCCGTTCTGAATTAACCATCATTGAGTAAAGTCGATGATCTTGCCACTTAGTTTAACTACGTATTGCAAAACTTGTTGTTTATTATGGATAAACACAATGATTGCAGAAAAAGTATGTTGTAGCAGAACTAACCAAATGACACACCACAAAGGCGAGTTTCGGAAAGCAAAAAATCTAAAAATCATTAACGTAATCACTTTTGGAGTAATTATCATCATCCATTTTATCTTTAGTCACGTAATTTTCGTTTTTTGTTATTTTTACGACAGTTTGTTCATGTATATCTACCTGAAAATCTCTCTAATGTTATTCTAAATTAAAATCATTATTTATGACGAGTTTTTTTAATGTTTATCGGTTACACGAATTTAAATCACTATTTTAACCCCGTTTGTTTCTATTACCGCCCGTAAAAAGTACTAATCAGTGTATTATTTTTAATATTGGTGGGTTCATACATTTATGTTTCATTTAAATGAATACAACAAATACATTATCTTATTTTAAAAGGTCCAACTACATTTATTAACTGCACATGCAATCATTTTCACTCGAAATTGTTGATATTGTGTCAGCTTAACGAATTATGTAATCATAGAACTTGGGAAATAATAATCCTAAACTCATTTAAGAAACACAAATTTCGTTTCTAAGAAACGAAAATTTTACCCCGAGAAACGAAAATTTTGTTTCCAGAAACGATAACGAAAAGTTGTTATGTTAGTATTATGACAGTAAAATGTGATATCGCATGCCTTCGTGGTTTAAGAGTTTTAAATCTTTCTAAGAGGTGAATCGGTCAAAACATGGGCAAGTACAATTTGTCTTCAAAACTTTGTAGGACAAATTAAGTAACCGCTTTCTGCTATAGAACATTTAGCTTATGTGCTACTCGATGACGCACGTGATTAATAAACACATGATCACAAACTGAGCACCATATTTTGTAATTTTGTGTAGCAAACAAAAAAAATCTTTCTGGTTGTGGGGATTACACAAGTAATAATGTAACTTTATTATGAGTCATTATTCACACCACTATTAGGCAGGTGATTGTACTGATAACTCGAGTTTAATTATGACATCATAATAACGCGCGACAAAGCTGATTTCTCACGCCGCCAATGTTCTGCATGACGTCACTGTGACGTTTTACCAATTTTAACTAGGCTGGTTCATGTGAATAAAAGAAATATTCCCCGGGTTAAGTATCGAAACCAACATGGGCCGGTCCATAACTACGAATCTGTCGCGCTAACCATTCGGCCAGACACCGTTATTGCATTAAAAGAAGTTATATGGTTGTTTTACTGTTTGACCTCTAGTGCCACCTAACTTCTAAAAAAATTATCTAATACATTTTTTTTCAGAAACGAAACTTTCGTTTCTGCCTTTTCGCTTTGGAAAAATTTCGTTTCTCACCGTTACATGGGAACGGGGCTATAATGTGTTTGAAACTGAGCCCGGTAAAAATTTGGAAATTTAGGAACAAATGGGAATTTATATAAAAATTCCATCATATACCGTATATAACACACTGCAATGTAACCCGAACCCGACTGTGGGCTTGCGTTAATCTCACATTTAGCGTGTGGTAGGCCTAAAGCTAAAGCGCTTTCCATTTCACGAGGATACAAGTTAACATTATACATTATTGTTGGTGAAGCGCAAATCTCAGCAATGACACGTTCAAGTATCTTCTGTTGCAGAATGTAACGAGCCAAACAACAACCGCATCCCACCCCGACGGAACCCCATCCCACCATTCATCCCCACAACCGTCCAACCTCCAAGGCGCGGCGGGAGAAGAAGATGCAATAGAGGTCGACAAAGATCAAGAAGTGGATCGGACTCGTCCGGAAATAGCGATTCATCTTGCTCCGGATCAGATTCAGATGATGATGATGATGATAAGAAAAAAAAGAGGAAGAAATCAAAAAGTCGATCTCGATCTCGAAGCCGATCCGGAAGCCGTTCCCGCAACCGATCCCGTAGTCGGTCCGGCAGCCGTACCCGCAACCGGTCCGGCAGTCGATCTCGCAGTCAATCCGGCAACCGGACTGGAGGGTCGCATGGCAATACTGGAGGATACAGCTACCGAACCAGCACGAGAACGTGGTAGACGTCACATCCGAAACATGGAGGCTTAACTTCCGAAATATAATTGGTGAATAATATATTGGAAAACATATGGGTGGAAAATAAATAACACTGCAGTGAATCGTCTTGGTTGGTTGGATTTTTGTGTCAATTGACCTAGGTAGTGGGTCAGGAGTAAGGTGTCTGGAACCCAGTATTTGCAATAAGGTGGACCGCAGTCAGAATAACATATTAGATGTTGTGTGACAGTATAAATATAAAATAAACAAACTTGGACAGAAATGGATAATACGAAAATAATACGAACATATAACTTTGATTTTTGCCATACTTGGCCAATACAAGGTAAAACAGTAAATAATACAGGAAAATTGAAACCGGCCAAGAATGTGCCAAAGATATTTTTTGACTGGGTAGGCCTACTTATAACTATATTGTGTGAGGAAGTATGCTGTGGAAAGGGTCAGCGATGATGCAAGAAATTGTATTGTTACGGTTGAATGTATAACGTGAATTAAGCACACAGCGTGGGGTCGGGTCAGTCTTAGAGGTCCATCGATTACATTCTAAGATAGTAACTGATCGCTTGGTTGAATGAATCAGTTGCAGGATCGAAACTGTGTTCTTGTGAAAGCACTTGACGGAAATCGGATCTATTTGGTGTTTGTTGAATGCATTGCTATATGTTTTTTTTGTTCAAATCCGTAAAACCACTTGGTTTTAGACTATACTTTTTGAATTACATAATACGACCAGACAACGACTGGTTTCAAACCACACTTTATCGGTTGACAGCTCGACGTGGTACGAATGAGCCGAGATTAAGATAAAGAACTGTCCAGCATATAGCAAACACATTAGCCTACTACTATATCAGTGTGCGTGTGTTTTTACTTTTTTTACCGGGCTGAATTTCGAACCCATGTTGGCTCGTGACTAACACCGTTTTTTTATATATAAGGAGCGGTGTATGAATCGGTTGCGTTAACCATTCGGCCACACAACAATTCAGCTGTGTGTGTTTTAAAAATTTCCCAGCAAACTTTGTGCATGTAATTGTTCTTTAAACTACTGCCATCCAGCCAAGCGGAAACATCGATTTAACACTGCAGGAGGTACGAGAAGTGAAAAGAAACGTTGACCAAAACAGCGGGGTGCAAGGAAATGTGAGGTGTTAAGTTTACAGTAGTTGTGGAAGCCATCCACCGCAAAAGCAAGTGTTATAAATTGAGCTACGCTTTATACTTTGCTAAAAAAGCAAGTGATATAAATTGATCTTGTTTTTTTTGCGCAAAAATCTAGTAATAAAAATTAAGTTAAGTTTAAAATTGATTCATTCTCTTTGTGCACGCTCGACATAGAAATATATTAAACCAAAACAGGCTGTTATTTTTGTTTGAGTCTAATATCCAGCCCAGTCAAAGCAAAAGGTGTTGTTATGGCGGCAGCTTTAAATTCTTCGCCAGCTTCAGGTAAATTCTTTTTGTTTTTTTTATCAACGATTTAATGTGATGTAATAGCTTATTCGTGTATTTATTGTTAATAAATCTTTAAAGCGTCAAATTAAGATAAAAATACATAAAAAGCTGCCTTGATATTATTACAATGAATAGGCCCATCATGAACACTTACGAGTAAGGCCAGGTCTTTCCTTTTTATCAAGTCTTGTATGCACTAAAATCAGGCGTTTTTACCTCAGCCCTGAAACCAGGGGTTATAAAGTATGGTAGCATATTTATAGACATGAAAGGATAGCACATTTCGCTTGCACAATAAAACCTCTTAGGTATTCAAAGTTACACCACGATAACACCACAGTGCAGTCAAACAATTATTTTATAAGTTATTGCCCACCCAGGTGTGAAATTGTCTTTCTTTACAGTTTGGTCGATAAGTATATTATATTCATCGCACTGTAATAGATTTGCACGTCTTATGAAGTTTTTTTCCAATTTAAGGAATAAAACTTAAATATCACATCTTATCCCAATTAACAAACTTTTTTATCCATTTTTAAATGTTCTGGTATAACAGGCAGCCAGTTCCGTGCCACGAAGATTTGGAAAACTTTGATTGAACATCTTCGTGACCACGCCAATGTTAAACGCAGACGTAATGTCAAGAAAGCATACGATGAGTGTTTTACTGGTGAGTTTTCCAGTAGTTCTTTCTTTAGAATGAAACATGTGCTGTTATTTAGTTACAATTTTTTTTAAACCATAGTCTGCTAACCCACACTATGTGTTTAAGATCAGTTGTTATAATTATAAAAAAGAAGAACTGTTGAAAAGAAGTATAAATGTCTAAGAGATTGTTGCATCGTTTTTATTTAAATTTTGGTTTGGTTACTGTCAGAGCTAACTTTAAGTAAAACAGCAATACACATTCACAAAAGGGACCTTATTAGATAGGCTACCTTATATTAGCTGGTTAACATACTGCCTCTTTAATATATACAGGTGCATTTTTCTTTACCCATAATAGTCCAATATTATCAATCTGTTTTACAATGAATCAGCTTTTAAAGAATTCTTACAAGCAAATGATTAAAATTTGATTTAAGCGATTTCATAATTTAAATATTGAACAAACAGGTTCAAACGCAGTCGATGTTTTATTCCGGTTTGTTCGTTTGCATCCGGAGCAATTTTCCACCACCGGATCCATATCAAGGGAGAACGTGGTTCGGCTCTGCCAGGCTTTCCTCGACAACAATGTCTTTCGACCAGCGGGTGGGAGCAGTGAGTCGGAAAAGCTGATCAAATTCGAGGACTCGACAATCGCGCTGTACCAGTTCACTCAGGAGATAAATTCCAGCGTCAAACCACTGATTAACCGACAAGCGCTGGGTGAAATCGATAATGACTTACGCAATGGAATGGACCAAATTTCGATTTCGGCCGAAAATTCAAAAACAACTCCACGAGGAAAGAATATATTAATCCCGACGCGCAAACAAGGCACCAGTCGGTCAAGATTTCCCTCGTTTGGTGGAATATCAGCGCAAAGTTTCAAGGAAACCTTCACGGTACCAACCCACAGTAGCGGATCTGATGAGGAGAATATACCAGACCAACGAGCGGGTCGACAGTTGAAACGAGCCTCCAGCTTCGTAGGAATGGTGGTGAAACGATCGTCATCAGATTCTAACCTTCCTCAGGATATGTCATCCGCCTCGGTAATTTTCTGCTTTTGTAAGCAGACAGTCTTTTTTATTGTATTCAATCTTATGAAACCAAAGCCATTACATTAGACGTTTAACCCTTTACCAGTTCCTTATCCTTTGCAATATATAGTACAGTACCGCTAGGGCGAAAAAAATCTTATGATTTGATTAGAGTTTGTATTGGTTAATGCAGACAATACATATACCGGTACCAATTTAATACCAAATCCGTATAGTCCGCCCGGTTGGTCGAACTGTTAAGTGCGGCGCCTTTCAATCGAAAGGTTGCAGGTGCGAAACTGGTTGCTAGCTAGTCGGTTGTGTCCTTGGGCAAGGCACTTTACGGACATTGCCTGAACCCAGCGGATTAATGGGTTCTACCAAATTGAAGGAACGTCTGTATCATATGCAACACACTGCAATAGCTCCGGTAACCCGACGATGGGCGCGAGGTGATCTGACGATTGCCTGTGGTTTTCCCATTCACGGGGATAAACATGAATATCCTATCCTATCCGTATTGTTGACAAGCCTTTTAGGAGTTCAAAACCTTGCCCGGTTAAAAAATACAGAGTACTGGTAATTGATTGAACAAAGTCATAGTTGTATTTAACATTCAATTTGTTATAATTACCTTAACCTTCTGCAATCCATAGTCGTCTTCTGACAATGATCCTGATGGTAAGAAGAAACCAGACGAGCTGAGCAGAGGTGGTAAGCTGAGGTTGAGTCAACGATTATCATTTCGGAAGAAGTCTCTAAGGTCAGGACATTGTTTTGATCACTGCAACATCTGCACGTTATAACATTATGCTCACTTATAACACTATGTTCCACTTATAACACTATGTTCCACTTATTACATTATGTTCCACTTTATATTGAGCCTCATTATTTTGCATGGTCTTGTCACATTTAAACTTGCATGGCATGGTGACCAATTGGTGACCACTTAAACCTCAGTTCAGGGAGAGAATACCCCGACCCCACACCGGATCCAGCCTCTGTTTCCCCTTGTAAACGGAAGAAAGAACAGCGAAAACCCAGAAGGTCTATGACCCCACGGAAACCCCCTAAACATGACCCCCGCCGTCAAAGCTTAGCCCCGCCGGAAAAACCAAGGCGTTCTTTACGACGTTTATTATCGACACCTTCTATTGTCTCGAAGAAATCATCACAAAGGGCCGATAATGATGTCATAAAGCATTGCGACAGAATCCCACCGCTGCCCAGCCATCACAGAAGCGATGCAAATAACAACGGAACTAAAACTCCGAAAACTAACCAGCACAAAGGAAATCCGATCATTTTCACCCCAGCATGGAGATACCCAGCTGAAGACAACTCAAAGCATTTAAAGAAAACCCGACGAAAAACCAGAGATCAACATGAAATCGCTTCAGATTTGTTTCACGAAACCTCAAAATCGAGGTCAAATCGGTCCAAGAGAAGCAGCCATGCTGGTGGCCCTTTGACCCCACCTGCTGGTATAGGAGAAACACCGTCGCGGTTTCGATCGGAAAAATACGTCGGATATTTATCCTCGTTTTCAGGTTTGGCGCAACGCATGTCCACAAAACGAAAATCTTTGAGGTAATTTGATCATCCAAAATGTATATTAAATATATTATTTTTTGTCTAAATACAATTAACCTACAATTAAATTAAATTACTACAAGAATAGATTAAACATTAAGTACGTTTCAGACTGTAATGTTGCAATAAGGTTTTGTGTATGCCTGTATGGCAGGTTTCATTTTAATTTCATCCACAATTTGATTTCATCGCTGGTGTGAGGTGGTTATTTTAAGTTCTGCATGTCTTCGCATGTTTAGACTCAATTAACATGGAAAGTTCTATGTTCTAATAATTTCCATAACTAATTAAAAGGTCAACTTAATTAAGATTTTCTTCCAAAATTTCATTTAACTTTCAACTCAGTCTTGTAAAGTAATTAAAGCATTTTAAAGAATTATGTGGCATATTGCCCCGCTGGTAAATATTTATGTCTGAAAAGGATACTAATGTTGCCCCCAGATGAAAGCTAGTCTTTATTGGTGGGTGCAAAAGTGCAATGTTAAACTACAAAAAGTGTTTTCACTATCCAACTATATATTGTTTGTCAGTCTTTTATGATTTGCAATTATAAATAGGGGTGTCAGGCAGGTGTGGTAAGGGTGCTAAGGTTGTCATAAGTGTCAGAGGTGGAACTTGGTTTTCTGAATGGGACCACTATTCGTTACCAGCAACTACTAAAGTCACTCACCCATCATTTACCCACTTCTCACCCACATAGGCGCTCGGAACAATCAGCGTCGCGGCTCACCGGCTCCTGCGTCATCAAGAATCAATCGGTTGCTAACGGCAACACTGCCGAGGCAGCCAAGCAGAACAAAATCGCTGGAGTGAAACGAAAGTTGACCGAACAAGGTAAACAAATAATCAGATAAGAACAAAAAAATGTTAGATAAAAACTAATAACTTTTTAAACTTAAATTTATTTTTTGAACAAAATTGTGTTTATTGTGGTCAAAATTTGCAATAAAAATAAAATTATACTTTGCAGTCTAATATAGAATTATATCGCAAGTATAAGTTTATAATGTTTACGATAGAAATCCTACACTTACAACGAGAATGTGTGAGGGTTCGTTTGCTACAAATTCTCGATCTGCAGTTTGTGGATAGTTTAATCACATCGCCCACTTATGATAAGAAGAATGCTGGAGGTAAATGTTACTTCTCAACTTTTTTTCTCAAAAATTCTGCAGTAGATGACATTATGAAAGCATCCATCCACCCTAACAATAAAATCCTAGCATAAATGCTGTACATTTTGCAATAAATATATGTTGATATTTCATATGAAAAATAATAGAATATTTGGCTGTCATGCAGAATAATTTTACTTCTCAGATTATGTAGTGTATACTCATGATTTAAGCTACTTGAAAAATTTAACCTTTTTGTACCAAAAAATGCTTCCCAGATAAGTTTGGAGGCCAAGTTCCTGGTATACACAGCACCCAGTATAGTGATGTGGTGTCAGCATACAACAGGTTTGTTTTCGTGTTCATCTTGATAACCTTGAACCACAACCTTTAATCTAATTACCCTGAATTTCCAATATTAGACGAATGCGGGCTATACATGCAAAAGGGCTTTTCTAATAACTACCAATCTGACTGATTATTTTAGTAGGTCTGAACATTTGCTCAAGGGTTGTTAAATGGAAATAAATCAGTAGCTAGTCGAATATGTCCATTGGAACAAGGCACTTAGCAGACATCAACTGACCCCAGTGGTTTTTATTTATTTACAAAAAATTTTATAAAGCAGTTATAATTTGCCACAGCATCAATTTTAAATAACAAGGAATTTATTCCATTTAATTATCTACTCTTAAGCTTAAATATTCCTTGAAAATTTAAGACTTGATCTTCCATACTATCCCTACAACATGTAACAAACCTTCTAGTGACGATGAATGGGTGGCGGGAGCACTGGGCGTTCTACAGCATCTTCCCAACGGCTACGACATTCTGCGCAAGCATGCTCGTGATACACCGGCGATGAAAAAGATCAAGGTAGGCCTGGTTGCTTTGGTAGCCTCTATCTTACAAGTCTTCAACACTTTTGTTGTCATCAACAAATTATCATGAATGTGATAGGCATAACTCGATAGTCTTTGTCTTGCAAGTCTATCCACACTTCTCTGTTTTTTTGTTATTAATATATTTTAGTTTATTTTTGTTGTTCAACAAGTTAATAGTCACCTTACAACTATGTCCCCTCTTCTCTGTTGTTCTCTCTTTTTGTTATCATTAACATTTTTTGTGGTCAACACATTTTTTTGTTTCATCAACAAGTTGATTATAAAGTTGATAGCCGTCACCTCACGAGTCTATCAACATTTCTCAGTTGTTTCGCCATTATATTGTCATCAACAAGTTGACAATAAATTTTTCCGTAATCTTTGAAGGATATCAAACAATCAGCTTGTGTTCTCATTTCAGCTGTTTTTCTCCATATCGGATTACTACAAATCGCTGAGTCATCCACTGATTGACGAGTCGTTTTCAGAGATAATTGAATCTGTAACCAACATGTTGGGTGAGTTGAATGGTCACGTTCAACTGTGTAGGCAGCATTACTGCTGGAGATTTGTTGAAATACTTAGCATCTAATGCATTCTGCCCACGGTTGAGTTTCCAATGTTATTGTATTACAGTGCGATTAACCGCTTAATCGATTTGTCACAGTTAAAATCAAGTAACAGTTACCTGATTTCTGTATACTATACACCAAATAAAAAAAAATAGTTCAGTTTTCTAAAAAAGCTTAAAAGCATTTTTTCTTTTTGTATATGAAAATGGAACGGCAGCCCTTTGCTAGCTCAAAAATCAATGCTTTGATGCTTAATCAGATTTTTAGTGAAATGCACCTAAAATTCAGCTGTAGTTATAAACCCTACCAATCACCCCCATTGTCAACCCCCCTCCACCCACAGAAAGCAAACCAGTGTCTGGTTGTTTGGAAGCCGTCCAACTATTCTTCCACTTACTCCCCGAGCCTCGGTTACACGAGTTGCAACATTTGTTCACATTCCTTCACCACGTTGTGTCTAGTACCGATGTCCTTCTCACTTCCAAGGTTAGTTTCACCGGTTGGTGATATTGAAAACAAAGGATGTCTATTACAGAATTAAGATTCGAATAGAAAATAGTTCAGAATTCATTTTTGATTCTACCAATTCAAAATTAAATGGTTTTAGCGGACAAAAACAGATTTGGATAAGGACACCCTACATACACACATCCCCAGTCCGTATATTCACATGCATTATCTTATAATATTTAAAATGACAAAATACCTTCTCTAACTTATGGTAATTGATTTAGGTTTAAATATCAATTCTTGGTTTCAGACACTTTAAAGTTGTTCGTGGCTTACTGTAATCTTATGTGGTTATTTTTGAAAACAAAAATCTCTAAAAGTGACTACAACTAAAAACTATTGACATTTAAACACCTCCCCCCCACCCTTCCAGTGCAATCTAAAGTTGTCTGTGGCTTTCTGTACTCATATGTAGTTTTTTTTAAATAAACATCTCTAAATTGACTACAAATTGACATTTAAACACCCTCCCCCTCCCCAACCCTTCCAGTGCAGCAACAAGTTGCTGGTGATCCAAACCTTCTGCGCTCCTGTCTTTCCTCGTGTGGACAAATCGGAGTTGTACGACCGTAGAAGCGCCGGACTCTTCCTTTTCATCATTGAAGAGCGCCATCGAGCGTTCAGGTTGCCGACAACGGTTGCCAGGACGATGGAGCGCAAACAAAGGTTGATGGAGACGGGGGAAGCGGAGAGTCCGTCGTGTATCCCAGGTGGGTGGGAGTGAAATCAGGAAATTGGAGGCTTCTGGGGCCTTTTTATGATGGATGGGGGTGCTGTTGCCACTGTATTTATTAATTGGAGAATTTATCACCGTAAATGTTTAAATTTATGCTGATCAGATCATGGGTGGGGATGAAATCAAGCAATTGGTGACTTGTTGTCCCCAACTTGAGATTTATTACTGCAATTGTTCAAATTTACCCTTTACTTTGTGCTGAAGGGTGGGATAAGGAATTGAAACAAGAAATTAGGGCTTTTGTTACCAGAGAGGGGCCTTTTTATGCTGTATGGGGTGATGTTGCCACTGTATTTATCAATTAGAGAATTTATTACCAACGATGTTTAAATTTATGCTGATCAGGGCGTATGCTAAGGTTACAGCTATTGTGGTGTGTTACATATGATGGAGACATTGGTAAAGTTTAAGTGCACGACCCATTACACCATTAGGCTCAGGCGATGCGTGATGCAATAGAAAACAACCGATTAACAACAGATGCTTTACACAACCTAGCTACCCACTTCCAACTACAAACTCGCTGACGTTTAGAATAAGATAGGATAGTCAGGTTAATCCTCTTGAATGGGAAAACCAAGGGGTTAACACACAGGCAATCGTCATATCACCTCGCGCCCACCGACGGGCTATCGGAGCTATTGCAGTGTTTTTGTATAATTTAGACATTCTTTATTTTGGTAGAACCCATTGTTCCACTGAGTTCCGACAATATTAGCTAAGTACTTTTGCCCAAGAACACAACCGACTATCTAGCAACCAGTTTCAAACCTTCAACTGAAAAGGGACGCACTAACCCACCAAGCTAACTGATCGTTTCCTCCCCAGAAGCGGCATTCTGTTGCATGATAACAAGCAAGGAATACAACCAGCAGCGCGGTGACTTCACCCAGCACCACATACTGGAGCTTGCGCGAGCCATTACCTCCAACCAATCCAACCTTCCCGCGAAAAAGAAAAAGGAATTCATGAAACGAATCCAATCCACCCACCCATCCACATTCGAACGCTTGCACGGACCCATGAAAGCTATACACAACATTACCCCCTACGCAGAACCCCCTAAATTGCCCCAGCCAGTTATTATAAAAGCCCCGAGCTCAGACCCACTTAGCCGCAGAAGAAACAAATCCAAACGCAACCAGACTTATCTTTAAACCACCATGCCAACCTTTTGGCTTGATTAATCTAGTAACGCTATTTAGTTGGAGCAGTAGCGCACTAGAATGGCATTTCTTTGTTTATCTTTCACAAAAAAATGAAATATGTGAATAATGAACAGGATTAGAACTTACACCGCGATAACCTCTAACGCCATACTTATTAAAGAACTTACCAACTGAAATCGCAATACTTTATAACATTCCACCTTATACCTTATCAAAATACCCAATTGTTCCGCTTTTTGTTTTTCCATTGAATCATTTTCTGTCATTTTCCCATCGTTGTACACAATCATAGCTCTCCATATTGTTATCGCTTCTCTGTCAACTGTGCTAGCTGTACTGTGATCATATTAAGTAACGTTCTTGCTAGGTGCTAATTAGATCGAATAACTTTCATTAATATCATTGAAATCGTTAATAAAATGAATTCATCAAGTTTTGTTTGTTACAAGACAACAAGAAAAGAACTTAGAACCAGGTGGCATATACAGCAAGCGTTACAACACAAGCAATTGTTCAATAGTGTTAACCAGGGGTCGTCAACTTTCGGACCTTTTATTCTTTCTGATTAGGCTCTTATTAATTCTGTCGCAACTGTATCGAGTGCTTAGTAAGTTTAATACCAAAGCATAGGTTTAACGAATAGAATAGTCCGGCCCGTTGGTCTAACAGTAAAGTGCGTCGCCATTCAATCGAATCTTCTGGTTTCAGGCAATGTCCGTAAAGTGCCTTGCCCAAGGACATAACCGACTAGCTAGCGACCAGTTTCGCACCTACAACCTTTCGATTGAAAGACGTCGCACTTAACCGCTAGACCACCGGGCCGGACAAAAAAAAAGGTTGCAGGTGCGAATCTGGTCGCTAGCTAGTCGGTTGTGTCCTTGGGCAAGGCACTTTACGGACATTGCCTGAAACCAGAAGATTAATGGGTTCTACCAAATTGAAGGAACGTGTCTATCATATATACAACCCACTGCAAGAGCTCCGGTAACCCGACGATGGGCGCGAGGTGATCTGACGATTGCCAGTGTGTTAACCCCCTTGGTTTTCCATTCACGGGGATAAAGATGAATATCCTATCTTATAGCACCCCCTCTTCATCTTATACGGTGTTGTTTTCTTTTTATTGAAAAAAATATTGTGAGTTTTGCGGTTCCCTATGATTTTTATTATGTAGAATATCTTTTAAAATGGTTCTTTGTGTGTAAAAGGTTGCCGAACCCTGGTCCAACCAGAGGTATTGTGTTAAATATGATTGATAACGTATGTTTTATGATTTGTCAAGGATTATGTTTTGTGCATGTAGCTACACCAAAGCAAAGGACGGTTATCAAAATGATAATCATCAGATTACCTCGCGCCCACCGTCGAGTTACAGAAGCTATTGCATTGTGAGGAGTTTATTCAGATTTAGTACAATTTATTAACTAACTGGGTCCAGGTGGTTTCGGTTGGTACTTTATTGAACGATGCAATAGGCTAGTCATCAACAGGTTTTGAATATACGACGTAGATTGGTCCACATCTATGTTGCGTGACACAATAGTATCACATTCATAGAAATCTTGTACATTACAAAGTTGGTCATTCTGGAAGCAATTTAACCCGAGTCGCAAAAGTATTATTTAAAAACTAATTAAACAGTGCAGATATATTGCCCTGGTAATTTATTTGTTGCGGCGACGGTTGTTACGGTTATAATGTATAAAGAGATAATTAAGTTTTAACAATAACCAAGAAAAATATATTCGAAAGTGCATAAAGATGTTAAAATCTTTTGTTTGTGCCTCGGGTTAAAGTGCTAACATGTATAAAGTCTGCCCGTTTTGTTGTTGGTTATGCACTATTCTATTTAATTTAAACAAAATTTCCCTACTTTTTAGATAATCTGTCAATATTTTACTTTAGCTAGTGTCCCGCCAGATCAGACTACGTCTCCCCAATTTTATTCCTTTAAAGTTTTAGATATTTTAATCGCTTTTCCAATTTAACATGGTATTTCCAATTACAACTATTATGAACCATAGTTTGCGAATGTGATCTTTTGTACAGTTTGTTTTGATTTTTCCAATGGGTAGGATAGGAATGACTTAGTCATAAGTCTCATTCTGGTTTGTTTTTCATGATTCGGCTGTAGTATGCTTTATTCTTTTCCACGTACAATTTTTTCAGTTAAATTGACAAAACTCTACTATATATTATTTGAATGAGGACGGTTATTACACCAGAAACGTTGTGATTTAACTGTCACAGAGTACCCACTAATATCCGCTTTCATGTTTTTCCCCAGTACTTACTAACAATTTTTCTCTCTGTTTCTTTCCCAGTTGTTTATATTAGAAGTGAAACATGGCACCACCGGCTGTTGGAGAACCTGCTGGTGAACCCATCCAGGACCAACAAATATGGGACAATGCTGAGGTTTGTAACCAAACAAACAAGTTTATTCGAATTCCGACCGGTTAGTCTAGTGGTTTATTGCGACGCCTGTCAACCGAAATGTAGCAGGTTCGAAACTGGTCGCTAACTAGTCGGTTGTGTCCTTGGGCAAGTCCTTGTACTAACTAGTCCGTTGTCCAACAAACTTGCAAGTTTATTTGAATTAGTTATTATAAATTTTAAATTTAACAAGAATTTGAGTTAATTTTGAGTTTAACAAGACTATTCCCATGTCAATGCTACTCAAGTTTTTGTTTTAAATTTAATTTCCATGGGGTTTTCACCCACCTATATTTGAAGTATAATTTGAACCTCTTCACCCTAATTTGCAGGAAAGCCTTGCTGAAGAAATACTCAATATGAGCACAAGTGAAATTAACAGTCGAACCAAACTGCTTGACAATGATATTAAGGTAAATAATTAATGCAATATTACGGATTCAGTTGCCATTGGAGATCAATGAATGTGCTTACTTTTAGCATTACTCAACTCAGTAGTATCAACTGAATCGTATAAGTTTAAAGTCATGACTGCCTTTCCACACACTGTAAGAGCTTCTGAAGGCATGATTTGTATTACTGTTCATTTAAGTAACCTCTTTACATTGATTCCACCCAGTGGTTTTTAATGATTCTTCCAAATCTAGAGTCATGTATGACGATTTACAGACTGTAATAGTCCAACAATTTTACCATGGACATGAGGTGTATTATGATGTCTTGACTTATCACCCATAAGAATATAAATGAACCAGCCATCCACATACTGTAAAAGCTCCAGCAACTTAACTGTGGGCATGAGGTGCCACTTTACATTGCTTTAATCCAGTGATAACCATCAATTACACAATTTCCAGATCATGAAGAGCGAAACAATGCGGATATCCCATGAACTACAATCCATGAAAGAGAAAATCAAGGAAAACGCTGAAAAGATCAAAGTGAACAAAACTTTGCCGTATCTTGTGTCCAATGTTATTGAGGTGAGGATTTAAACGTGTTTATTTTTTTAGTTGTTCCAGAAATAGATATGGCACCCCAGTCCTAAGTTAATCACATAAGGTTGTTATAATCTTTGCAGAGCTACTGCCCCAGTAAATGCTTATAATTAACCTGTACCCCTCACTTGTGGAGTTACAGTACGTGGGTTACATATAAAGTAATTATGTTTTGTCCGAATTATGTAGAGCCTAAATAAGCTCTGCCCAATTTCTCTTAGGCAAGTTACCCCTACATGTTTAGATTTACTCCTTTTTTCTTACCTTCCAGCTACTGGACATTGTTAATTTTATATTTTAGGGCTTTACACTGTTAATTAAACAATGTAGAACCCTAGAATGTGAAACCTTGGTCAATAACTCATACACTAGGTTAACCCTGGGTCAATGACCCATACACTAGGTTAACCATGCATTAATGGCCCATTCAATAGGTTAAACCTTGGGTCAATGACCCATTCAATAGGTTAACCCTGGGTCAATGTCCCATTCAATAGGTTAACCTTGGGTCAATGACCAATTCAATAGGTTAACCTTGGATCAATGACCCATACACTAGGTTAACCCTGGGTCAATGACCCATACACTAGGTTAACCCTGGGTCATTGACCCATACACTAGGTTAACCCTGGGTCAATGACCCATACACTAGGTTAACCCTGGGTCAATGACCCATACACTAGGTTAACCCTGGGTCAATGACCCATACACTAAGTTAACCCTGGGTCAATGACCCATACACTAGGTTAACCCTGGGTCAATGACCCATACACTAGGTTAACCCTGGGTCAATGACCCATACACTTGGTTAACCTTGGGTCAATGACCCATACACTTGGTTAACCTTGGGTCAATGACCCATACACTAGGTTAACCCTGGGTCAATGACCCATACACTAGGTTAACCCTGGGTCAATGACCCATTCAATAGATTAACCTTGGGTCAATGACCCATTCATTAGGTTAACCCTGGGTCAATAACCCATACACTAGGTTAACCCATATTTCCCCATCAGCTACT
>CH000937.1:55678-68072 GCA_000149265.1 Ciona savignyi | reverse complement strand
TACCATCATCATCTACAACCAAGTCCTGAGGAAATATATTCAAAGTTACAAAGCAGAAATACAATGTATAAAATTGCATATATATATAGAAAATCCGAATTCCAATGAATATTTAAATTGGCAAATCGTTAAAATTGTTTCCATTCTTTATGATTTTTTCATTAATTTTTTTTAATTTTATTATTGTATAACATATGTATATTTTTAAAATGTGGTAGAAAGTAGCAAATTGAGGCAGTTGTGTACAAAGTTATCAGAGAACTACTTGATGCAGTATATACCGCACACTTAATAAATATAGACAACCGTATTTGCAATACACAAGAATTATGTTCCTATTTAAATTTATATTTGCGCCAATATGCAATCCCCGATCAGTAGCCTGCTGTAAGCTTAAAAAACAAAGGAGGCACAAAAAATAAAATGGTGGGTGATCTATACCAGGGCTTCTTAAACTTTTAAGCTAGCGATCATCTTTAATTTAGTGTAATTTCGGGAAAACCTTCTTCACGTTTAAAGTCTAAAAACGCACAAGGACAAGGTATAGTGGTTTGTGTGAAATTGATTCCCATGATTCAGGCGGATTAGTGACTTGTCTGTATGATTCCAGTGAAATTATAAGAGAGGTTATTCATCTTTATCCCTGAGAAAGGAAAAATACAAGGGATATTAAAATACAAGGGATATTTACGATTCTTTGTTGGAAATGTCGGGGCAACATGGCATGCCCGTCACAATCAATAGTTGAGAATAAAATGTTATTTTTTAGGGTATTTTCCTACATATTTTATTATTTCTTCTAAGAGTTTAATCGGTGGCTAATGCATTTACATTTCACCAAATGTGATTGAAAATGGAGCAGTCGTGTTCTAGCGCTATACCCAAAAAAGCTATTTTTTAGAACAAAATACCATTTTGGTTTTTAACGTTCCCGGGGAATTACCATGGATTTATCACCCAAAATTTTGGATTCTGCATATCTTATCCATATTGTCTAATAAATCACAATTTTTATTGCGATCCCAGTACTCCATTTGGTAGAAATAGTGGTGACATGGCATGCCTGTCACAATTATGATATAAAGACAAAATTTTATTTTTTGAGGTTTTCCATAGATAATTTTTTTATTTCTTCCAATTGTGTAATGAGTGGCTAATGTACTTATATTTCCCCAAACCTGACTAAATTTGGAGCAGCCATTCTAGCGCTACACCCCAAAAAAGCTATTTTTTAGAACAAAATACCGTTTTGGTTTTTAATGTCCCAAGGTAATTTTCCTGGATTTATCACCCAAAATTTTGGTTTCTGCATATCTAGACCATTTTTTCTAACAAATGACAAAGTTTTATTGCCATTCCATTACCCCTTTTGGTAGATGTCGGTCCACAAATCATACCTGTCCCAATCATGGTTTAGGAATAAATCTTCTTTTTTAGGGTATTTTCCAAGGTAATTTTTTTCTTCCTTTGAAGTTGTAAAACAGTTGCTAATGCACTTACATTCCACCAAATCTAAATCAAATTGGAGCAGGCGTTCAAGCGCTATGCCCCCAAAAAAGCTAAATTTTTAGAAAAAAATCCGTTTTGGTTTTTACTGTCCCTGGGGAATTCCCCTAGATTTATCAACCAAAATTACGGTTTCAGCATATCTGGAATATGTTGTCTAAAAATTACCAAATTTGATTGAGATTCCATTACCCTTTTTGGTAGATGTCGGGTACACAATCCTTGCCTGTCAAGTGTTTGATGAAAAAAAAACGAAAAAAAAAACGGACAGAAACAATGTGGCCCATTTTTCCAACCCATAATAATTTCGAATTGATTCTTATCATCATTAAACTTAGATCAGTGGTTATTTAATCTAAAATTTTTATTAGTTAAGCTGACTTACTTGAGGGTTGGGAAGTTGTTGAACAGCTTCACGTAAGATGATGCGACTTTGTACAGATATAAGCGACTCATCAATTCGTAATTTGCTGATGTTGCGCAGACAATCGCACAAAGCCTTCACTCCATCTTCATCGAGGTTAGAATATATATTTATTTCGATCTGCGAAAAGGTAAACCTTACAGTCCATTTATTTACATGCAGCAGCTATAAAACGAGAAAACATTATGAAAACTGGGGTATAGCAGGTTATACCATATTATTTACGTATACCTAGCTCAAACTAAGAAGTATGCTTCGATATTTCTCCCTTAATATCTAAGACTTGTTCATGCCTATGCTTAATACCTTAGTTTATATCAGACATTTTTCGCAGTATATTAAACAGGGTAAATAAAATAGCGAAATTCGGAGACTTCGTTTGAAACGAATCACAGATATAATCCGAACAAAATTATTCTTTGTTTGATAGACTTATCAAAATGTGACAACATTAAAGAGAAATGTATGGTCGATGAATAAAATATGCCTCTGGTTGTTACCATAATGAGGAGACAACTCAAATAGGATTAATTTTCCACGTGAATTGGTTCTATATTGTCATGCAGAACGAATATATCCTTTCTTTTTAGCTATTATCGCTTAATTCTCTCCCCATTTGATATTCCAGATTTGCAGTTCCTAAAAAAGTTTTGCCAATTGACAAAATAGTTTTGTCGATTGGCTGCAAAAAAAGATTTCTGGATTGGCAAGAGTTTTGAAGAGTTTTGCCGATTGGTAATAAAAATTAAAAAAAAAAAAGATTTGTGGATCTGCAAAACTCAAGATTTGCGGATCGTCGAAATAGCCGATTTGAAAATATTTTTGTCGATTTGAAAATATTTTTGTCGATTTGAAAATATTTTTGTCAATTTGAAAATATTTTTGTCCATTTGAAAATATTTTTGTTGATTATGAAATAGTTTTGTAGACTGAAATAAAATTTTAGGATTGCCATTATGGGCCACTGGTACTAAGTGGTGGGCCAATGTACTAAGTGGCCCGCGCGAGTTTTTCGAAATGACCAATATTATCAGCTTAATTGCTACGTGGTTTATGGTGAACTTACATTCCCAAAAATTGGCATTTAAAGTTTGTTTCTTTTAGTTTAGTTAGTTTATTTATTTTTTGTTCCAGTATTTAAAAATGGCAAACAAATATAATCACGACACAGGGACCGGAAAAGACGGAAAAACGAACAGTTGTTAAAACACGTCATTAAAAAAAGGATGCTTTCAAGTTAATTTTATTGCATCAGAATACAAATTGTTTCGCATTACATTTCCAATATTGTTATACGTCCACATCCTCTCCATGTGTTGTAAGGGTCAGGCAGTAATAGGCTAGGTTTAGTTGTGTTCCGAATTAATGTTCGACGTCTGAGACGTAAAAATCTCAATTTTTAGTCGTCAACCGTCTTAATCGAGAACAGAAGCGTTTAATAACCGATATTTGACTATCTTTTGTACTCTGCAGTGTCATAGAATATGACAAATAAAAAACAAAAAGCAAGCAATATGCTAACTGGCCCGCCCAATTATTCGTAAATTGCTTGTGGCCCTTTGACCAAAAAGGTTAGACAACCCTGACCTAGATGATGGGAAGAAACTTCAATATATGTATATGCACTAGCATATGTTATGTATATGCACTAGAAACTACAATATATGTATATGCACTAGAAACGTCAATATATGTATATGTACGAGAAACTTCAATATATGTATATGCACTAGAAACTTCAATAAATGTATATGCAATAGAAACTTTAATATATGTATATGCACTAGAAACTTCAAAAATGTACTAAAATCTCCAATATATGTATATGCACTAGAAACTTCAATGTATGTATATGCACTAGAAACTTCAATATATGTATATGCACTAGAAACTTCAATATATGTATATGCACTAGAAACTTCAATATATGTATATGCACTAGAAACTTCAATATATGTATATGCACTAGAAACTTCAATATATGTATATGCACTAGAAACTTCTATATATGTATATGCACTAGAAACTTCTATATATGTATATGCACTAGAAACCTTAATATATGTATATGCACTAGAAACTTCAAAAATGTACTAAAATCTCCAATATATGTATATGCACTAGAAACTTCAATGTATGTATATGCACTAAAAACTTTAATATATGTGTATGCACTAGAAACTTCAATATATGTATATGCACTAGAAACTTCAATATATGTATATGCACTAGAAACTTCAATATATGTATATGCACTGGAAACTTCAATATATGTATATGCACTAGAAACTTCAATATATGTATATGCACTAGAAACTTCAAAAATGTACTAGAAACTTCAATATATGTATATGCACTAGAAACTTCAATATATGTAAATGCACTAGAAACTTCAATATATGTATATGCACTAAAATCTTCAATATATGTATATGCACTAAAAACTTCAATATATGTATATGCAGTTATGCACTAGAAACTTCAATATATGCATATGCACTAGAAACTTCAATATATGTATATGCACTAGAAACTTCTAAAATGTACATGTACTAGAAACTTCAATATATGTATATGCACTAGAAACTTCAATATATGTATATGGACTAAGACTTCAATATATGTATATGCACTAGAAACTTCAATATATGTATATGCACTAAAATCTTCAATATATGTATATGCACTAGAAACTTCAATATATGTATATGCAGTTATGCACTAGAAACTTCAAAAATGTACATGTACTAGAAACTTCAATATATGTATATGCACTAGAAACTTCAATATATGTATATGCACTAGAAACTTCAATATATGTATATGCACTAGAAACTTCAATATATGTATATAGACTAAAATCTTCAATATATGTATATGCACTAAAAACTTCAATATATGTGTATGCACTAGAAACTTCAATAAATGTATATGTACTAGAAATTTCAATATATGTGTTGAATCCGCATACTTTTATGTATATTATAATATGTATAACGCCTGTTTGACGACGGAAAAGACAACGTCAGCTTATACGTGTTTTAATTGTTTTATGACTGCTTCCCGAGTGTATTATCGTTTTTTTGACATGTTATTCTCCGCATGTAAACAGTTAAGAGTAATTTTTACAGAACAATTAAAACGTTCTGTCTGGTGGTTTTGTATTGCCCCAGAGCACTTTTCTATCCACGTAAGAGTTTCATATATAACCGATTGTGGTTGATAAGAAAGAATATAACGAAAACGAAACTAACTAGAATACTGAAACTATGACTGTATGACGTGTGTATCTAAGATGGAAAATAAACCTTATGCTGAGACTTTGAATTATATTCTGAAACCAAGGAGAATTAGACGGAGGCAGCGTTATGTGGTTTAAAGCGTACAGTGGTTTTAAAGGTCAACCTTGGCCACAGCGCGGCTCGCTAGAAACTCAGGTAGTGCCTTAACCCAACCGCTACCGACGACCAAATTTTATTCAAAAAACTATAGCGAGCTCCACATATGCATATGCGCTAGAAACTTCAATATATGTATATGTACTAGAAACTTTAATAAATGTATATGGACTAGAAACTTATTGAAGGGGATGAGGATTATTCAAGAGGTGTTGTTTAACAGCTTTAATAAATTTATAATGAGGTTGAATTTCGCGAATTTTTATTGGTAATTAATGCCAGTATTTGGTTCCAATATATTTTATGGACTGTTGGGAAATCGTTTTACTGCAGAATGGAATCGCAAATTTTGTTTTGCTTCTGGTCGTCATCCTAGTGGTCATGGGTTTTAACTGTATAGATTGAAGTAGGGCCGTAGGAAGCTTTTGATAATTGCACCGGTGCATTATAGACAAGATTTCGAGTTTATGCATATCGTATATAGTCAGAAGTTGATATTGCTGCATTATTTTAACAGTTTTTTTTTCGTTTACCAAGGTTAAAAATCATTCGAATATACCTATTGCACACACGCTGTAATTTGGCTAAGATTTGTTTGTTACCAAAACACCAGGAGGAGATGCAATATTGAATGTGACTAAGAATCAGTGAGTGATATAGTGATAAAAGAGAAGAACGATTGATGAGTAGTCGGATTTTCCGTACCATAATAAGATTGCATTTATTGTTTTGGCCACATTAAGCATATGTGGCTTCCATGATAGTTTGTTATCTATGGTTAAACCCAGAAATTTAAATAAATTGACTTGTTCAATTTGATAGTGTGTACATATGGAGTCGGAACGGAGATTTATATACTAGACATAGACGGCAGCGGATTCTGGGACCTGGTCCCGGTCAATAAGAAACGTGAAAAACTCCTGGCCCCACACTACTGACTGTGGCTAGCCTACCTAAATACCAATTTGTACGTAAAACACAATCGACATTAAAATAGTTTAATTTTGTTTATTGTTTTGATCACGTGAACAAACTTTTTCCACGCGTGACGCGTCTAAATGTTACAATTTCCAGTAATATATGTGGGGCCAGGGTTTTTCATTAGCATCTATTTGGCCAAGACCAGGTCCCAGGATACATAAATCTCCGTTCTGACGACATATGTACACACATGGGTTGGAGCTAAACTTTTACACAAGCTTTATGATCGTCGCAGGTGACATAGCGTCATCACTGAACAAAAAGAACCTTCTCGGATTTGCAATGGTCATATCGTAGCACGGTTAGCAAGGGAATTGTCAGTCCAGATTAAGTATCAAACAACAGGTAACACGTATTCAAACAAATACGAAACGCCACAAATCCATTCAGCTCGGACAACGGTAAAAGCGCGAAAACCATCAGTGCCAAATATTTTATCCAGATATACCCAGGTATTTCAAAATCTTAAAATGATAGTGCACAACGCTAAGGTGAACATAAAGAAAAGTGTGCAAACCTTAAACAAACAAACATAACACAATAACAACAACATTGAAATAAACCCGTCATATCAACCAATTCATTACACAGATGTTCATATAGCACCGCTGCTTTTTCTTTAGGCCTATTATTATCTTGGTAGCGGTTGCTGTTATAGGGGCAGGCGCATTTGGCCGCTGCTAGTCGCTTAGCCAAAAGTTCACCTTATGCTGTCTTCCTCGTCGCAATCGTCAGTGGATGATACTGAGTTCTGATAATCACTACATGCATAGATCACACTGCAACTTCTTGTTTTTATTCGGCATTTCTGTACGTTAGTTCATTCTGCTGGTTGTTTTTTTTGGTTTATAAAATCACGACAATATAAACCAAATAAATATAGGTCACGTGGACAGCTAGGTGTGAACCACTATTTCTATTTTAACTGTGTGAAAATGGGTTGAGTTTGTAATAAAAACAGCGGACATTGCACCAACTAAACTTATTGTACTGGGTCGTAAATACAACGCAACTAGTTTTTCAGTAATAAACACGTTTAAATATTACACAAGCAAAAATTGTGTAAAAAACGAATAATGTTCACAAATCGAACCAGCGATTTACCACATTCCTAAACATTAAATGTGGATTTTAAATTTTTTCTTATGTTTCAATCCGGCTAATGAATTAGGGTAATATAAATAAAGTGAGAAAATCCCACACATGTTTATAATTGTATTGCAGCGTATTTTTATTATTAATTCGTTATGCCATGTGTCCTTATTTTGTGCATGGGAAATTGCGATTAGTTTCCTGTTTTGGCCGGTAAGTCGATGAATTGTTTCTCGCGAGTTCTGTTCAACGCCGGAGAGTTATGAGTCTTATATAAACTTTGTATAATTCCATAATATGAGAGATTACTTGGTCGGCCTAGCTTTGCTAAGCCGTTCTCTTAAACTTTAACCTATGCCCCTTGTGTGTACAGCGCTTTAACTGGCTGCACGCTGCGTGATCACCCAATAAAATACTTAACCTATGTTTACCCCTTGTCTTACCCTGTTCAAAACCCGTCTAAAGTTAGAGCACTGCTACAAAAGGTTATGCTATGTTAATAATCGTATAGGAACAGCATTTACATAACACGCAATATATTCTACACGGCTAGTGTTCGATAGGAACAAGTTGTTTTTAATGTAACAACAGGTTGTCCGGCCCGATGGTCTAGCGGTTAAGTGCGTCGCCTTTCAATCGAAAGGTTGCAGGTGCGAAACTGGTCGCTAGCTAGTCGGTTGTGTCCTTGGGCAAGGCACTTTACGGACATTGCCTGAACCCAGCGGATTAATGGGTTCTACCAAATTGAAGGAACGTGTCTATCACATACAACACACTGCAATAGCTCCGGTAACCCGACGATGGGCACGAGGTGATCTGACGATTGCCCGTGTGATAACCCCTGGGGTTTTCCCATTCACGGGGATAAACATGAATATCCTATCCTCCTATCCTATCCTAGGTTACCATGTTTGATCGTTGATTAATAGCTGGGCCGAGCTCCTTCATAGCGGCACTCAGGTGTTTGCAACCGATCAGTTCAAGTTGATCAATGTCGTTCATACGTTGGACCAAATACTTAGTAAGGTTGGTCATATCCGCCATTCCCAATTTTAACTGCTTGATCTAAAAATTTATTAATATAGTACACCATTTATTCATAGAATGTGCCAGATATTTTTTTCTTCATGATTTAATGTAATTTGATACATTTGATAATAACTAGCAGTGGGGGATTACTTAACTGAGCCGTGTATGTTAAACTAACAAAGTGTGGTTATTTTCAAAGTGGAAATTATTTTTTCCGATTTTTTATTTTAAAATCTTATTTCAACAGAATATTTTTGTTTTAATTTTTTTCAACTAACCTTGAGATTGGTTGAATGTTGTAAACCACGGAAAAAGATTACAGCTCCAGTTTCAAGTGCCGCTACACTCAAGTTGTGAGATGCTGAACATGACTTCAAAGCAAATGCAACGTCGTGGGCTTCAGAAGGATCAATTGGAAGGTGTAATTCCACGTCACTTGGAAGGGTCTCATCAAATGTGGCCGATATTTCCTTGTCGTTAGATTCATTTACCCAGCCAGCTACTTTAATAAGTGTGTAATTGTCACATAAATTCTGACATGAAACTATTTCTAAAAGCATCTTTTTCTTTTTCTCAAATCTTTGATACGTGAAGCTAAGAAGATGTCTCTCATCTCCTTATAAGCAGAAGAATTGCAAAGACCAAACACGAATCGAACGACAACATCCCAGTGAACATCATTAAACATTGAACATTTTTCGGCTAGTGATTCATATGGCATAAAGAGCATCACATTAATCGCACAAAAGAATTCTTGTAAGGTAAGATGAGCAAAATAACTGCGCTTCTTACCATCCAAGATTTTTCTTTTTAAGGCTGTCGATTGTTCAACATACGTATGTAGAAAGTTTGCGACCACTGCATCCGAGAGATCCACTTCCTCAAAGTCGTTTTTGTCAAAAACAATCTTCTTTTTTTCAAATCCTCTGAATGCCAGTTCAGTAAGTTTAATCAACTCCAATCTGAGCTCTGCTTCGTCCATATTTTTCAGATGGCCAGAAGAAATGTACTTGGTAAGTATTGAGATTAACACTTGTGTCATTGAATTTATGTCACCAACTCCAGAGAGAAGGCTGTCAGTGATATAAATGCAATTGACTGGTACATAGCACAAAGCAGAAAGGTTTGCCTTTTGCTCCAGTAACTCCTCAATCCCAGGATACTTTTCCTCGCCACAGATCTGTTTTATTAGTTCCTTTTGTGCAGCTTTATCTAGACCAAGTACTTCAAGAACTATAATTGGACGATAATCCTGGTGTATCTGATAAAATTGACCTGGTCTAGAAGTGACTAATTTAACAGCATTTGGTAGGAGAGTAGCATTAAACAAGTTCTTGATGATGTCCACTGGTTTCTCTTTTGTATTCAATTGACAGCGATGAGTGGTGGTGGAGAAGGAAACTCCAGCTTCATCCAGACCGTCCATCACAATGACAACATTAGCATTGTTCTGCAACTCTTGGGTTATGGCTTTGTATTCTTCATCAGAGTAGTCTTGCCCTGGCAAGCTGTTTTCAATAAGAAACTGGCTAACCGAGACATTTTTGTCAAAATTCACATTTCTTATTAAGATGTAAAACAAATATTGTGTGCCAGGTAGAATTAATTTATCCAGGATGGACTGAGTCACCGTCTGTGTCAATGTTGTTTTACCGATTCCGGGTAATCCCGTAAGCCCAACATTGTTATCATATTGTTTGATATACACTTTCTTAGAATTTTCATCTTTAAACTTGCATTCAGCTTCATCTGTTGCAATTTTCTTTGCTGTATTGAATATTTCGTTAATCGATATTCTTTGGTCAGTTGTTCCATAAACTCTTTGCGCTTGCTTTCGTTCCATACACATTCTCCATTCCAACGAAGACGCTTCAGTTTCCCAATCTTTATCTGCATGTTGTTTTACTTTGCAGATTTGAAGGTTGACTCTCTTTATGCGACGTTCTATATCAATTGGCAGCACGGATTGCTCGCTCATTTCTTTTGCATTATCGCGTAATTTCTCTTGTAATTCTTTAGCTGTAACATCGTGTTATTAGACATACTATTAAAATTATTTTATTGAACAATAATATATCTTTAAACAGTCCTGAGCATTTTTGTTTATTTATTTAAACCTTAATATATTATATTAATAAAGGTTTTATTCGTCTAGCTGTAAATTGTATGTCTACTTCATTTTATGGTAAACCAAAGAAATTACAAAACATTCATGACGAATGACAACAAGTGTTGATAAGTATTTTAAACTTATCTGTTTCTGCTTATTAAAGAAATATGGAAATCTTATATGGGATGATTTACCAAATGTGGTTAGGTAGGCCAAAGTCAAATATTTCTTCTGCATGTAAAAGCGTCATATCGTCAACATTTTTTAATTTTGATAGCCATTCACTAGTTAATAGAAAACAGTTATATTACTTAAACTGTGCAAGTAAGTGTGAAGCATGTGTTTAACCAACCAGGTGATATTCTATTCGGTTTGCTTATTTGGTCAGCACTGAAGAGGGCGCCTGTGTGCACCGTGGTGTTGCTGGGGACAGACCGAACAGCCAAGTGGACAGATGTCACTAAGTTGAGAGCTGCACGGAGCTTGAGGTGCCGCAGAGGTTTGTAGTTGACACTGCATTTAAAACTTTGCAAGGTAAAGCTACAATTTATTTGTGGAGTGTCAACCATGTGTTTAACCAGAATAGTTGGGTTTTACTGTCTATTCCGTTTGCTGTTTGCTGATTTGGTCAGCACAAGAAAAGGGTGCCTGTATGCACCGCGTAGTTGCTGGGCCAGGATGATTGCAGATTTTATCGTTGGCTTTTCGGGTTCAGAACTCTGCCTTGGTAGGTGCCAGCTTGAAATGTTGTATACCAAATAAAGCTAGCTACACTATTGTCAAACAAGCCAGACAAATCCTTTATTCATCATTAGCGTATAAAGCTAACGGGAGATGTTGAAAGTCAACCGCTATTGCTGCACGGAGCTTGAGGTGACGCAAAGGTTGTGGTTTACACTACATAACATTGTATTCTCGCTTTGTCTGATTTGCCTTCAGTTCATGAATCAACATCAGTGAGAACTGTAGCGGCTGCTTGTTTAATTTATAAGTAGTCAGACTAAACTTTACAAAGTAGACGGGTAAAGGTTTTAGCTTTATTATATTATTATTTTGACTCCGATAAGCGCAACGGTACAAGTAAAATAATGCATACGTAGTTTAATTATTAGTGAGGATGGGATGTAGGGTACGTTAAGCGTACCCGCTCCTAGTTACCACAAGAAGCTAGGCCACAAGAAGCTACAGAATGTTGCTTTGGAAACAGAGTGCTGTAGAGCATTTTACTTTCCATTGTTCTGGTTTGCATGCAGTTCATCAATCAACTTCGGTGAGGGGTCATCATCGGCGAGTGGTTTTTGTTTTATAGGTTCCATGTTATTTATTTGCTGGGGATTTTTTAGCCTCCGCTACGGCCTGATTTACGTTTTCGGTAAGGCAACATGGCTGGGTAAATCGCCCTCCTACAGGTTCGGCTCTCCGTACCCAATTCAACTGTTAACAGCTCCGATACTACGAAGGCATTTTTCTTGTGTTCATTACAAACTTAAACCTCCTTACCGCGGTGGAAAGCACGATGTTAACATTAGTTATTTAATGCAGCCGTGACCATTGGTTGGGTATAATGATTGTTGCAATAAACAAAGAAGTCCTTTAAGGTCTAAAATGCCATATTTGACCTTAGTTTCAATTTTACCACAGATGGTCACTGTCAATCTCTGTTTAATATGAAAGAGAACTAAAAAATATTTCGCTTGGCGTTAAACACGTTTCCGATAAACGACCAATGCTGTAAAAGTACTCATATGTTTTCCCCACCTTGCACTTTACCGCTTATAAATACTCACAATAGGAAACGCCGGTTGCAAGGTACAAGGTAATAATGGGAGATGATTAAGACTTATTGCACCGAAT
>CH000937.1:1546-55578 GCA_000149265.1 Ciona savignyi | reverse complement strand
GACAGCAATGAGTGGTGGTGGAGAAGGAAACTCCAGCTTCATCCAGGCCGTCCATCACAATGACAACATTAGGATTGTTCTGCAACTCTTGGGTTATGGCTTTGTATTCTTCATCAGAGTAGGCATGTCCAGGCAAGCTGTTTTCAATAAGAAACTGGCTAACTATGACTTTCTTTTTAAATTTCACATTTCTTATAAAGATGTAAAACAAATATTGGGTGTTAGGAAGAATTAATTCAGCCAGGATGGACTGAGTCACCATCCGTGTCAGTGTTGTTTTACCGACTCCAGGTAATCCGATAAGAACAACAGTGTTACCATGTTTATTAACAAACGCTTTCTTAGAGTTTTCATCTTTGCATGTACATTGAGCTTCATTTTCTGCAATTTCCTTTGCTGTATTAAATATTTCGTTAATCGCAATTTTCGGGTCAGTCGTACCATAGACTCTTTGCATGTGCTTTTGTTCCATAGACATTCTCCACTCTAATACAGATGCTTCAGTCTTCCAATCAACATCTGCATCTTGTTTTACTTTGCAGATTTGAAGATTGACTCTCTTTATGGTATGTTCTATGTCAATTGGCAGCACGAATTGCTCGCTCACTTCCTTTGCATTGTTGTTTAATTTCTCTTGCAATTCTTTAGCTGTAATATAGATTGTTACCAGAAAAACTGTCATTATTTTATTGAACAAAATAATGTATCTTTAAACAGCCTTGTGCATTTTTTTTATTTATTTGTACCTTAATATTTATAGTTCCTTAATAACGGTCAATTTACTATCTATGTTTTATGATAATTCAAAGAAATTACAAAAAAGTCATGATTATTAACAAGTTTTCATTTGTATTTTGGACTCTTCATTTTCTGCTTATTAAAGGTAGGTTAGATTCAAATGTTTCTGCATGTAAAATGGTAACCATTCAGTCAAAGTATGCAGGTTTATGTGTTTAAACAATAAGGTGAGGTTTTACTGTCTGTTCCGTTTGTTGGTTGCTTATTTGGTTAGCACTAGAAAAGGGTGCACCGCGTAGTTGCTGGAAAATGATGATTGCAGATTTTATCGTTGGCTTTTCGGCTTCATTTGCAAAAAAATAAAATTTACTTTAGAACTCTGCCTTGGTAGGTGCCGGCTTTAAACCTTTTCGTCCCAAATGAAGCTAGATTCACTACTGTCTAAGAAGTCAGACAGATTATTCATTCATCATTAGTATAAAAAGCCTTTGGGGCAAGTGTATATGTCACAAGTTGACAGCCCATTTCTCTCGCTGCACGGAGCTTGGGGTCACGCAGAGGTTGTAGTTGACGCCACAAAGCATTTTAATTTCCCTTGGTCTGGTTTTCATTCAGTTCATCAATTAACCCAGGTGAGGACCATCATAGGCGAATGGTTTGTGTTTTTCAGGTTCCATGTTATTACGTTCTCAGCAAGACAACATGGCTGGGTAAATTGCCTTCTTCAGACTCGGTTCTCCGTATACAATTTAGCTTTTAACAGAACCTACGAAGGCATTGTTCCTGAAGTCATTAGAAACTTAATTGCCCTTACCACGGTGGAAAACACGAGGTTAAACATCACTGTATTGCTTATATCTGGGGCATTGATTTTTTGGTCAACATACAACATAGTCGGTTTAAAGATAGTCCTTTAAGGTCTACATGACATAGATGAACTACGTTTCAATTATTTTTATATTTGTTTGCGTGGTGATAAACAACTTTCCGACAATCCAAACTAACAAGGCTGTCAAAGTAATCTTATGCAATTTCCTGTATGCAATAGTAGGCAACAAGGTAGGCCGATGGCATTATTATTTATTTTTAAAGGCCTTTTTTAGGTTTATAAGTAAAGCCCGTGTAATCTGTTTTACATGTAAAGAAACTTAAACATTGCGCTTGGTGTTAAACAAATCCCCAAATAACGACTCGGGCTGTCTAAGTACTCATATGGAATTTCGCCAGCTGGCAGCACTTTATCGGTTATAAATACTAGCGTTAAGACACACCGGGAGCAAGGTACAAGGTAATGTGTGATGTCTAAAACTTATTGCACACGGCTGCTAGATGATTAACCCATTTATCCAAATTTATATTTTTGACACACGGCCAGTAATTTGATAAGACAAAAGTGGTTCCAGGTTGTAATTAATGATATTACGGGTCTTCTGGTTGTTGGTATGTCACCAAGCTTGACAATATTAAGTTTGTTCTTAGGTTTTAAGCATTCTTTAACTCTCCCACAAACTCTTAATGATATTTCACAGAAACTGCTCGGATGGGGCTAGTAGTATCTTATTTCAGAAGTAAGAATCTTTTCTATTCTGTGGGAAAACATTTTTAGTCAAAGTACATTAACAAATATATGTTAGGATTCGCTCTGGTAAGTCTTGACGGAAAATCGGATCAAATAAAATGTTCATCTTACGAAATCTACCGCTATTTCTTCCTGGTTCGGTAATCAACTTACAATATCAAGAGGATCGTTATTTATTGAAATCTTACAAAAGCTTGCTTATTTACCCAAACTTATCTGGAGCATAATTAGTACATTTCAAAGCTAATACTATATTCTAAACTATTACTTTTCATTGTGCAGTTGTCCTTTAATACTTTAAACTATATAAGTTTGTTATTAGAAAGGAGCGTAGAAGAGTCAACATGGACACTTGTGCTTTCAAACCCTCAGCGTTGCCGCCATGTTATCCTTGTTTGATTTTATTTCATTGCATTGTATTTTTTGTTAAATATGAGGCAAATCTTGATTTAGCATCGCTGTGAAACTTTGGACCAAACTTAGGTTTGCTTGATTTACGATTTGAGTTCGTGGCATTGTAGATTTGATAATTTTACAAAATATTCGACGATTCGTGTCATTCGGCATCGTCGTGTTAAACGTGTTCTGCTATTCTCTACGTCGTTATAATGGTTTTAAATTCATTAATAAAGTAATTTATGATACAACTAAAAACATTATTATTATTAATACTTGCCAAGTAGTTGAATGTTTACACTTGGGGCGTGTTGAATTTGTTGTTGTGTTTTTTCCTGGGTTTGGAGTATTTGTTGTGATTGATCCCCTTGTATCTGGTTTTGTTGAGGCTGTTGTGGCTCCGGTAGTCTTTGTAGGATTTCCCTTTGGTTTTGTTCGGTGGTTTGTTGAAGTTGTAGTTGGTTTTGTAGAAGTTGGTCTAGTGTTCTTTGACTTTCTTGTTGGTTTTGTAACAGTTGTGCATTTAGGTCGTTGCAATGAACATGCAAGTCTTGAATGTGCACCCCTTCCGGAATATCAATGGAAGGGGGTATTTCCTGCATAAAGACAGAATTGTATATAAAATAAATTTTAACATTTATATCAATCAATCAATTCTATGTTGGAACATGTTTCGTTATTAAACACCACTTTCAATTAAGAAAGTATAAGAGGTGCGTCGGCATAAATTAGTCTTGATAGAATCAAAAATCGCACCGATTGCAAAAATAAATTTGCAAATCACGGGGCTCATGGATAATCGCAATACAACTGTTTGTAAAATGTTTATTCCGATAATACATACTTAGTGCAATTAAACAAATAACGTGTTTGGCTGCTGACAACGGCATTATCATAATTCCAAGAAAGAAAGAAATCGCTAAATGACGAACGGCTGTCTAAATTCACGATGCGATTACAAGACCTGAAAACAGGCCCGGTGCTAGGAACCGCGGGGCCCAATTAGAAATGTGATGGCGGGGCCCCTACCCTTTATAGCAAAATTTATGGGTGTTTATATATCATATACCAGTACATACAAACTACAAAAATAGACATTTAATACTTGCTATAAAACAAATTAAAGGTAATGTGGATGCTTATTTACGATATATTGTTTTACTTCCAAACATATCTATACTGTTTAGCAACCATATTCATTATGACGTAACAGGTAGACAAAGAAATATAAATTTGACTTAGTTACGATGCATAACAAATTGATATTATGAGAAAGAATATTATTCCACTTTTTATTTTACGCTTTAGTAGTATTTTAAACCTCGTAATACAGAAAAATCGCATATAAAAGACTACATTTTACCAGAGAGACACACATACAGGAAGGTGTCTAGGCTTACAGCACTATGTTTCCAAATCCACAGTCTGTATAGCCTAAGCTCTTGTGTAGTTTCAGGGCGGGTATACGCTTAATTTATCATGTTTTTTTGTTTTTTTTAATTGTGCACTTAGTGCGAGTTGGTGGCCTTAGGCCGATCCCCTCGTGCAATGTGGAAATTAATCCACTGGGGGAGGTTTCCCTAGTATGTGGTTGCTGTTATGCTTATGCATTATTTTACATGTGCCGTTGCGCTTATCGGAGTCAAATATTAATAATAAACCTAAAACCTCTACCCGTCTACCTTGTAAAGTCAACCAACAGATTTACATCCCCCACTCATGTCACTGGAGGGAGGTCCAATTTAACCTGGTATTCGCGGATGGCTGGCAGGCACAAATTGAACGGAACATCAATCTCAACAACCCTCTGAAATTTCTACAAGAACAACTCCCGGAAGTTCACTGCTGGTCGGACGAAAGGAGGGCGGTTCAACCGATAAGAGTACAACAGGACTGTCTATATACACCCAGGAGCGCATATGTTCTAAATTTGCTCTATTGCCCCTTTGCAGTTACGCGCTTTTCTCCACCGAAGTTTATTGAAATGCGGTAACTGAAACGAATTAAAACAATATAAATAATACGAAACAATAAATAATAAACGCAGAAGAACATAAACTAAATACCTGAGTTTGGAGGATTAGTTATGTCAATCCGTTCACTACAGATTGATCTTCTCTCTATTTATTACAATCGTTTTGTCTATTCAACGCTTTTAATATCTTTACCGCAGACTCTCAGATACAACTAAAAAGGTCACCAAACATACTAAACGAATAAACTAAAGCCACGCCTTACACGTGTACAAAATACAAAGAGAACAAAGGATAAAAATGCAAATAAGAGAAAATAATGACGTCACACAAAACAGGAAATAATAATCTAAATCAACAAAAACTCTCGCATTAACAGCCTTTGTCTACAAGTCTGTTTTGTTATGCCTGGGACAATTATCGAAGGCCTAGAGAATCCACGGCGTCCTCTGCTACCCGAGCAAGAAGCTCTTCGAGGCGCAACTGTTGGTGCTTCAATAAGCATAAAATCCAACAGGAATTTTGTCTCCATCCGACCACGATGGAGACGGACTATTTTCGTCGTCCAAGGAACGATGGACGAATATTACACCTGGGTGCTCGAAACGAACTGTTGACTCTTTATCGGGAAGGCCGAACTTCAAAAGAATCCACCGGGCGAACTTTAATTCAAGTTATTCAAAACCCGAGAAAAGCCTCTATTAAAATAAATTAAAACATGTAAATTGTTGTTTATTTAAAAGTGAGGACGTTGCGTACAAGAATCTACCTTTCCTTCAAAACCGTATGTATACATTCAAAACAAGAACTAAATATTTATTTTTATTGGATCTGCCGAAACTTCCGTTGTAACCTAATATAAGTGTGACTATGTAAACATCTTAGTTGGTATTTTGTAACCGACCGGTTAAAGAATTTCGGCTGATTTCTCTAGTTTATGCAGCTTACAATGTTGTTAAGAATACAAAAATCCTAAAATTATGTAAACGAAAATTATCCAAAAACTAATGTAACCGACAAACGGTCACATTCATAACTAAACAACTCCTAATTAGAACAACCAATTAACAATTTAAGACAATTTAATAAAAAAAACGACGACGGCAAGGCGAACTGGAAAAATGAAAATTTGGCAACAATATTTGGCTTTGAAATGGGGGAAATGTAAGGGGGAAGGGGATAGGTTTTCCAATACTGAAGTACTGAGGTATGCAGCTGTAAAATAAATATAAGTTGGTTAGCCACCACTACTACAAATAAAACTGCAATAAAAATTAGGAAAAACAAACTACTGCACCGAAACCAACTATATCTGTCAACTGAACGAATGTAGAACTGAAGGACGAACTAACAAAACGGAAAGCGAGAAATTAAGGAATTTAAATTAAAGTGTACAGCGTTTGACGCGCTGGCATGCGAGGACCACGTTTGGAGTGCCGTATAATGATTTGGGTGACTCTGTAGTTGACACACCGGCCCCAAATGATATATGTTCACAGATTCATTTATTTTAAAGAAATACAGGGTCACCGTTTATGTTGGGGGCGCCCTGTCAGCTACTACCTGTATGGCTGCTCGTAGCAGCGTCGTTAAAGTACTCTTTTTGGTACGGCAGTGTTGAGTGAACATAATTGTATGTTGGAGTTGGGCCATGATGGTACAGTGTCACTACAGGTCACGGGCCGAATTGAAAGCACCCAACCGAGATACCCTCATGACAGCGGTGGAAATAAAATAAACAACAGTACGTATGCGTTACTTGTAGGGGGAGTCACGCCAACTCCAATAAACACAGTTTACGTATGTCTCTGACATATTCGGACTTCGACGTTCGAACCCTCACTCTTCGTACATCTCCCTCTCGATCAAGGTAGACTTCGATCACCCGCGCCTTCGGCCATGGGAGAGAGTGCGTTTAAATCTCTCGGGTCGTTAGTTACCGTTGTCAGTGGGCGATTGTTCAAGATGAACTCTATTTCCACCATGAAGGTATGCAGCGCATCATCGCCCAGTATTCCTTCCGCCGTCAGATGGCGAAGCAGCTTTCGAATGGTATGTATCATTCGTTCCCATATGCCACCTTGGTGACTTGCCAAGGGTGGATTAAAGTGCCATTGAATTCCTTTTTGGATTAACGCATTGTTGATGCTACTCTGATTGAAGTTTTGAATTTGCTGTCGGAGCTCCTTCTCGGCACCAACGAGGTTTAGCCCATTGTCGCTGTACATGTCTCTAGTTGCGAACCCACGTCTACAGATGAATCTACGTAATGCTTGAATGAAGTCATTGGTGTCGATGACGTGGGTGATCTCGATATGTACTGCTCGCGATGCAAAGCACGTGAACACACATGCATAGCGTTTGACGTGGTTGCGACCAATTTTGACCGTCAGTGGTCCCATGTAATCCACACCACAATGGGTGAAGGGTGGATTTCCTGGAGTCACTCTACATGGGGGTAAAGGTGCTATAATTTGTTCGCCAACTTTCGCCTTCCAGAAGCGACATTGCCTACACGAGTTTAAATAATACCGGTCACTAGAATGCCCTCTAACAATCCAAAAACGCTCCCGTATTGCCGCTAAGACGTGTTGAGTACCCGAATGACCGGCAACGACATGATAATGTTTAACAAACAATAAGCGATGTGACAACATGGCGACTAGGCAATATAATTGGATGCTCTACGTCATTATCGAACGAAGAAAGCTCTGAACGACCACCAACCCTCAAAACACCCTTCACCAAAATATGGCGGAGTTTTAACAAAGGACGAGAGCGATTATACGAAACACACGGCCGAGACACAGCGGCCAGAGCTAAAACAAAGTCTGTGGGAAATCATTAAGGGACGCAATAATCTCTGCGAACGACTCTAACTGAACGACTTTAACAATATCGAAAATTGCATTTTGAAGTTCACCAACCGACAACAACTCGCTCATACGCTCAGGAACCGGGGAATTACGCCAGCGCCGCTGTGCAATGTAACACTTGAAACGCGCAAGCCAGGCGAACACGCGTTGCAACTTCTCGAACGAAGAAAATCGCGACAACAACTGGGAAATACTAGACGGAACGCGAGCGACGACAGCATAACTCTGGCCTAATTTTCGAAGCTTGGGATCAGAATCCGTAATAGGCTGCAACACAGGTGGCCGCGCTGGCCAAACATTCTTGCGTTCGCGAAGAAACTGTGGCCCATTCAACCACAAGTTCACCTCTGGTGCAGCAACCCTGCTTGGCATGATCCCTCAAGATGCTACATCTGCTGGATTGTTCTTTGAGTCTACGTAATGCCATTGCTCCACTTCGGAAAATTCGTGAATTACACTCAAGCGATTAGCCACGAACCGCTGGAATCTTCTCGAAACGTTCGCGATGTGCTGCAATGCAGACGTTGAATCCGTCCAGAATATGATTCTATAAATCTCACTTTGAATTTCTTTCTTGACCTGTTGAGTTAACTTCACGCCTATCACGCAATCACACAGTTCCAAACGAGGGATTGTAATGGTCTTCAGGTGAGATACCCGGGAATTCCCCATGACAAATTGAACCGATATTCCACCACGCACCGAAACAGAACAAATATAACATACAGCGCCATAACCAATTTCACTTGCATCACAGAAACAATGCAACTCCACTTTATTGACTGACGAACTCATTCCCAACCATCTAGGAATTCGAAGTGTCTCTAAATCCGGTAAGAATTGCATCCACTCCACCCACTTTTCCTTGGAACTTAGAGGTATTTCCTCATCATGCCGTCTTGGCAGAGTTGCTGCAGAATTCTCTTTACCGGCAACATGAAGGGTTGTAAAAAACCCCAAAGGGTCAACAATTTGGCTTGCCATCGAAAGCAGCTCACGTCGAGTGACGGACTTTTCAACTAGATTGACTTTAACCTCGAAAACGTCGGTTTCCGTGTTCCAATGAAGGCCAAGCGTCTTATCCGTTGGCAACTTATCAAGGTTCATATTTTTGAAAGCGATTGTGAGACCGTCTTCACACAGACTGTCCATCACCGACCATTGATTGCTTAAGTACTTGGTGAGGTGGAATCCCGCGCTCTGTAGCAGCTTATCTAACTGTGGAATCAAAGAGATAACTTCTTCAATCGTGTCCGCCGAGAATAACAGGTCGTTCACGTAGAAATTACTCAGCACGGCATTTATCGCTGCCTCCCCAACTGCTGGGGCGTTCTCCTCGGCGGCTTTCCTGAGTGCAAAAATTGAATGTAAACGATTAAAACTTTTGCATCAGTCTTTGTAAACCATGCAAATTCCAGCATTCAACAAGGTTGTAATGTTTCTAATGCGAATCATAAACTTTTTTTAACAAAAGTTTAATCGTTTGCACTCAGGAACTCGGGGACGAAGTGGCGTCAAAAACTTGAACTACTATTCGATAACTACGGGGAGATTTGGTGTAATCGCTGTTTGGCCATCACAAGAACCGTAGTGCGTCGCAGTCTTTGGGAATCACCAACACTTGGTGGAACATTGCCTTGATATCACCGGTCAACGCTACTCGGAATTTCCGAAATCGGGTCACTGTACCAACCAGGCTATTGGTAAGATCCGGTCCGTGTAATAAATTCTCATTTAACGACGTGCCATCGAATTTGGCGGCACAGTCAAACACCACTCGAAATTTCCCACCAGTAGAATGGTGCGGAATATACCACGTCCTGCCAGGATTCCCGAACTCTTCCATCATTGGAACCTCCACTGCATGGCCATCGGACAAGTAATCTTCGATTTTCAGCTTGTACTGCTGAAACAAACTAGGATCGCGAACAAAGCGTCGCTTCAACCCCATTAACCTTTTCATTACCATAGTACGATTGTTTGAAAGCACTACATCATCTCGTCCCACGGCAATGCTACCTGGTAATGACCATTGACCTTCGCCACGGAATTCTCCATCGCCTTCAAAGCAACCTTATCTTCCACCGACATTGGACGTGATGGGTGGCCATACTCGGAAAAATCCTGATCAAACATTTTCTGCAAAAGCTTGTGCACTGAGTTAGAACCGGCACAATATGTTTTACGTTTTGTTAAGCTTTTCTCGTTGTTCTTATAATCCGGACCCACTAGTGTTCAGCCAAGTATTGTAAGCACTGCATCTGGCTCGTTTTCGTGACCCACGCGCTGTTCCAAGACTCTATGCGTTGCTTTGCAGCCGGCCCCAATGAGCAACTCCACGTGCCGTCTTAATTTAGGAAATGTAAGGCCATTCAGATGATCATATTTGCACACAACCTCGTCCGTCGGAATACTAGAACGCAGGTTCGGCAACTCATCTACTGCGATCAACGTACCCAACTCTCTATACCGAACAGGCATTGAACATCAACCGGGACGGAAGGACCGCGTAAACCTAAGCGATTCATTAAACCTCTCGTACAATATGAACTATCAGACCCCTCGTCCAAAAACGCATACGTCTTATGAGCGAATTTTTTATCGGCGCCCCACGCCAATACCGGAACAATCTTTAGACGTACCTTGCATTCAGCGGGAGATTTGCCAACAGACGTAATTGATGAAGGTTTGGTCTCCACGGTTGGATGCAGCGTTGTATGATGCCGTTGTCCGCATTGGTGACAGTTTTGTGGACAATTGCAATTTTGAGCAGTGTGCCTCTTTCCTAGGCAATTGGTGCATAATTGCAGAGACTTTACCCATAACCACCGCTCCTTTGCATCACCGCGTCTATATTCTGAGCACCGCATGCTTTGGTGTGCCTCTCCACAAAAAGCACAACATGGCGATTTAGAGTAAACGTCTGTCACTGGTCGCTTCTTTTCCTCGTCCCTCAGATTGTCGGGTACCGCAGCGTTCGTCATGGATTTGGTCTGTACCGTAGACCCGAAATTGACTTTAGATCGATTTCTTGAAAGTATTCGTCCCAGTGCATTACTCGCACACTCGACTTTTCCACGTACGAAATTTTCGATATGTTGGAATTTGACTTGACCACCCCCGTTTAAATGTCGCGACATGCTATCACTCAGTTGACCTTGAAATGACAGAGGAAGTCGCTCGAATAGGGCTTCGGTTGTTTGAAAAGTGTCTAGGTCTGCTGCATAACCATGCTCTGTTAAGATGATCCTACTGTTTACCAAATTTGTGAGAAAGTCGCTAAGCGATTCTTCGGTATCCTTGATTATGGGTCCATGCAGAATAGTGTCCAGGTGCGCTTTAACTATCATATGTTTTCGTCCATATCGACTTTGTAGTAACCCGAAGCTTCTTCCAGCCCAGACTCTGGTGGTGACATAAGAGCACATGATTGAATTAACCTCCTCGCCTTTCCGCTGCAAAGATCAATAAGGTAACGCAGTTTCATTGCTGGTTGGGTCAACTGGTTCGCTATGGTTTCCTCGAACGTCTTCATGAATTGAAAGTAGTGCAACGGGTCGCCCTCAAACTTTGGATCTACTCGTCTTGGCAACGAAACTCCCTGCCGAATGATCGAGTTAACTTCCTGAATTGCTCCGATTAAGGCAGGAAAGCCAGACCCGTCGGCGACCACATCTCCCGATGCATCATGTTGTTTGCCGGCCCCGGCCAAGTTGTGAACCGATGTCGGTGCCGCTCCTCGAGTTCGTGTCTATCTTAGCCAACCAATCACTGACACTCCGCAAATCGAATTCTCGTTTGGATCGCAGCTCCACTGCTTGCTGCTTTGACCGCGAATGGTCTAGCTCGAGTCTCCGCGACATTATAACGAACCACTACCGAAAAACGCTCGTACTAACCAATTTAATTAACCACAAATAAATTACCAAAAATCTGAATCAAGAATAACCTCAATGATCTATCGCGCACGGTCTGAAATCACCGAACTCCACTAAACAATCCGAAATTACACACGGCGCCGAACCAAAAAAAACACAGAACTCACCGGAACTCGAACAAACGACGCCGCACTAATTACCGGAACCTCCTGAACACCACTAAACGACCGAAACGACAACCGCTGAGGAAATTTTTGGAAATAACTCGAAACTAAAACAAAAACTTACCGAATAAAGCTACAAACTCAATATTATTAGAAAATTCAATGTAACCGACAAACGGTCACATTCATAACTAAACAACTCCTAATTAGAACAACCAATTAACAACTTAAGACAATTTAATAACAAAACGACGACGGCAAGGCGAACTGGAAAAATGAAAATTTGGCAACAATATTTGGCTTTGAAATGGGGGAAATGTAAGGGGGAAGGGGATAGGTTTTCCAATACTGAAGTACTGAGGTATGCAGCTGTAAAATCAATATAAGTTGGTTAGCCACCACTACTACAAATAAAACTGCAATAAAAATTAGGAAAAACAAACTACTGCACCGAAACCAACTATATCTGTCAACTGAACGAATGTAGAACTGAAGGACGAACTAACAAAACGGAAAGCGAGAAATTAAGGAATTTAAATTAAAGTGTACAGCGTTTGACGCGCTGGCATGCGAGGACCACGTTTGGAGTGCCGTATAATGATTTGGGTGACTCTGTAGTTAACAACTAATTTTAATTATCTAAAAATTATTTATCTAAAAACGATTTTGAAATATTCCGCAAGTGAACTTGACATCGTGGAAGCTGTGAGCGCCATTTTCGTAACGACCGTCTACCCTACCAAGTAGATTCAAATGGTCGTTATGAGATTACTCTCCAATTACTGAGTTTTTTTGTCACACGCTTTTAATAGTGAAAAAATTAAAATAAATTCTAGAGTTAGTAACTAAAATGATCTTAAAGTAACAGATTTCTTCAACATTAGGGTTTTTTCGCTGAGGAAATTTTTAAAAAAATTTAATCACAAAATTTTGTTTTCAGTGTTTTATTTCCCAACGAATAAAGCGTACAATTATTACGTAATTTTGAATTAATATTTTAGAAAATCGAGTTGGCTAAGTAACTTATAGCTAATCCAATTACGCAATGCAAACAATATTTTCACTTTTTATTATTATTTTTACTTGCTGTAGAATTTTTGTTGAGAATTTTTGAGCATAAAAACGTTATTCAGTCAGGTTTTTACGAATGTTGAAGATGTGTGGCTTAGTAACAGCCCAAGATAAATTCACCCATAAAAATATTAAAATAAAACCCAGTTTTGATGTGGTTTTCGGCGCTAATTTTGCATGAGAGCTGTATCTCGGGTATAGGATTTTGTACTCGATATTTTATAACTACACTAGAAAACAACAATGGAACCTAAATAACCCTAAAAATTACCTCAGAAAATCGCCTGAAATAAAATATGCATAAATGATAAAAATTAATAGATATATAAATAAGAGCGCCCCATACCTCCCACTGAAACTATCAATAACTCTCTATATCAAATTAAGAAATGTTCAATGAAATTGCTTCTTTTAAGGCGTTAGCTAAAAATATTATGAGTAAATCGGGGGAAATGAGACAGAATAAGGTGTGTAAGCAATTTTGCGATTTTTTTAGTTTCGATTATTTTTTTCAAATTATAAAATACATTTGTAGCTGTTAAATATGATTACATAAGTGAATGTAATATTGTAATACAATGTTACCACGTATATGAACCAGTTAAACACTTTAAGCTAACAAAAATCGACAGTGAATTTGTAATTTTAAGGAAGAATATTTGAATGCACGCACCATGAATGCCTTTTCCGGGTAACCCCCAAAACTTAAACCAGTGTACAATCAATCTGCTTTCACGCCTCATGATAAAGGGAATAATAAGTTAAAATTAAGTGTTAGCTGATATTGCATGTAAAGCTTGCCCAGAAAACTCATTTTAGGCATTTAGCTGCAGATATGTTTTTTTTTTTTTAATTAAGAAGGACAATATTACCAGAATAATATAGAATTAAAAATATTAAAGAAAAGTATCAGTTTACCCCAAAGTGCCCTTATATAATGTATGCAAACAATCCATTATAGGAATGTCGACTCATGCCAGCTTTGACAGACCGCGCCCTTTACTCCATGATAATTTCGTTAACGATTCCAAATCATGTTTGCAAACTTGGATACTGTCGCGAAAGGTCCATTGAATGTGACAGATAAACTTGTATTAACACAGTATACTAATCTGAACTCGGGTATGGTTCGATTTCAAATAAACATGGGAACACACGCTGTTGGTGTTATTTAATCACTCATGCTGCGTGTTTGACCAAAGTTGCTTATTATGGTTCCTATTTAGAAAAATGGGACACATTGTCTTTTTGTACGTTTTTTTTTTCTTCTTTTTTTGTCAAACGCTTAACATGCATGACTTGTGGTTCCAACATGGGCAAGATGAAAACTTTGACATTTGTTAAACAGAAAACTAAATTGTGGTAAATATATCCATGGGAATTCACTTCAGTAGAAGGGCCACAAAACCCAACAAATAGCCCTCCAAACAAATAAAAAAATCAACAACAAAACTACGTGCTAGTGGTGGTCTGCCCTTCTCCTCACCGATATTTGCCGAAGAATCGAGTGCAAACCCTGACAAACCGAGCACATAATGCTCTGCGGCATCAAACACAAGGTATATGGCTGCTACCTCAGTGAAATTGCCACTGACACATCAGCTTTTAAATTTAACCATTTAGCAAGCAAAGCTGTCTGACCTATCGGGCAATGGCGTAGCTAATTCCATTCGGCGGACACGAGAAACTTCAAAGCTAGCACTGTCTAAGGAAAACTTTTAAAGGAAGAAAAATTGGCTGTGGTCACGTTTACGGTGATCAGGAAATGCTACACAACGTTCAGCTAAGCTTATCAAAGAAAGCTATGTATCTTGGTGTCATCTTGGACAAAAATTCTTGAAAGAATCACCATACAAATTGCATCAATAAGACAACTGCTGCTCTAGCACAATACCGAGTTTCTATCTCGTCCATCGCACCTTATCTCTTATACCTATGGTTCACGGCTCGACATGTCGGCTGGTGCTGGCTTATTTGACCGCTATATCGCGGATAGCTCCCGGGCGATGGAGTAACGGACGTCTATGGACTTATGCCTGGTCCCGGTGCCACCCAGGACACGACCGTATAAAATGAAAATGTGGGAAATCTTCATGTTCAGATCCATATAGCATAGCCGTAGGGGACACTACGAAAATTACCAATTAAGAACATTATGTAAAAGCAGAAATACATTCATCAGAAAACCACTATTTTATAAAGACTAAAAACAGTTTAACTCAGGGCGGTGTTTATTTGCACAAGTTATCTATCTAAACCGTGACATTTTGTAATTGCCAAGTTGTTACAAACCATGTGATTTTGCTATGGTCACAAAAATACAATAACGTCAATCATCTGAAGAATCATGTGGATCGGTTTTGTACATAGGACAGGTGGATTACATAGGAAAGAGCAATTGTAGGCCTACATAGTACAAGTTAGTTCAAAGCCCAAAGTATTTAAGGTCACTTTTAAAGCACCTATCGACAAATATCGACAAATATCATTCCATTTGATAAGCTGAATAAAGCATAGTTGATGATTTTAAAATACTTATAAAAGTAGTATAATAACTAGAAAGTGTCAACCACGTGTTTAACCACCACCATTTGTAAAACACATGTTGTATGCTATATATTCATGCTACAGGGTCCCTAACCACAATTTGTATTTTATACACTGAGTATGTAGTTTTTTCTGCAAGCATAAACGCATGGGTCCCATAGTTATCAAACCAAACTTCGTCTCCATGTGTAGATAAAAAAATCATTTTTTCTTCTTGTAGATGTCAGGGCGACATGACCTACACAATCATGATTTGCCAAAAAAGCTTATTTTTTAGGGTTTTTTCCTAGGTAATTTTTTTATTTCTTTTATGTGTTAAATCAGTTACTAATGCACTTACATTTTATCAAATTTGAATCAAACTGGAGTTACCGTTCAAGCGCTACGCGCAAAAGAGATCAATTTTAGATGTCGGGTCCACAAACCATACCTGTCAAGCGTTCGACGAAAAAAACAAAAAAAAAACGACAAAAACAATATGTGTTCCATTTTTTCCAAATGGGACCCATAACTAACTTAAGCATCTCGTGTATAATCTATATTTGTTTTATTTATTTATGCCTAAAATATTTTGTGTTTTTAACGTCATTCTTTTACGTTTGAGGTTTCTCTCACGTGTTTTATTACTATTTACCTAATTATCACCTTGTATGTGAGCCTTTGTATTTCCTCTGGTTTAAATCATTAACATAGTTTTCCCACCTAATTCCCCACAGTTAGTTAAACGTGCAGATGTGAAACGTCTGGCACGTAAACTTCTCGCACCTCGTAAATTCCCTTTATATTCTGGAAATTTAAATAGTATAATATAACCTACAATAACGTACTAAGTAACTTGCTTTGCGAATAAACCGTATATTTAATGAGACGCAGAATAGAACTAACCTGAACCAAGAGTTAGACTTCGAGTTTGACATTAAGACGTTACAAATCGTGGCTACACTATAAATTAGTAGTCGTTCTGTGGAAAGTAGATTTTTCGCTGTGCAGCTCGCCAGAGACTGTCAGGCAACCGGCCGAACCAAGCTTAGCCAACGCTCCAACATTCTAGCTTCCAGCTTTAAAAAGCGCGAGCCCACACAACTTTAAATTAAAATTTGTCTTAAATAGGATAGGATAGGATATAGGAGGATAGGATATTCATGTTTATCCCCGTGAATGGGAAAACCTAGGGGGTTATCACACGGGCAATCGTCAGATCACCTCGCGCCAATCGTCGGGTTACCAGAGCTATTGCAGTGTGTTGTATATAATAGACACGTTCCTTTAATTTTGTAGAACCCATTAATCCGCTGGGTTCAGGCAATGTCCGTAAAGTGCCTTGCCCAAGGAAACAACCGACTAACTAGCGACTAGTTTCGGACCTGCAACCTTTCGATTGAAAGGCGACGCACTAAACCGCTAGACTACCGGGCCGGACAATGGGCAGGACCTAAAAGAATTCAAAGGATGGGCTAATGTTGGAGGACGACTGATTTCTGCACCAATATCATATGAAGCAAAGCATGAAGTGATAAGAAAGACAGTCACATCGCTGTCTTGATTATAGAAGATATTCACTCCAATTTCGGTTATATGGAAGAGAAAATGTATTGGATGGACTTGGTGAACAATGATGGATTTAGCTATATCTAAATCATAGAAAGTTATTTCAAGTTGTATGTGTTCATTTAATAAACACGTTTTTAACAAATGGTGGCGGTTGGCACGATATTGTCGCTCTCTAGTTTTAATTGAAGATTTGTGCTGTCCGGTTTTTGAACTAAGTATTCATTTTGAATCCAGGGTAATCGGCGATAACTTTTAAAAAACAAATAACAGAAATTTTTGTTAAATAAAATATGGTTTCTTTGATTTCGTAGATGTTGCTTCTTTTTCAACAATATAAATGGGCTTTGTTTCGTCATTAGTATTATAAATGCGTATCTTCTATTTTGTCAATATTATGAATACCCTCTGCTATTTCATCAATATAAGTAAGTAATGTGACGTCATAAATATATATAAGCAAGCATTGTTGTGTCATTAATGTAAATACGTTTTATTGCGTCATCTCTCCGTAAGTAAGCATTGTTCTACCAAATTAAACGTGTTAATCATACACAGCACATTGCAATAGTTGCCGTAACCGACGTTCAATATATTATATTGTGCATTGTTGCATCAGAATTAGTGCAGACCATTGTTGCGTGCGTAAACAATAAAATTAATCATTGTTTAATCATTATTGCTGTGTCATAAATTAATGTGTCAACAATATATAAAAAGAATATTGCTGCGTCATCAAAAATAAGTGCGAATGGCTGCCTCTTTCACTCAAGTGTTTTGTTTTCCTTTTTAATGAATAATTTCTTGCATATATTGAACAAAGCGTGAATTCTCATACATTGAGCAAAATACACAAATTCTTATCTTAGTATTAACAATGATGAACATTGATAATTAAACAATTAAAGTTATTTGAAAACATCACACGACTTACCTCCGCTGGGCGTTCCGGCTCCATTTGTGCAATCGGACTCGAATTCCAATCTCCTAATGATCGCCGAATGTGTGTTCCCTCTTAACCTATGCTCCCAATTTTTTTCTGTGCGGTCTTTTATCTGTTGGATACTAAAATAATCAATAACTTGAGAGTGTAAATCATGTGTGAACCACCATAATTTTTAAAACCCCTGTTGAGTATACTCTATATATTTATCACCTCATCCGTAACACTCGTACTATTTATTGGGCAAATAACGTTTCGAAACGACAAATAGTATTACGAAATTGAAATACTGTTACCACATTTTTAAATTTCGCAACGATATTGGTAACAATATTTTAAAACCAGATTATGTTTCAAAACATTATTGTTTTGACTACTAGGACACGCCAGGGAGTCCAAAAAAGCAAAATTGCAACGAAAAACCAACGCCTAAATATCGTTACTTACAATATTTTGTAATGGTAGTTCGTTCTATTATAGCTTACAATTTGATTTGTTAATTTAGTTACCAAAATATCGTTTCGAAATTTCGTTACTTAAAACGAAATTTTATTTTAAGTAACGATATTTTGTTCCTAATATAGTAGCTTACAATCTGATTTGGTAACGAAATTTCGTTAGTTTAAACGAAACTTTGTTTAAAGTAAGGTTATTTTGTAAAGGTATTTCGTTCTTAATATAATAGCTTAAAATCTGATTTGATAACGAAATTTCGTTTCAAGAAACGATATTTTGTAACGGTATTTTGTTCTTAAATGTAATAGCTTAAAATCTAATAGTAACGAAATATATTTACCAAAATACCGTTTCTAAAAACGAAATTTCGTTACCAAAATATCGTTACCATTGTTCAGGTGTGTTTCATAGTTCAGGTGTGTGCACTGCACTAGACTGCCAAATTCTATTAATCTACTGCAAAAAAATTGTCGATTTATATATACCTAAGCCGTAAAAAAACTCGCTGACGTATTTAGAAGTAATTGAGTGACGTGTGTGACTTAAATGGTTTCGTTGGAAATAAAAATGACGTAGCAAGTTGATGTTAGGGTATAAGTTCTGGTATGTACATTGCATCATCAAATCTTTCAATTTTATCAATCTACTGCAAAAATTGTCGATTTTCATATACCTAAAGTATATGAAGTAAAAAGGCTTTTACTAAATATTCACGCTAACGTGGTGCGTGATTACCTTGGTTTGAAATATAAATAACATAACGGGTTTATGTTTTGGTTCTTAGTTCATGTGTGTACACTACACAAGTCTGCCAAAAATCACATGTTTATGACTAAAATACGTTCTTAAAGATTGTTACTGGACCACTGCAGTAGTTTATTATAGGTTCTATTTGGAAAATGGGATACACATTTTTTTGTCCGTTTGTTTTTATTATTATTTTTCGTCAAACGCTTGACAGGCGTGGTTTGTGGACCCGGCATCTACAAGAATAAATAATGGAATCACAACGAAACTCGGTAATTTGTTAGAACACATGGTCTAGATATGCAAGAGCCAAACTTTTGCGTAATAATTCCAGAGGAATTTCCATGGGACGTTAAAAACCAAAGCAGTATTTTTTAATGAAAATTTAGCTTTTTTAGGCATAGGGCTTGAACAAAGGCTCCAATTGTAATAAAATTTGCTGAAATGTATATTTCATTAGCAACTGCTTTACCACTTGAAAGAAAGAACACAATTACCTAGGGAAATATCCTAAAAATGGAGATTTATTCCTAAACCATGATTGTGACAAATATGGCTTGTGGCCCCGACATCTACAGAATGGGTAATGGCATCGCAATGAAACTTTGTCTTTTGTTAAACTACATGGTTTTGATATGCAGAAATCAAAATTTTAGGTGATAAATCCAGAGGAATTCCCCTGGAACATTAAAAACCAAAACAATATTTTTGCAAAAAAATCCAATTTTAATTAGATTCGAGGGCATGCAAGTGCATTAACAATTGATTTAGCAACATTTAGAAAAAATAAAAAATAACCTAGGGAAATACCCTACAAATAAGTTTTTGTTCTCAAATCATGATTGTGACAGGCATGGCATATCGCCCGAAATGTCGTCAAATTTAACAAGGAGTCGTCAAATTGGATTAAACTTTAGGAATTGTTAGATAACATGACCCAGATATGTAAAAAGAAGTTTATCTACCAAATCCAAGGAGATTAACCGAATCCATGAAAAACTTAATCGAGCTGTTTTGGGAATTTAGCTTCATTTCACTACAGTGCTTGACAAAAGGATTTAATTTAAAACATATGTGGTGAAATATTTGTAAATCTAACAAGATTAGCCTATTCTTTATTTTACATACATTGAAAAGATGTTTGGTTTGATAACTTTGGGACCCATGCGTTTATGATTGCAGAAACAAAACTATGGCAGTCCGGTTAAAACTTTTTGAAATGTTGGATAACATGGACCTGACGTGCACATATCTGACAACAACATATATTGTGTAATGAACATGGATAACAATATCGGATTGTTACCTCAGGGACCCATGCGTTTATGCTTGCAGAAACAAACATACTCAGTGTATAAAACACAAATTATGGATTAGGGTCCCTGCTTGCATAAATATATGGCATACAAAATGAGTTTTACAAATGGTGGTGGTATTATTTTTTATTTTATTATTTTAATTTTTTTTTTCTTCTACTAATTTATGTTTTTTTTTTAGTTATTACTGCTTTCACACCAAATAAAGCAAACTTTTGCGTGGCCGTAACAAGATAATTAAAGCTGTTTCAAACCACACTATGAGGTATTTAAAAGAAATTGCTTGAGGTATAAGCATAAAATAATTTCGAGCTGGTACCGAGTCGGCATGATTACCCAGATAGCAAGCATCGGTTCGTTGGCCAACTCATTATTCGTCGGCGTTGGCTAAACGTGACAATTATAACGTTGGCCCAACGTTATCAGAAGTAAAACGTGTACATAAAAAGTTAAAAATCGTTAACAGTTCTGTTGCTATATATGTAGTATAAAAGTAGTCGTTATTTCCTTTTTTCCTGAATTAAAAAGCAATATGTGAGCTTTCGTTGGCTTTTCTTCGCAAGGCCAATGGTTGGCAATCAGCGGAAGCCAATGTTGGCCCGTTGATGTTAAAATAAGAAGCTTTTCGTTTCAATCTGTTTTATTTCATGCTATAAGAAAAAACATTTTATTTAACCAACTCCCTAGCGCGTTAAATATATTGGGGCGCCGATTTTACACTAGTTAGAAGGTTGGTTTTTATAACAAACCTATTTGTTTTTCATTATTTCATTGTTTGTTATTAGTGTAAAATTGGGAATTTTAATAATTATTGTTGAATATGAAGATTGCGTCATTGAGTACATAAATAATGTACCATCCAATTAAAAATTAGGCAAAAAATACTAGCGCTTTTTTCACATTTTTTATTGGCAGCTCGGGTCAAAGCTAATTTTGCTCCGTTACCACATTTTTTATCTCGTCTAACCAGTGAGAAGCTACGAGAACAGATGTTGTACAGCCAAACTGAGCATTTGGTATGCAATAAAGTAAGTATATGTGTAATAGATTTAAACTTTTTCTATGCTCATATTTTCTTACTACTGTTTTGTTGTTAGCACGATGGGGATGGTGGTACGGCTGCATCATCTGTTGACCTGGGCCGTTCTCATGATTACTCGCCTTTTTCAAGACAAGGCACCTAAGCCGTTGAATCACCCCTACACCCTAATAGACATTAATCTTTCTTGTATACATATATGCGTGTTTATAAGGCACTTCTGCATTTAATGAATTTACTTTCCTCTATTGTATAGCCAACTAAGTGACATGACCTAACTACAGCTGGCAAATGTTATAACAATTCTGTGAACATCAAATAATGGGAGTGAAGAAAACGTTGAGCTGCTTCAGAAGCTGCCATTGATGATGGATATGGAAGCTCTAGACCAGACCGACTTGAGGATGCTTTGTGTGATAATAAAGTAGAAAACAAGTCAAATTGGAGAATATGGCAATTTAATAGAACGTGTGTGTGTATGTAATGTTAATTCAATGGTGAATGTTACGCCGCCCTTCGACGGGCCTGACTGGTCACCCGGAGTGACGTAACAGGGGTTATGAGACAGGACTTGTCCTCAGAGCAACGCGCTTGCTTAACGCCAAGATTGTCACAAATCTTTGCTGTTGTTGTTAGAAAGTCGATGTAGCGTACAGTAGCGAAGCGATTGCAACTATGTTGGACCTTGTCAGATTTAACAACTAATTTGCACGTTGTTTGGCCGTAGCCATACACCAACATTCGGCCAGACTTTAGACTGAAAAAACTACTAATTCAAATAACTAATTTTCCTTACACGTGAAGGTAATTACCCCAATTTGTATACTATTTTTATACATACCAGCAGCCAGGGTTGATAATATGTATGAAATCATTTGAATAAAACGCTTTTATTTCGACCCGCATTTGATTGATGTTTGAATTATTTCGTTATACGTAGTTACTATACATAACTACTCAGCTTTTTTAAACACGCCCCCTGAGATTGTAAACTCTGGGCTAAAACCTTACTTTAAATCGCAATTATGTGTTAGAAGTGGGTACGGGTAACAAAAAAACAAACTTCATTGTTGGGCGATAATTTAAATCCGCGCATTTTATGCACCAATCCAGGTACAAGAAGATATGTTTAACAAGGGTTTTATAGGCGGAAAATGTTTTTAGTGGAATTTTAATTATTATTTTGAAATTAACAAGTATAAAATGCCAATTCTGGTTTAACAGCAAGCTGATAATAATCAAAACAGTTTTGTTTTTCTGCCTTGATGTTTAGACTTTTATCAGTTTTAAAACCACCGCATAAACTTATTACTTTTTATTAATAGTTATACGAATCTAAAAGAAAGGCATCTAATTAATTGATATTGTATTAAATGACTTTTATTGTTTATTGAGTTTAATCGATAAAAATATGTAAATTATAAATGTTTTTCTTTACTTATTATGTGAAAAACAGATTTTCTTTAATGTCTAAGTAATCGAATTCGCTTAAACAAACTTACCGCCGTCAGCTACGGTTAGTGGCGTAGGTTCTAGATTTTATTAATAGATCTGCAGATGGGTGCTGGCGCAAGTGAAATTTAATTTTTTTTTAATTGATATCACTTTTCTACATTTTAAAAAAATATATAAATAATAATAAGATATCCGTTAATTATCACCATATCTGGCACGGGGCCTTATAGCGTCATAATCGTGATATCTGGTCAAATTAACTAGCCCCGGATAAGCACCCGCAACGTAATGATTTAACCAAACGTCGGCTAACAGCCTAACGTCAACGCTGTAACCGTCTGAGCTGAGTGTCCGGAAATATGCGCTATGGTTTGGAAATAATTATTAATGACGGCTGTATTTACTTGAGCATTCAGATATTTTAGGAACGATTTACGGCGTCGAATGAAATTACGAATGACAGCAAATTTAATTTAACGAATGACGGGATTTCAACAAATTTGCGCATTCGTTTCTGAGCAATCGTGAATAACGTGCTTACTCTGCGTAAGTCTTTCAGTAGCAAGGTTGACTATGCAGTTTAATATGAGAGGGAAGCGCTCAAAGTGAATGTTTGCATTATTGAAGAGATTTATTCAAAGTAAGTAGTTTGTCTATGTTGCTCTCCAAAGGTAGGGAGTAATATAATAAATGGGCCTATTAGTTGTAACAATGCTATTGTTATCGCCGTTGTGAAATACCTAGTGTAAGATTTCAAACTTTTTTGTAGTGACTAGTTGTGATATTTTCCGCAGTTAATTTGCTTTCTGCCACGTGTTTGTTAATATTAGCCTCCTCGTTATGTATGGAAGTGAAGTTCACAATGAAATATTTTAAAAACCGCAAATTTTAGTAATATCTCAACGTAAAAGTGGAATATAAGTTTAAGTTGGAAGAACGAGATCCGTGGAAAAACGTAACGTGAAATGCATGGCTGTTTTGGTTGGGTTGGAATAGAATATCGAGATCTATTTTTGTTACTGGGACAAGAATTTTATAAAACGGCCAATCACAGTCATCCGGTTATCTCGTGCTCTCAGGTTACCGAAGCTATTGCTATGGGTGCGTTTGCATGTGATAGTGGACATTACTATCCACTGGTTTAAGGAAAGACCTTTGGCCGCACCGAAAATACCTTAACATTCGTAACGACAATTACAGCAAGAGACACAGACGTAGAAATATACGCAAAGATTGGAGACTGGCTTCGGTACGCAAATGACCGTGACGGGGGTCGACAAAAGCGACATAGAAAACACATTGAGAAAGAAATGAAGAGAAGAAACGCTTCAGCATTAACTCTAACGCGGGACGTTCATTGGACTGTACGCCGAAATTGTGTAATTTTGTATTTCCTTTGAACATTTCGTTTTTTACTCTGAACATAAAAAAAGTTTTACAGGGCGATTAAACGCTTTTTTAAATTTTATATTTTTCTTTATCGATAAGAATAATACATTTTGATACAAAACATTTGTATTTCAGCTGGAAAAGTGATATGCGTAATTCTTATTCAAATCGTTTTATGATTGGGAGGGAGCGTTAGGGTGATATTGGTTTGACGTCGCCGCCACCGTAAGCCAATGTCGAGCCGTCGACAAATAGGTGACCAGTCAACTGAACCCCTTACAACTGAACCCCTTACAACTGAACCCCTACAACTGAACCCCTTTACAACTGAACCCTTACAACTGAACCCCTACAACTGAACTCCTTTAAACAGAACCCTTTTAACTGAAAAGGGGGTTTAGTTGTAAAGAGGTTCAATTGAAATGGGTTCAGTTGTAAAGGGGTTCAGTTCAAAGGGGTTTAGTTAAAAGGAGTTCAGTTGTAAGGGGCTTAATTGTAGGGGTTCAGTTGTAAAGGGTTCAGTTGTAAGGGTTCGGTTGTAAGGGGTTCAGTTGTAAGGGGTTCAGTTGTCATGGAACCGACATACGACATGGGGCCGACATTAAAGCGACATGTTGGGCCAACCAATCCACCGTCGCGGCCAACTATAATCCGAGGTCGGGCCGACGGCCAAAAAGGCACTGGCTCGACGGTAACGCGACTTGTCGGTCCGATTTTAAAACGTGATTGGGCCAACGTACTGCCGACCGACATTTGCTATCTGGGTAGTAAAAGTTTTATAAATAATTTGGGAACCCTTGCGTTAATTGCGCTGATTGCAATAAAATCTCCAGCTAAAAAACAAAATAAAATAAGTGAATAAATTGTATAAACTTCAATATAAGATGTAATAGTTGGCAGTGGTTGTTGTACGCCTATATATTAAGCTTGTGTAAATGATTATAGCCCGTCCAATCTTAAAAAATTCCTAAGCTTCCGGTTAGGTTATAATCGTCCGGATTGCAGCCAATGGACCGATTATAAATTAATTTAATCGTCCCAACGTAAACCATTCGACTTTTGTTACTCGCGTAAAATAATTGGTAAAACAAATGTTATATTACAAAGGTGTATGTGCGCGTCTAGGAAATCAAATGATCTCCACAATTAAAGACGTATCTAAAGGTAGTTTAAAATGAATTTAATTAGGGCAGGCATAGATTCAACAGGGCATTACGCAACGTAGCGTTATCTGTAAAACTAAATCATACAAACAAGAATATATCATATTATTTAATCCTGAAAATGTTATTTGTGTGAAATGCGTAAATTAAGTTTTTACTCAATTTTTGATTTATGTTTTAGATTAATTACAGACTGTTATACTAAAGAAACATTAGTTTACTCTCTCTTATCATTAGCGTGCGCTTTGAGCGTTCGCACGAGTCATCAAAAAGATACACGCTACAAACCGTATAAAAAAATTATGTTTTAAGCTTAAGCTTAATCTGTGCGAATAAGTAGTGTAAATAACAGTTTAATCGCTTTTTAGCTGTGAAGTGAAAATATATATTTCTCTCATAGTTTGCATTTTCGCCTAAGAAAATAAGCGTTTTTTTGACGCAATTTAGATCGCGATCGGATCGGCAAGGATTTTAATGATCGTGAAAAATCCTGACCAGCAGAGCACTAGGAATTACCGTGTATGTACTTATGTACACACAAAAAAACGCTTTGTTCTCCCATTGCGACACTTGTATGTCTTGCGCAGTTGAATTGTAGTACAGCCAAACAATTAATGTAGACGATCTGATGATCGAAACGCGTAAAAATCAGGTGATGCTGCATACCCTGGCAAAATGCCAGGGTAGGCTGGCCTACTACCCTGCATCCCAGCGTTCGGCGCCACTGTTTGTAAGCCTTAAATGGTTTCGTTTGAAATATAATTAAGGTAGCAAGTTGCTTTTTGAGTACAAGTTCTGGTATGTACATTGCATCAATCTACCAAATTATATCAACCAATGCAAAAATTTGTTGATTTTCATATGAAATATTCACGCTAATGTGGTGCTTTGGTTGTTTGTTTTTTTTGAAATATAAGTAAGATAGCAAGTTTATTTTTTGGTACATAGTTTATGTGTTTACACTGCATCAATCTGCCAAATTTCATCAATCTAAGGCAAAATATTCTTGATTTATATATACCTTAGCCGTATTAAACCACATCGTTGACGTTATTTTACACGTATTTATAATTGTATCGCTGTATATTTTAACAATTAGGTCGTTATGCCATGTGTCCATATCTGTGCATGGAAAGTCACGATTAGTTTCTTGTTTTCGACAGTCAGTCGATGAATTGTTTTCCGCGTTCTGTTTAACGCCTTCCAAGCTTCGTGTACATGTGTTTCCTGTTATGAGTCTTATATAAACTGTGTATAATTTCATAACATCAGAGAGGTGGTTCCGGTTGGCTGCTTTTGGTCTGACCTCTCTCCAGCTTACGTTAAACATACCTAAGCTATAAATGCCACTGTGTACAGCGCTTTGGCTGGCTGCATTCTGCGTGATCACCCAATAAATTACTTAACCTATGTTTACCCCTTGTCTTACCCTGTTCAAAACCCGTCTAATATTGGAGCGCAGCTACAACGTATTCAGAAGAAATTGGGTGACATGTGTGACTTAAATGGTTTCGTTGGAAATAAAAATGATGTAGCAAGTTGAGTTTTGGGTTACCAGTTCTGGTATGTACATTGCATCAGTCTTCCAAATTTTATCATTCTACTGCAAAAAATTGTCGATATGAAGTAAAGGCTTTTTTAAATAATCACGCTAACGTGGTGTGAGGCTTTGCGAAACGTTTAATTATTTTTTGCTAAAAATTATAAAAACGAACTTCAAGTTTGGGTTGCAAATTTAAGCTTTGATTATAATTAAAAACTAAGGCTTCATGTGGCAGGATTTAGAATGGCAGTATATTGGTTAGTTCAGCTTGCATTGGGGACATTGTTTAAATAATTGGGCCTTCTAGAAACCAGAACATTTATTGTTAACAACATGTGTGGGTAGCAATTAAGGTATTACTTGCTTTTGCGGGGAGTATCCCTTTTACGCAAGTAATCCATAGACATTGCGCGATGCACTACGTTTTGTTAGCGCGTTTAACTCGATCAAGAATGATTAAATGGCAAATAAATCTAAGCCTATATTGGTTAAAATTCACATCTGAAAATATTTGCCACCGGTGGAGTTATTGGAACTTCAAGTGCAGTCACTTTTCGATTTTGTTGAAATTTGATTGTGTAAACGTTTCTTACAAATAAAAGATATATATTATCGATTTGCTTCATAATTTGTTTTAGACAAGATTAAAATAAAAAATAAGTATTTCCCAATCTTTGTAGTTTAAATAGGATTTACATAAAGATTTAAATATTATCATTTTTGTAGCATTTTCAATTTATATTTGTATAGTATATATTGAAATTGGTAATAAATTGGCCATTTTTATTTTGCCACGTTGTTAGCGAAGCTCCTTGCAAATTATTTCTATATTTTCTAAACATTTAAAACGTAATACAGCAAACTGCTAGCGGAAAGAGTTATGCAGTTGTATTTGTGGCTTAACTTAGCTACAGATGTGGTCGCGCTCTCTTATCTAGAATCTATTGCTCGTCCCAACAATAGCGTTTGTAGTCACCTTCGATACTCAATTTCTTTGAAACAAACAAGTGTTGTTAGACCACGCATGTGCGTTGTAATCTCATACACAATATTACTACGGATGATCCAACCGTTTTTTTTTTTTTAATTAAGAATTAAGAATTGACGTTATGTAGAAAGCTCCAAAGAGACGACGAGCTTCACCCTACACGTTTCTCCGGTTTTCGTTTCTTTTAAACTACACTAAATCGAAGTTAATTACGAAATGGATATTTATGGTTTTCACAACCGTGCGAATAGAAAGGTCTAATATCATTTGTTTGAATTAAGAATTATAAACTTGTTCTATGCTATTAATGCATTAATACGTTTTACTAATTTAAAGTATTTCCTAATATGCCTTCAGTTATCATGTGACAATTCCATTTTCGGGACTTAATCTTTTTCTCTGAGTTATGTATTTAAATTTAATATAATATCACGTTTTCTGTTAGACATCGAAAAATTAAGTTAAATCGAAGGGAGAAATCGACGAATAATGCCAGGTAAAGGTTAACGGGTGCCAGGGGAGTGTTATATAATATTTTGTTGTATTTGTTTTTGTGTTTTCTTTACAAAAAAATAAATTATTTTAAAAAATATTAAGATGAATATTTCGACACATCGGCTACCCTTAACAACAGCGTAGTAAATAATTAAAAACTGAAATGACAGTTAAATACTGTTATTAACATGTCTTTGACCATGCTGTATAGATACGTAATATTTAAACTAGTACGGACGTAGCAAACAGGTAGCTAAGTTACTTTTATTCATGTCATCAATTTCAAAAAATGTCGCACTAAAGTTACCACTGGGTGAATGTCATTTGTCTTCCAATGGAATACTCATGTTTATTGGAGGGTAGCGTTCGCCAGAACTACGTTTAGGAGTGCGTGATAGACAGATGAATCCGCCCTAACAATTCTTGTAGCAATTAAAAATTTATTACTTTTAATTCTTAATTATGAAACAACATGCTAATTTTACTAAAGGCTAAACAAGTAAAATTCTGTTACTGTTGCCCTATGTCCTGTCAATTGTTGACGTGTGTAAACCGAACGAATACGGTAGTGATGAATAAAAATGTTTAGTTTGACAAAATGAGTATTTCACACGTCCAGGTCAGCAAAACTCGCTTTACTTACCTCGAAATGTGGTTCGGCTTAATTCCAGCTCTTGTTGCTATTTCTCCTCTAAAATCTATTGTTCGTCCTAACAATAGCGTTTGTAGTCACCTTCGATATTTGATTCCTTTAAAACAAGTAGTTGTTAGGCGACGTGTGAGTTAGACTACGCTTGTGCGATGAACGATAATCCACAATATGGTGATAACGACTATGCTAAGACCAAGTTTATTATATTTAAACATAACCGCAATCGTGAATTTAATAAACTGAATCAATTTTCTATTCAAATCGGCAACAACCTGTTAGAGCAGGTAAAATGCACAGTGTACTTAGGAGTAACATTTGATGAAAACTTAACCTGGGGTCCACACATTTCTAAAGTCACTAGAACTTTGGGACAGGCTGCAGGAATGATCTTTAAATTATCTAAAGCAGCAGATAAGATTACCTTACTCACTGTTTACTACAGCTTTGTATATTCTCATTTGCAATATGGCATAATGGCATGGGGCACTGCTAGTAGCACTTGTAAAGAAAAACTAAATAGAATGCACAATAAAATTGTAAAACAAATACACTATGCTTACAGTTCGTCACAACTGAGCCACCTAACTACAAATGATAAATACTATGAATCTAGTCTGTTAAAGCTAGATGATATATATAAACTTGAGATTGCTAAATTTATGCATAGGTATAAGAACAAAACTGTGCCATCTGTTTTTTTGGATAGTGAATCCAGCTATTTTGCACCACTTGCTTCTCGTCATGCCCACAACACAAGGCATGCAATAAATTTGAACTACTTTTTGCCCAGAGCTAAAACCAAACTAGGTCAAAATTCATTGAAAATACAAGGTGTGAAAATTTGGGGGGAAATACCTAGCAACTGTAAAACGGGTTCATTTAATTTACTAAAACTTAGATACAAACAACTTCTAATTGATTCCTATAAAATAGTAACATAAACAGTTTCTAAAAATAAATGTTTTATGTATATATGTCAATTGTCCATACTGTACATCTGTACATAAATGATGAATTTAGTGTTATATTATATATTGTATATAGCCGAAATTGTAAATATTGCTTTATATTAATTATCATTGTAATGCCACTACCTACTGTACTTTTCTGAAGCCATTGCTAGTTGTTATCTTTTATTTATTTATTTTTTCTATTTTTTCTCTTTTCATATTCATATATATTTATTTATTCTACATCAAACCTTGCACCTCAATTATATTATAGCATATTAATAACCTCAAGCAATATTAAACACAGCATACATATATATAAACTTAATGCAGTTTGACTGGTTGATCCTCGGATCTTTCACTGCATTAAGTGCAATTGTATGGTATAGTTATTTTCATCACTGCATTTGGTCGGATTTAATTATTTGTTGGTTTCCATTGATTGTTACTTAATTATCGCCGAATGTATATTATTATTTGAAAAATAAATTGAATTGAATTGAATTGAATTGAACGACGCAATCTTATTAAAAATTAAACAAAACGAAGAAAACACCTTTCACGCTGTGTAGGAAGCACCAAAGAGACGACGAGCTTCACCCTACACGTTTCTCCGGTTCCGTTTCTTTTAAACTCCACCAAATCAAAGTTAAATACAAAATGGATATTTATGGTTTTCAAAACTGTCAAAAGTTATTAAGTCAAAATTAATTTTTATTTTATTTCAGAATTTTAAACTGGTTCTACGCTAATATTGCTTTGCTACTTTATACTGAAGAATTTCCTTATATGGCTACATCCATTTTGTTACAATTTCATTTTCGGGACTCCAATCTTTTTCTTTGATATATGTATTTAACTCTGATATATTTTCACGCTTGGCCTCAATTTTGTAACTAAAATTCAAAATGTTACTATTTCTATTATTGTGGAAAAAATATTAATTTATGCTTAAATATGTAGAAACTCTAAATCGACTTGACAAATCTTGTCAAGCCACTAATAACATATATGCTTGTATTGTATTAAAACTATTTTGAATATGCTGTATAAATATACGCAGTTTTTAAACTAGCCTTGCGCGCAGCTTGCGAAGTTACTTTTATTCATATAATCACTTTCAAGAAATGTCGCACTTACCTAATCACTGAATGAATGTCATTTGGCTTTCAACGGAATACCCATGTTCATTGGAGCGTAGCGCTCGTCAGAACTACGCTCTGGGGAGCGCGATAGACAGATGAATCTATTCTGACGAAATTAAAAGTCACACTAAAACATTTAATATACGATTTCGTTTATTGATATTATTATCAGATTTATAGCAGCAATTGGTAGGAAATCGATCATTTTATTTTAATTTATTTTTCGACAACGTACTTATCCTATTAAAGAATGGTTATATTACAATGTAATATGTGTGGCAGTCAAGAAGATCTTGAATATGAGACTTATTAGAGAATCTGGGCATGACGAATTTATTGGTAACGATTCCTTTAGGGTCAGAAAAAAATTAATATATGAAATTAATCTAAATGCGACGATGCTTAGTGATCTCATAAACCTGGAAAATATCGAGGCTGACTGTGAGCCTTCTCTCACCTGTAGTCTCATTAATGTTCAATTTAGAGCTTTCCATGACAATCCCATGCCTGTCCCTGCCTGGCCTTCACACACTCGGAGTATAGAACGTTGTGTGAAGCAAGTGACCGAGGCCAGTGATCACGTGTATAGCCAGGAACGGAGAGAAGGCTACATCCGAGCTCAGATGGTTAGCAGAGAGTTGAGGAGTAGAAACAGAAGCAAGAAAGACCATGTTTCCTTTGGCAATTTGGCATGCAGCAACATAGGATCGTAGTAGTAAATCGGGTATTGTATAATTACTAACAAGGATGTTTAAACGGTTTGTTTTACTTTTATGGACCTATTTTCATCCTATAAAATTAAATACATTAACTTTGCTTTAAATTAGCTTTTTAGTGATGTTGGTTGGTTAAAGGCGTAAAATACTGAATTTTCTTAGAATTTCAAGTGAAAATTCACCTAGCAATAAGTTATAATTTTCCACTTTTGATATTATCACAAGATTATGCACATAAAACTGCATCATTTATACCGTGGGCCGATTTAAAATAATTAGCCATCCTATGACACATATTACATTAATTAACTGATTTTATATGGCTAATTGCCTTTATCACACGCATTATTTTTCTTCTAATTAACCACACGAATAACTGTATAAATATCACATGCATTATAATATTTCTAATCAATCCACGATACAAGTATTTCTATTTGAATAAGGTTGCATGAGCAAATAGGATTTGTCAAATAACTTGGCAGAATTGTTAATCTTTATCTTCTGATACCGTGCTGAAATTGAACTCTCTGACAAGCAAGAAAAATGAATACAATGGAATCTGCACTTATGAAGAAGTTGGAGGAACTGGACACCGCATTAGCTCAAATTAAAAGCAAGCAAGATAAGTATGAGTCCAATTGTGATTTAAGGAGAGATACTGCTCCTCCTGTTACTGTTTCAGATTCGACTCATCCGAAAGAACTGCAGGAGATTCGGAAGTCGCTGAATGATCTCGAAGCCTCCCTTAAAGATCTAAAGGCTGTTGTCAGAGACACAGATGAGCGACTTTACAACTTGGAGCAGTTTGGCAGGAGGAACTGTCTCATTATCCATGGCTGCAAAAGAATCCCTTAAGACAAGTTTATAAGATATAGATAGATAGATATATAGATACTCATCTTTTATCCCCGTGGATGGGAAAACCAAGGGGGTTACCACACGGGCAATCGTTAGATTACCTCGCGTCCACCGTCGGGTTACCGGAGCTATTGCAGTGTGTTGTTTATGATAGACACGTTCCTTAAATTTGGTAGAACCTATAGGTTTCAAAAGTTTGAAAGGTTCGGGAATCGACACCATGTCATTAGACGATTGTATTTTCTGCAGCCCGAAGCAGTAATACCAGTTTATGTATTGGGCGGCGGAGAACTTGAGCTGCACTTGTTCTCCTTCCTTCGTCATCTAGAACATTCTCTCCAAGTTGTGCTGCGTTAAGCACCATTCGTTTCGCCGTGTTAGTTTGACTCGGTTTTCCATTTCCAACGTGGCCAAAATTGTTCAGTCCTGTTCTGTACTCTTCGCCTACGGGGTCGCGCGTACAGGTCGATTAGTTGAACTTCACCGTATCCTATGTTGCTGGCATCAAAAAAATGATGAAACTCTCGTCGAATTATTGCGACAAAGTTTGAAAAAAAAAACACCGCAGTACCTTTAGATGATTCAGATCCCTCCATCTTGATTCTGTGGGTGGTGGTGCATGGCCGTTCTTAGTTGGTGGAGCGATTTGTCTGGTTAATTCCGATAACGAACGAGACTCTGGCTTGCTAAATAGTTACGCGACCATCCCGGTCGGCGTTTAACTTCTTAGAGGGACAAGTGGCGTTTAGCCACACGAGATTGAGCAATAACAGGTCTGTGATGCCCTTAGATGTTCGGGGCCGCACGCGCGCTACACTGACCGGATCAGCGTGTGCTCTCCTTGGCCGACAGGTCCGGGAAACCCGTTGAACCCCGGTCGTGCCCGAACTCAGCGAATTAATGGGTTCTACCAAATTGAAGGAACGTTTCCAATATAACACACTGCAATAGCTCCGGTAACCCGACGGTGGGCGCGGGGTGATCTGACGATTGCCCGTGTGTTAACTCCTTGGTTTTCCCATTCACGGGAATAAAGATAAATATCCTATCCTATCTAATCGACCGTGCTTGTATATCATCTGGGACAGGATCATCCCAGTCGCATTTCTACTTACACGGATGCTGAAGCATTGTCTTTCTTTTCAGCAAAATAGGGCCTCGTCTGGTGATCGGAAAGTCTTTCAAGATGGTCCGGAAGCACAGGGAATCGCGTTCCAAACACCATTCCACACCAAGCACCCTCTCTATCGAAACCGTAGCTGTCAAGCCTTTGGATAGTGAGCCTCGAGATCGGTCTTCCTGGCTGATCGTTTCGACAACTTCTTTCCGATTGGACGCGAACTTGTGCACTCGTAGACCTGCTTTAGAGCATAAACGTTTACTGTTTCTTACCAGCTCGATCGCTCTCTCACAATTCGGTACCGACGTTACACCATCGTTAACGTAGAAGTTGTTTCGCACAATATCTGCAGTCTCCGTTTTGTAATGACCGTCATCACATTGTCGTATGTTATCACAGCTAATATCCACAGCCCTTTTGTCCTCTGGAGCACGTTTCTGGTGATTGTCGTTTTTCCTTTCAATAAAATCAACCTGCATACATTCGCAAAGCTGATTTGGATTTATTAATTCTTTCGATTTGTGATCGAAACTCAATCTCGTGCTTAGCACCGTAGCTTCAACATTTCGATGCGATCTATGTGGTGTATTAAATGACGTTTGTCGTGATCGCTCGTATTGTCCAACATCGTTAAGCTATGGTATGTTCTCTATTTCCGCCTTTTGGTTAATGAAAGAGGCTAATACCTCAAACGGTGGATATTGGTTGCTGTGATCTGCTTTCCATTGGATAACAACTTCTCGCCACTTTGAATTAACAAATTGTGGAAGTTTGGCGTTTATTTTTGCACTCTCATATGAGAAGTCCAGTATATCTAGAGACTTTATGCTTTTTTTGGCCATAACTACAGCTTGTCCAAGAATGCCTTTCCTACCACGCTTTCGTTGCCATAACGCGCTTTTAATTAGCTTCTTGCCCTTTGATGCATAGAAACAGGATCAATACGTTTCACCTGAGCACTCTGTAGCATTTCGTATAGTATATATTTGTTTTAATTTATGTCAAAAATATTTTGTGTTTTAACGTCATTTTTTTTTGCGTTTCAAGTTTACCGACTCTCACGTTTTATTACTTTGTACGTAATTATCACCTTGTACGGGCCTTTTGTATTTTTGCCGTTTAAATCATTAACATAGTTTTTTCATCCAATTCACACAGTTAGTCAAACGTGCAGATGTGAAACGTCTCGCACGTAAACTTTTCGCACCTTGTAAATTCCGTATATATTCTGGAAATTTAAATAACCTATTATAATAACCTACAATGACGTACTTCAGACAAGATAACTTGCGTTATGCTGTGTAACGTACTAAGTAACTCGCTTCGCGAATAAACCCTATATTGAATGAGACGCAGAATACAACTAAAGTGAATCAAGAGTTATAGACTTTGAGTTTGAGATTAAGACAGTACAAATCGTTACTACAATAATTATTTGTAGGCGATCTGTGGAGAATAAACGTATAGACTCCGCTGCGCAGCTCGCCAGAGACCGTAAGGCAGCCGGCTGAATCGAGCTCAGCCAACGCCTCGGTCAGCCAAATACAAGCAATCAGCGTTTAAAAAGCGCGAGCCCACAACTCCATGCAGTGTCGTGGTCGATGTAATGTTCTTAACTATTTTTTGATTACCCATAGCCATTAATATCATGATCGTTTATGCCGAAAGAATTGTGTTTGATTTCGGCGTCTAGGCACGCAGATGATCTGGCTGTCTTTGAGCTCGACTTTGCCGATATGCGCTCGGCTCGGAGTTGCTCTATTGCCACTCTCACATTTTTGGTGATTTCTCTTATTCTGGCTTCGATTTGTCGCCTATTGTCATGCGCTTCCAATTTGTCGGTCGCAGTAAACGTTTCGATTACTTCGTCAAACAAAGCCGTGTAGTCGTCTTCCAACTTGGTAAGACTTAAAAATAACGTTTGGATTTCTAAAATGTCACCTGATATCACAATTGATCTTTCAACTTTAGATGCGCCTTTGTTCACCGTGGCTTGCAATGTTCTTAAACGCAGATTTATTTCCACGCTTGTCGAGTGTTCCGTACCGCCAGGCATTTCCTCCGTTCTGTAGTCCTTCTGCACGGGGAATGTACCTGCGGTTTGACTCGACTTCGGCCTTCTAATAGTAACGTTACTCAGTTCCATATCTAATAATTTGTTGCTCCGTTTAGAGCCTGGTTCACTCGGATTAAAACTTTTCAAAGTTTTAGTTCAGTTACTGTTGCGGCCGTACTTGACCCAAGTACAAGCCTGGCCTTATATATCAGATACGCGCAACATGTAGTTTTCCTTGTATTGCGTTGGGGTATAAAACAAATAAATGATTAACAAAAACTAAAAACAAAATAATAAAATGATTAACAAAAGGTACGTCAGTGAAACAAAATATAATCAAATAACACATACCTGAAATTTCCGGCCAAAATATACAATAATTTTCCGGACACTATACAGAAAAAAAACCTTTTAACAATAGTATGGTTTCAATTAGACCACCACTTGATTCCTAGTATAAAATGAAATGACCTTAGGTCTCAAGGATTCCATGCAACACGTACAACTTAAACAAGAGAGCAAAATAAAACAAAAAAGAAAAGACACGTGACCGTAACACCTAGTATAAATCCTAACTCCTTAATATGCAAACCGGATCCATAAAAAAAGAATGTCTGTCTAAACTGCAGAAAGACAATCCGTGTTAATTAATATTTTATTTACTGTGACAGTTGTAACTTACATTTTCATTGCAAATGCTTGTCAACACTACCAAAGCATCAATTAAATATTAAAAAGAATGTCACAACTTTACACCACAAATGGTTTTGTGATAACTGCCAAGATCCACCGTGCCTTCCATTCTCGAATGTTCCCGATCTGGAACTTTCTTCCTTACTTTTCATCCCCTCCTCTCAAACCACTCCCGACCAAGTAAACCAGTCAACCCTCGGTGCGGAAAATTAAATAAATTTTTGGACAATTTAAATGAAAATATGCTAGATGAAGAGGATGAGTTGACTTCCATTAGGTGCCCAGAATCATATGTCAATAACAACCAATGTAAATCCTTTTTATTTGAAAAGCACCAAGGCTTAACAGTTTTAAGTCTTAGCCTAATATTAGATCATTGGCTAACCCAAATAACTTTACAAAACTAGAGACATTAGTTGCATCCCTGCAATTCCAACTGGAAGTTGTTGCCATTAAAGAAACCTGGATAGTAAAAATCTTAGCGGTCACTACTCAAATTTAAACGGCTATGTTTTTGTAAGTAATAGTCGATCTAAATCTAGAGGCGGGGGGGGGTAGGAATGTACATTCGCTCTCATTTAGAGTTTCAAATTAAGGACTGTATCTCAATTATGGGGGAAAAGTGTTTGAATCCCTATTTGTAGTGTTTCCCAATTTAACACCACACCTAAAACCCAATCATAAATCATCGTTAATCTGCGGTGTTATCTATAGGTCTCCAAAATTGGATACTCAATCAAATTCAGCCTTTATGCACATATGATCAAAAACACTAGAAACAATTGACAACCGAAACTGTAATTGTATTATAGTTGGGGATTTTAATTACGACCTCCTTAATATTAATAAAAACACTGTCACTGATTTTACTAATACAATGCAGGACTTCTGCTATGAATCAATCATTGACAAACCAACCCGGTTTACTGACTCAGGTTCAACTGCAATTGATCATTTTTGGACCACTATTGAACCTCCATTAGTTAAAGCTTGCATTTTAACTGATAACATATCTGACCATTTACCAGTTATATTAGCACTGAGGCCTAATTCATATATCAATAGCAAATCTAGTAAATCTCAATCTAGCTCAAGATCCTTCAGTGATACAAATATAGTTTCTTTTAACAACAACCTACAACATCTTAGCACTGACAATATATTTTGTGAATCAGATTCCAACTGTGCATATTCCAATACAATACAGAGTTTAAAAACAGCTTTCCACTAGTAGCTAACAAAGCACCCAAATACAACTTTAAGTGGTTCAATGAAGAAATAAAGAAATTAAATAAAACTAAACAAAAACTATACAAGAAGTATTTACTAAAAAGAACAGTCTCATCAAAATTGGAATACCATAAAGCTCGTAATTTGTACCATCACAAAATCTAAGCTGCCAAAAAATGTTCTTATAGAAAAATGTTCAAGACTAACAGAAATAACATAAAGGCTACATGGAGGTCCATAAATGAACTACTCGGGAAATCAAAACCACAAATCTCAAAGTCATTTGAAATTAATGGATCATCTACCAGCAACCCAATACACATTAACCATTTTAATGATCATTTTTCAAATGTTGCAACTGAGTTGGTAAACCGGATTCCACCATCCACCTCACACCACACATATTGCCTATAATCCCAATCATCTACTTCTATGTATATATTCCCTACTAGTCCACATGAGATTAAAACAATAATACTCGACTTAAAATCGAAATCCAGCAGCGGCTTAGATCACATCACAGCAAAGGTTGTAAAATCAACACCAGTCAATATACTACAGGTATGTAGTGACATTCGCGGCTTGTGTAATATTTGTTGCACATTATATTATGTTTTGAGAAATTGTTTAAGTAAGCCATTATTGTATGGTGCACAGCTGCGTGTGCGCCTGTTCTAAAAACCTTTGTGCCTCTTTCTGTGCGTGCCAACGGGATATAATCCTCACGCCATACGTGTTGCAAGCTGATGTTTTGTGTATAACGTTTTTGCATTAATTTTTATCGAAAACGCGTTTTGGAATCAGGACCAAAAATAAATCGCCTGCTCGGACGCGGCTCCGAGCATGTTCAGGCAACCAATTGAAGTGTATGTGTTTTTCTGTATCAGCTTATGAGATACAATTTGGATACCTTCCGAGACGGAGTCAATTCGCAGTCTAAGTAGTTGGAGAATTCAGGTCAGGTTTAATGCTATAGCTATAAGCACGCAAATCAACCACAAAAGAACCTGATTCTCCACAGGTACTATCCCATATATTTAATCTATCCCTACAATCAGGCAAATTTATAAATGACTTTAAAATTGCAAAAGTTATCCCAGTCTTTAAAAAAGGCAAGCACTCACTGATAAATAACTACCGACCGATTAGTCTACTGCCGTCATTTTCTAAAATAATAGAAAAACGAATGTACAACAGAACCCACTCTTTCTAAAATCGCAATAATATTCTTCACAACAACCAATTTGGATTCAGGAAAGATCATTCAACTAGCCATGCTAGCACTCTCCTGGTTAATATAATATCTGATCATTTGGAAAAAAAGAAATCTGTTATTGGTGTTTTTTTTAGACCTGTCAAAAGCATTCGACACCATTGATCATGACATCTTGCTAAACAAAATGTCTCATTATGGCATCCGAGGTGTAGCACTTGATTGGTTCACCAGTTATTTGTCAAACCGACAACAAATTGTTGATTTTAATGGAACTCTATCTTCCAACCCGAACCCAGTTAAATTAGGAGTTCCTCAAGGATCTATTCTTGGTCCTTTACTATCCCTTATCTATATCAATGACCTGCCAAATTGCTTAACCCACAGTAAAGCTATTATGTTTGCCGATGACACCACATTTTTTACCCCTGGCCGCAACCAATCCATAACCTATGAAAATGCTAATGCGGATCTAGACAGATTATACACATGGCTTTCCAGCAACAAACTGATTCTTAACACTGATAAAACAAAATACATCTACTTTTCCAACTCCATTAAATCCCTAGTTTCAGTACAACCCCTCATTTCAATAAATAACTATAAAATTGAACAAGTGAACAGCTTTAAATTTCTTGGTCTAACTTTAAATGACAACCTTTCCTGGAAACCACACATGCAAATACTCCATAAGAAACTTAACACTAATTTACTAATGGTACGTAAAATAAAACCCCTTGTTGACCAACCCTCACTTCTTACATTATACCACTCACTTATGCTATGTCACCTTCACTATTGCATATCCACCTGGTGTTATGGTAATAACTTAATACTAACTAAATTACAGCGAGTGTGCAATAAGTTCATTCGCCTAATATTTAACCTTGGTAAACGTGAAAATACAGTTTCTATAATGAGTAAACATGGACTTTTAACAATTTATGACATGCACAAATTACAAATATTATCCATAATGCACAAATGCCATAACAACACACTTCCACCTGCTCTCCACAATAAACTACAATGAAAACCTAAAACTACAATGAAAACAATTCCCAATTTTTAATTCCTTTTTGTAACAAGTCCCTATCCCAACAATCCCTAAAATACATAGGCCCAAGTTTTGGCAACAATTACCAAATAACATTCGTGAGATTAAATCGTGTAAAAAGTTTATTAAAGCTGTCAAACAACACCTCTTGGAAGACCCTCATCCGCGCGCTTCCCTAGTTTCACTAATACTTATTTATTTTATGTTAAAACAATCCAAAAATTCCCCTTTGTATGTTAAAAATTCCATTTACCCCTTGCCCAAATAATTCCTTCACCTTATCTATCCTTTTTCACATATTTACACCTGAATGTATTTCTTTTCACATTGTTGATTATTTGAAATAAAATTACATGCATAAATAGTTTCCAGATTTTGCTCGTTTTCAATTATGATCACCACATTAAATCTCACTTCCTTTGCATGCATGTCTTGACTTCCTTTGCATGCTAACAATATTGATTTGTTTACACAAACAAAAGTTTTATTTATGATGATGTTTTTTACAGTATTCTCTGTTACTTGGTAAGCCGTTGGCACACTTGGTTTTGTTTTTTCTGTGAAATAGTTTTTGCCGGCCCTAACAGAGCTCTGTATTTTAAAGTTTATCACTTATAGTCTTATTACTTGTTTTTGGTTTTTAAAATATTTCTCATCATCTAAGTCCACACCACCCTGTTCCCTAACCTCTTTTTATTTCCATCTATTTTTTCATTCTTTGCTGTCTTGAGTATTTTTACAACTATACTGCCAAGACATTATTGTTCCAGATATCCGGACACAGTAATTTCATCTACAAGGAGAGCGTCCTGTATGAGGGTTGGCAGCGTGATCTCCAGATGAAGATGGCAGTCATAAATAAACCAATATGTCATAACAAATTTGCATTAATATAATCGGATTCTTGCTGCAATCTTTTGTATTTTTCATTTTCTAGCAACCCTTCTTTGGCTTGCTATTTATTTATTTATTTATTCTTTATTGTGCTTTATTTATTTTAACATTTCGCTTGTTTTGTTTTTCTTTTTTGTTATTTATGGTGCACTACCGTAGTGCTCCTTTTTCACACTCCTACATAAGTATTATTCAAATGAATTTCATTTTAGGTTTTTTTTTCTTTTTCCACTCTGGTCCAGGCTCTCGGGCCACACCTTCTCCTAAAGGCTCCCCCTCAGTACTGGTTGCGCTTTACCGCACACTCTTTTTCAGGGCTCTACACCGTTTTGATCCTAATTAAATTTGAATCGCTTAATATTGTTCTTTCGCTTAGGTTTGGCAGCCGCGTCCGCTATATTTATTAATTGTTTTTTTCTTTATTGACGTGTTTTAACGACTGTTTGTTTTGCCGTCTTTTCCCATTCCTGTGTTGTGATTATATTCGTTTGCCATTTTTAAAATCTGGGGCAAAAAATGAATAAACTAATAAACTAAACTTCATTGAATAACCCGGTTGGTATGGCCCATGGAGCCACATCTGTATTTAATAGGATAGGATAAAATATTTGGGTTTATCACCGTGAATAAGAAAACCAAGGGGGGTTAACACACGGGAAAGAATTTCCGGCCATAAAATGTAAAAAAAAGTTTTTCCTTCCCGTTTTCGTGCGCAAATGCTTCTTCTTTCCACTAAATGTGCATCCACATTGCTACGTAACTTAATGGAGGTGCACTTTGTTGGGGCTCAATCCAGTTATATATGGCGCGGTTCTTTAACCATGGTTGCAGGATGTGATGATGGCGCAGCGCATACCACTTTTTAGATGAACTCAACGATCTCAATTCTGGTTGAAAATAATTATTTTATCTTGGGAAGGAGTGTTCAAAGACATCATCACACGTGACCGATATTAGACGAATAAATATTCAAAATGTGTCCTCACATATCATCACCAAGTAGTGATTAAAAAATACAAACATCAATAGTTAAATTTTCAACATGTGATACAAGTTCCTGGTCGAAAACAAACATATTTTCGATTGGTAGTTCGTTTCTATGTTGTTTCATTGGAAGCAAACATACCCAAATGCGGAAAACTAATTATAACTCGTAAATAAATATATATGAGTCTTCATATCAAGTATGTGAATGAAAGTGATCAATCATCATCCCACCCAATGGTTCCTGGTGTAAATATTACAATAGAAACATTTCCTGATTTGACCGACAGAATAACTTAACGGAGAACGGGTTACCAATCAACAAAGAAGCGATTTGAATTATCCCGAAAGATAAATCGTCGTAATCTTGTACAACAAGATGTATCTAAACCCAATTTCTCCATCTCGTTCAACACATTAGATCAGCTGCTCTAACCCTAGAGTGAGTGCATATGATCATATCTGCAGTTTCTTCAACCGCTTTCTTGGTTGTGTGCATTTAAATGACCATTCGTGCAAGGCTTTTAAATACCAGTTATTTATGTTACAACTTGATAAATATTAAAATGAACAGTTCCCGAATGAAAGAGGAAAAAGATTTTTATTATATGGAATTACATACGACCGATTAGCTGCCATTACAATTAAGTATTTTGTATATGTGGATTTATATGTCTTCGTTTATGCAATGCTGTTTATTTATGAGTTCTTATTAAAATGTCGGCCGAATTTCGGTGTGTTGTTTGAAATATTCGTCTGTTCGTTTCCCTCATAAATTCTGAGAAAAGCACGTCATATCGATTCTTATAACTGGACGTTCTTATTAAAATACTTGGTTTATTATATAGTGGAGTATTAGTAGTTATTATAACACAGATGGACAGTGTAAGTGAGATTTACCTTTTTACAGCAGTGCTCTGCAATTTCTTTGCAGTCAAAATTGGTCGATGGAAGTTCGTATGGCAATCTACATTTAATATTATCTTAGCGAAGTGTCTTATATCCGCAAATTTGCAAAACCTAAGATACATTTTTCTCTCAGCGACTAAAGATACTTATTCGGGTGAAATAGATATAAAAATCACATGTTAAAAGATCAATAAGGTGATATTATTATAACGGCAAAACGAACAGTCGTTAAAACACGTTATTAAAAAAAGGATATAATTTAATAAATATAGCGGACGCGGCCGCCAAACCTAGGCGAAAGAACAATTTTAAGCAATCAAAATTTAATTAAGACCAAACGATAGTAAAACCGACATAGTTATTCACTATTTCGTAGCAACCCATTATCCAATATATATTTCATTCAGATTAGGGTAATAGTCACAATGAAATGTGTTGTTCTGCTGGTGGTTGTATGTGGGGTGAACATTGTTACAACAGGTAAGCTTCACAACGTTGTCTTCGTAGCTTTGTGGTCAAAGGTTCGAAACTAACTCACTTGCTGGTCAGATGTGTCATTGGGAAAGACTTTTATCAGTCATCGCCCAAACGCAGTGGTTTATTAAATTGTACTGAAACTAAATGTACATCTCAATCATACACAACACACTGCAATAGCTCCGGTAACCCGGCGATGGGCGCGGGGTGATCTGACGATTGCCCGTATGGTAACCCCCTTGATTTCCCAACCCTGGAAACAAAACATGAATATCCCATTTATTGTTATTCCCCGACAACCTGCAGAGCAGCCGAGGTCCGGACGCGGCAGCGCTGAAATCCACTTTGTTTCAAAACACTCGAATAGAAAGGAGTTCATATTGTACAGGATGTGTTTCAAGTCCCCACCGACATTCGTACAAGCGCAGGCGACGCCCGCAAACACATCTCTGCCGCACAAATTCAACGCGACAATATTCAGAATCGAACAATTCGGGTTCATCGTTGATCTGAAACGAACTGATCGAGCTAAAGGCTGGGATACAAAGCTGGTGGTGGATTGGACGTTTCATTCGGGTAAGTTGCTCACTTATTTATATAAAATTTATTATTTTACGTGGTGAACAGGCCTAGTATAAAATATACCCAAGTAAACATACTCCGAGGTTTATTCGACGGTTTTAGAACAGTCTAAATGTTTGTGCAACTGTTGTATTGCATCCCACATTCCAATGGTTCATCAGGTGGTGGAGTGGAGTATGGTGGTCGGATGATCTGGATGCCTGATGCGAGCGTGGAGGCGGAGAAGAACCGATCAATGGCGGAGGAATCGTGTGGGAGGGTCGGTGGGAGGTTGGTAGATATCTTCGACAAGAAGATGTATGACGTGGTGTATGATTACGTCAGAACCACGAGTGCAACGACGACACGAACGGTGGTTTGGCTTGGAATGAATTACAACGCGGAGGTTCGTGGGAAACAGAAAGTATTCACCAAAGTATCAGATGTGCCATATATAGATACTGTGTGTTAATGCCGGCAGAATGGAGAATCTGACGATTGCCCGTGTGGTAACGCCTCTTGCGTTTCCCATTCACAGAGATAAACATGAAAATTACAAAATATATCCATCCAATACTTGTGGAAAATGTTCCCACAAATTTGACATAGATTCCATCCAATACTTGAAGGGTTGCAGTGGAAGCCACGTTTATCTTTTTGAATGAAAACACAAGGGGGTTACCACACGGACAATCGTCAGATCACCTCGCACCCACCGTCGGGTTACCAAAGCTATTGTAGTGTGTTGTATATGATAGACACGTTCCTTTAATTTAGTAGAACCCATTAATCCGCTGGGGTTCGGACAATGTCACTAAATGCCTTGCTCAAGGAACCTGCAACTGACACGTTAGCGAGCAGTTTTAAACTTCAAACCCTCCGACTGAAGACGTCGCACTAACCCACCAGGCTAAGCAGTAAATCAATAGATTATATTCCTACAGAATGGAACCGTCACCACGAGCCAAGGCGAGCCCGGGTACGACCCCACACCACACAATGACTGGCATCTCGATACCAAGTTGGACAATCCCAACTATACTGGGATGATGGTAGTGGTCAGGTCCAACATGAACCCAAATTCAACTGGGATTCGGACTGTCTCGCCGACCAGGGAACCACTCAATGTAAAGGACCTTTGTACGATATCGTTATAAACCATAACTGCCCCATGTATTAACCCATAACTACCCCATGTATTAACCCATAACTACCCCATGTATTAACACATAACTGCCAATGTATTAACCCATAACTACCCCATGTATTAACACATAACTACCCCATGTATTAACACATAACTGCCAGTGTATTAACCCATAACTACCCCATGTATTAACCCATAACTACCCCATGTATTAACCCATAACTACTCCATGTATTAACCCATAACTACCCCATGTATTAACCCATAACTACCCCATGTATTAACACATAACTGCCCCATGTATTAACCCATAACTACCCCATGTATTAACCCATAACTACCCCATGTATTAACACATAACTGCCAATGTATTAACCCATAACTACCCCATGTATTAACCCATAACTACCCCATGTATTAACCCATAACTACTCCATGTATTAACCCATAACTACTCCATGTATTAACCCATAACTACCCCATGTATTAACCCATAACTACCCCATGTATTAACACATAACTGCCAATGTATTAACACATAACTACCCCATGTATTAACCCATAACTACTCCATGTATTAACCCATAACTACCCCATGTATTAACACATAACTACCCCATGTATTAACCCATAACTACCCCATGTATTAACCCATAACTACCCCATGTATTAACACATAACTGCCAATGTATTAACCCATAACTACCCCATGTATCAACCCATAACTGCCCCATGTATTAACCCATAACTACCCCATGTATTAAACCATAACTACCCCATGTATTAACACATAACTGCCAATGTATTAACCCATAACTACCCCATGTATTAACCCATAACTACCCCATGTATTAGCACATAACTGCCAATGTATTAACCACATAACTACCCCATGTATTAAACCCATAACTACCCCCATGTATTAACACATAACTGCCAATGTATTAACCCATAACTACTCCATGTATTAACCCATAACTACCCCATGTATTAACCCATAACTACCCCATGTATTAACACATAACTGCCAATGTATTAACCCATAACTACTCCATGTATTAACCCATAACTACCCCATGTATTAACCCATAACTACCCCATGTATTAACACATAATTGCCAATGTATTAAACCATAACTACCCCATGTATTAACACATAACTACCCCATGTATTAACACATAACTACCCCATGTATTAACACATAACTGCCAGTGTATTAACCCATAACTACCCCATGTATTAACCCATAACTACCCCATGTATTAACCCATAACTACCCCATGTATTAACCCATAACTACCCCATGTATTAACCCATAACTACCCCATGTATTAACCCATATAACTATCCCCATGTAATAACCATGTAGTAGTAATGTAATAACCCAAATTCCCGAAACAAATACCGATATGCACACAAATGTGACATTATATTTATCAGTCATATTTCATCTATTTGTACAGATGAATTAATATTGGTCGCATCTTACTAGTAACAACTATAATGCATCCAGATACTTCTACTTTGGTAATATATGATCTCTTGCGTGTCCCCCGCTGCTCAATATTACTTTCATGTTGAATTCGTAGTTTCGTTGCCCGAAAGGTTTTTCCACATTTTACATTCACAATAATGAAAATCAAATATATTTTCCTTTAACTGATTTGTATTTTCCCAAAACTGACTTCGTTTGATGCAAATTATAAAGATTAAAACAATGCATCGTGATGTTATGGCCAACAGTAGGCCCTATTTGACGAGTTCTATATATTGACATAGGGAACGGTAGGGCGAACTAGAGAGTGTCAACCCGGCGTCAACCACGTTCAACCCCGTGTGAGCCACCACATTTTAAAAGCTATATTATTCTGCATGCAGAAACGATCGGGTTTTCCCTGGCTACCTCATCACCCCTTGGTATATCTTATACAAAGTTTATAAGGTTTGTTGCTGCCAGCAGAATCTCATTCCCGAGTTAACAATCCAAACTTGATATCTATATTTCCTATATAGTATTAAGATCCCACACTCAACTGCACTTTGGTTTAAACTGGATGCAGATAGGACCACTCCTGTATTTAACTTAAACACACATAGTGAGGACAAACAACTAATGCTTCAAACACACAAGTGCATGGAATCTAATCATCTCCACCAAGTTAAACGTAGGAAAACCATCAAGGCAACATGTGGAGGACAGAAATTATATTAAAGGGCTGAAGTCGTAAAAACGAAAATAACATGTTTGTAAAATCAAATAAAGATAGAGTTTCACAGCATAAGTTTCAAAACATTAGCTTTGGCGCAAACAAAATGCAGTAAAATCTAAAGGAGCCGCAATTACAAACATGGCTCTCATAGGAATGTCATCAACTAATATGTTTGTGTCCTCGTATCGCATACCGGGCATGCAAACCAACACAGAGGGGCGCTACAGAGTACACATTCCACGCGGTGGCGGCACTGAGCACACAACATCACGTGATCACATACGTAGGGTGACGTCAGCAACTCCCCATGTTCTGCGCAGCTGTTCGCGCAGAAAGAACATTTCTCCTCAGGCGGGCGATATACGAAATGTGGGGAAGCGAGGTTCGGGGAGGATCGGATCCCGGGGACGATCTCGTATGAGTTGCTCGGGTGGAGAAGCGATCTCTGCATCTTGTGGCCTCCTGGTGAATGACGGGGTAGATTTGGTTGGATGATTTGATCGAGAGCCAAACATTGCGGTTTACACGAAATTTTAGTTAAAAAAAATAAATAATTCTACAAAATTAAGGCGATACGGGAGATGGGTCTCAGTGGATTCGTTCAATAAATACAACGTGTGGTTAGATCCAGGTAACTACCATGGGGTGGAAGTTACACTATGGGATACACCGACGAGCCAAGATTCGAATCCATGATCGGCTCGTCAATATATTGTTGTGTAGAATAGATATATGTATCGGTCGTGTTAACCGTGTTAATCCGGCCACACCATAATTGTCCCAACTCACCCAGCAGCTGCAACTTGGTGACCCCGACGCCCAGCCAACTCACCCAGCAGCTGCAACTTGGTGACCCCGACGCCCAGCCAACTCACCCAGCAGCTGCAACTTGGTGACCCCGACGCCCACCCAACTCACCAAGCAGCTGCAACTTGGTGACCCCGACGCCCAGCCAACTCACCAAGCAGCTGCAACTTGGTGACCCCGACGCCCACCCAACTCACCAAGCAGCTGCAACTTGGTGACCCCGACGCCCACCCAACTTACCAAGCAGCTGCAACTTGGTGACCCCGACGCCCACCCAACTCACCAAGCAGCTGCAACTTGGTGACCCCGACGCCCAACCAACTCACCAAGCAGCTGCAACTTGGTGACCCCGACGCCCACCCAACTTACCAAGCAGCTGCAACTTGGTGACCCCGACGCCCACCCAACTCACCAAGCAGCTGCAACTTGGTGACCCCGACGCCCACCCAACTTACCAAGCAGCTGCAACTTGGTGACCCCGACGCCACCCAACTCACCGAGCAGCTGCAACTTGGTGACCCCGACGCCACCCAACTCACCAAGCAGCTGCAACTTGGTGACCCCGACACCCACCCAACTCACCGAGCAGCTGCAACTTGGTGACCCCGACGCCCAGAAATAGCGCCAATCTACACTGGGTGGTGTCAATGAGTTGCAGTACCACAATAGGGGGTTTCCCGGTCACCTCGCATTTCAATCTCCCCTGCAATGTTTAAAGTTTGTTGATCATTCTACGATTTAATAAAGATTTGTTCGTATCCAACCGACGGCCGAAAGATTGTGGCATCGATACCTCTTGGTGGTTTCATTGAAGATCATAAATATACATTCTTCTATTTAAGAATTTAAATACATTGTAAGGTTAGTCGCCATTCAGCCGAAGGGTTGCAGATTCGAAACCTGTCACTAGCTAGTCGGTTGTGTCCTTGGGCACTTAACAGACATTGCCTGAACCCAGCGCGAGGTGATCTGAAGATTGGAATAATGCTGAAATCTCCTTTTCATACAGAAGGACACGTGGATTATCCCATTCAACCAATCGTTGGATCGTTGGGTGGCGCAAAGACCAACTTTGGAATGTTCAGACAGCATATTAGTGACGTTATAAAAACTTACCAATGCATCAAAGGTCATTGTGACGTCATCACCCGCTTTTAAACCGGTGATCTCGTTTGAAAATATCCAGTCGCAAGGTGTCGCTGCTGGTACGAGTCGGTTAGCGGGAATGGGAGAATGGGTATTCCCCGAGTCGTCATCAGGTTTGCGCGCGGCTACGTACATCAGATCCTTTCGCCGGTCGGTAGCCACGATCTTGATCTGTTGAGGTGGGGGGATGTTATCTGGATGGCGTGTTATATAGGGTATTATTGATTATCCCCGTGAATGGGAAAACCACGGGGGGTTGTGTTGTGTCCGTTAAGTACCTTGCCCAAGGACACAACCCTTTGGCTAAAAGGCGTCGCACAACCCCACCAAACTGATCAGTCAGAGAATGTTATATCCGTGTAGACGGAAGCCAGGTTATTCGTAATCCACTAGAACCACTGCGTCCAGTTATTAATATTAATCAAGTTTAAACGACCTGTCGTAAAAATGTATTGCCAGCTCAAATATTACGGATGAATGATATTCTTGGTTGAGTAAACTTGTCATAAAACTAAAGTTCCTTCAATTTTTGTAACAACCCTTAAATATCACCCCAATAACCTGCACCGAATCGCCGACTTCGACCATTTGTTCGATCACAGCCATTCCGTCGTTCAAACCACGACACAATTCCTTGTATTCAGCCACACTGTCGTAGCCATACATGTCGCCCGATACAGCCACCAGCCGGCCACACATTTCATCGCTGAATGACAATGGGAACCAAGTCGATTGTGTCGTCATGGATTTCCTGTGACGTAATAATATGTTGTAATATATTCACAGTAAGGCTAGGGTCGCGTTATTGGAAACTTTTCCGATTCAAACGAAAAAAGTTATAATCTAATATTTTTTTAATAATGATTAATTTTAAGTTAAAATCCTTTTATGTAGATATTTATTGACCGAATAGTTCAGGTAACTGATATCGAATCAAACAAAAATACTGTCCCAGTGACAAGCCCCATGGGTTCAAAACTAAGCTGGGTAAAAAAATTCCGGAAAATGGATGTCCTGTGACGTAATAATATGCGGATTTGTTAAGGGATTTCAGATTCAAACGAAACAAGTTTTCATCGAAGTGTTTCACCCAAAGGCCGATATGATTTTGTCACAACTTTTAACGAAATTAGCCAGAATCCATTATGGCCATTGAGACCGTTATATTTGAAGCGATATAGAGGCGTATTGACCATTCGGCCACACGGCCGTCCTCCTTCATATTAAGACACTTTAATATGATTGCTTCTATGTGGATTTAAATGAAGTTGTGAAACGAACTAAAAAGAAAACGTCAGAACTCAATATCAATATTCCTTTCATTAGTATGTGGTGAATATGACGTCATTAACTTATGACCTCATCAATACCTGTTATGTGTCATATGGTCATGATGACGTCGATTTCGTACTACCCGGCGCGGATACCCAGGTAGAAGGTTGCGAAGGTCACGTGATGTCTCCCATTTGTATTTCACTTTCTCTCGAATCGATTTTCGAGCTGTCGAATTTATCGATGAATATTCCGCCGTGGGTGGGCGCAAGAGAGTATTTTCTGACGCTTTGTCACTTTGCGACCGCAGCGTTGAATCGGCGGTGAAAGGTCGATCGTCGCGTGCTCGATGTGTCAGAGGTGGTTGGTTCGTGGCTGGTGTTGATACCTTGGTGTGAATCATGACAAACTTTAAGGTGGCTTGCAGGTTCGAAGCTGGTGGCCAGCTAGTCGTACATGTGCTTGGGCAAGGCAATTTACGGACATTGCCTAAACCCACCGGATTAATGGGTTCTACCAAATTAAAGAAACATGTGAATCATACACAACACACTGCAATAGCTCCGGTAACCCGACGATTGTCCGTGTGATAACCCCCTCGAAATGACAGATGATAAACATGAATATTCTATCTAACCATCCTGGTTATTTTGGTTACAACTCGAACTGGAATCCCCCCATATTATTCCACACACTGTAATAGCACTGGTAGTAGAATGTGGCTACGAGAGCACAAACCGTGGAGATTTGCGAGGAGTCGACGCTTCTTCTGATGAACGAATGTTTCCATTGATCCAACGATCTTTCCAAGTTGCTCAGTTCGTCGTCTGTCACCCTGGGAGGAAAGTTATATTGAGCAGTTCCATATATGGCGTTTCATCGTCGACTAAAGTACATTATGAAGGTTGGTACACCATCACCTCTCATTGGCTGCCTCGGTGTAAATACCTGCGAAACAACAGGTTCTATTTTTAATCCGGAAAAAAACGGAACCTGAACCAGATAATTTAAATAGTAAACCTAACCAGAACTACATCGAATAGTTAACCATTGTGCCACACGAGCGTTCAAAATTTTCTCGTATTTGTTTCCCTTTACTCTATTCACTCCACCGAAAAAACATCTATGGACAAAAGCGTGACGCAGGCAAGAAAAGCACCGTGTTCGAAATTTTAGTTTTGGTAAAACTTTAACCCGAGAGATAGGTGTAGGCTTTTAAATACAAATACGACTATACAGGTATTTTACAGGTAAATTAAAATGTATTTAATACCTATGTTCTTTAAATATATTTTTTTTAAATATATAGTAAAAATCACATTTTGTATGCTAATAAAAATGCACTCGTTAGTGCTATAGATCTCTGCTCCGTTACTCGGGTTAAAGTTGAATAGTCTCCCAAAGTTACCTGTCGGGTTCATGTTTCTGAGCCAGTTCCTTAACTTGTGTGAGATTTTCTTCGAGTAGTTTTTGATAGTAGTCGACTTGTGGCTGATCATAGGCTTTTCTGACCGCGCCTAGAAAGTAAGGAAGTTGGACTTTTATTTATCTTCTCTGGCTCATGATGGTAGTTGTTATTTGCTGCGCAATATCTGATTAAGTTCCTGTGTCACCCAGGATATATGAGCTGTTAGTCAAGAAAAATTGGGGCTGAAAAGACGAAAGTATAAATATGTCTGACAGAAAGTGAAATTTTTAATTCGAGTTTTTTAAGATTGGGCGGTTTTGACTAGAAAACGTGCTAAATGTCAAAAGCGTGCAAAATTCCATGTCCCCTGGTTTCCTGGTCAGGAAAAAAATTGTTATTTCATGTCCCCTGGTTTAATGACGGGTAATCCCTGCTTTCAACGTTTAATTTATTTGCATGGTTGAACTATTGAATCGATTGAATTGATTGCAAATCCCACCTTTCCTGGGCCCCGTCCTCATTTTGTTCCTCGCTTCGTTCAACTTCGTCAACTCCTCTTTGCGTCTTCGCTTCTCGTTTATGACATCACAGACAGTCGGCAAAGCACCGGCTTTCAATTGGTCGGAATGCTTGCGGTCCAGCGTGGTTGCCATGACAACACTACGCGGCACGCAGAGCCACCCGCTGACCGCCGCGGCACGGTGTCGTGGAGCCGTCGTCGTCGGTTGCCATGGCGACATCGGCTTCACTGATCTGAAACAAAACTATATTTTAGATGATTTCTATTGTGCAAAATGAGATCATAGATTTAAGTTGAAGAACTTGTGTGCCCGTATGGAAAGTACGTCAATTTTCGACGAGATCTCGAGTAGGGATGCACAATATAGAATTTCGAATCTTTACAAGCAGGCCCGGTGCTAGGAACCGCGGGGCCCAATTAGAAATGTGATGGCGGGGCCCCTACTCTTCAAAAAATTATGGGTGTTTATATATCATAAAATACAAACCAGTACATACAAACTACAAAAATAGACATTTAATACTTGCTATAAAACAAATTAAAGGTGAATGGATGCCTATTTACGATAATATTGTTTTACTTCCAAACATATACATATATATATATATATTGTTTAGCAACCATATTCATTATGACGTAACAGACATACACAGAAATATAAATTTGACTTAGTTACGATGCATAACAAATTGATATTATGAGAAAAAATATTATTTCACTTTTTATTTTACGTCTCAGTAGTATTTTAAACCTCGTAATACAGAAAGACCCCCGCTAGCGCGGGGCCCCTTCAAGGTGCGGGGCCCAATTTGATTTAATCGGTCAAATCGGCCTAAAACCGGCCCTGTTTACAAGCAATTTAATAAGAATAGTTAGTATTCGAAATTAAAAACTTAAAATATTGGCTGCTATCCATCGCGCAACAACACGCGTGATGCCGATTTTGCAAACGTCAGCGCAACGTCTTTGAAAGCGTGCGACAATAGATAACCATGATAAGAAAATTTTGGTGAAACGTCATTAGTGTAAATTTGCAATCTTATCATGGTAAAATGGATTCTTCATTTGTACATAATACGCGTTATGCCTTTCTCCATACCGAAAGCGGATCTATCGTGCGAAATCGTCTGAACAATATTTTAAAGCGGTAGCTTCGAAATACAACTTGTATTATAGCATTACAACAACATCATCTTATCAGTAGCCCCATACACGTGCATCGTGGACAGACGCACTTAAAACGCACAAACAAAGTAGATCACTTTCATCGGGCTGTAATCACGTGGTTTATCGCACCTTTAAATATGACGCAATTTATTCTGTATGCGAAAAAGTTATTTGGAGACTAAACTTGTGTGCAACGCCGAGTCGATGGTTGGTAGTTTTTCATGGGTGCCTCTAATTACCGGTTTTTCATCACTTAGAACCTTTTTTGTTTGTCACAGATAAATTCGAAACTAGTTAATGTCATGTAAATCCAAATTTTTGTTCGTCCTATTGAAAATCGTCTACGGTACTACGATAGAACTTACTGCAATTTTTTCCCTTGTGAGAGTTAGATAGAAAATAAAAGAAAATTATGATAATAAAGACATTAGAGTTTCGTTGTGAGGCAATACACACACCCAGGTAAGCATGAACTACATCGCTATTAATTCCGCTATTTCTGCCACATTAGAAATCAAAGCGCAATCAATAG
>CH000944.1:217055-229934 GCA_000149265.1 Ciona savignyi | reverse complement strand
TCCGTTGTGTCCTTGGGCAAGGCATTTAACGGACTTTGCTTGAACCAAACGGATTTATGGGTTCTACCAAATTTAAGGAACGTCTGAATCATGCACAACCCACTTCATTAGCTCCAATAACCCGATGATGGGTGCAAGGTGATCTGACGATTGCCCGTGTGTTAATGCCCTTGGTTTTCCCATTCAGGGGGTATAAACATAATTATCTTATATCTTTATTTAGTTGCACAAATAGCCAGACATAGACGTCAGATAAAAACTAATAATAAACAAAATATTAAAAATTTATTAAGATTAAAAAGTTATTTTTTATTTATTTCAAATATTTAAAATTCACATTTTCAAAGATCCCCTTTTTCATAATTTTATAAAGATTTAAAGTCCCCTGGTGTCAAGTTGCAGGGAAAAGGGAAAACCCCCAAACTCACCCATATTAGCAACTTGGGTTCCGGATACCGAGTTCGATCTCGTGTGATCTTGCTGGTTGTTCTCGACAATCTCACCAGTAGAGGGCACTATCTCACGGGTGTTTTGAACGCGGAAACTTTGTTGGGGGGTCAGGTAGCGTTTTTCACTGAAAATATAGTTTTCTTGATGAATTAGTTTTATTTATTCGTTTTTATTCTTCAAAAAAAAATAAAAAAAAAACCTTAAATTATACCAAAAAGGCAAAAATGGTATAACTACAGGCGTAAAAGCATGACTTTGTTGCCAAATTATTTTTATTTGTTTTAAACAACAATCAACATAAAAAATAATATAGCAGAAGGCAAGAAAAAAACAACAAAATTACAGTCGTAATATATATGGATATTTTCTTTAATTTGTTTTTATTTAAAACCCCAACAAATGGTGATGAAAATAGAAGCAGCTGGATAAAACTGGTTTCTTAAACACTTGAAATTCGACATGGTGTTTCTATAAGGTATGGTGTTTCTAAAAGGAATTCGATATGGTGTTTCTAAAAGGAATTCCACATGTGTTCGGTTTCTAAACATGTGGAAGGAATAATGCAAGGGGAGGTATCAAACGACAATCGATAGATTACCTCGCACCCACCGTCGAGTTACATCTACACAACCAACTAGCAAGCTTGTAGTTTTAACCCTAAAACCCATCGACTAACAGTCCCACCTGCTAGCATATAGCTGAACTGTTGAACAAATACCCAGACTGTGAGCATAAGTAACTTACATGGGTCTGTCAAGTCCAGTGTCAGCGTTGATAACTGGTTTAGTGGGCGAGCCATTCTGAGAGTTGATTCCCTGCGTACATGATATTACTAGATGCTTTGTAATGTGGCAAAATATTAGAAAATAGGTTGATAAAATAAAAGAAATAACAAATAAACCCAGGAAATGGTTTAAGGTTATAGAGAAATTATGTTTATCTCAGTGAATGGGAAAACGCAAATGGCATTATCATACAGGCAATCATCAGAATACTCTCAAATAAAAGTAATTTCAAATAAAATTATCGAATAAAATTATCAAATAAAAGGGTGAATCGTACATTACCTTATGCCCATGTCAACTATGGTGGCAATTAAATTTTCGGACATCAGTAAAAAGGCAAAACGCAAGGGGCGTTATCACACAGGTAATCGTCAGATTAACCACGCTGACCCTTGGTTTATCACAAAGCTATTACAGTATGCTGTTGCCTGTATGTTAGGCCCCTTGCGTTTCTCATTCACATTAATAAACATAATTATCCTATCCTAAACTCACATTAGCAGTAGTGGAGTTGTCCTTTTTATTATACGCCGAAATATCGAAATATTTCCCGCTTCTACGCTCCCCGGGGACATAGAGATCATCGTCGCTTGTGTCGTTGTCCGTGGCAACTCCGTTCGGATCCCTTTTCAAGCGAAGGGTTCGACGTTGTTTACGAAACTCGTGCTGGCGACGTTCCCACGCTGTCCGCTGGGTGGCGTTCTTGCTGAACGAGTCACTTCTGCGAATAAAATAAAAACTTTAAATCTGGTCGATTACCTTGGTGGGTTAATGCCTCGCGTTTTAAGCGGGTTTGCAGGTTCTAATACGGTCGCTAGCTAGTCGGCTGTGTACTTGAGCAAGGTACTTAACATCGCCTTGAACTCATTCGATAATTAGGAAGAAATGTCTAATTCAGAATGCAATAACTCCGGTAACCGGACAGTTGACACGAGGTAATCTTGACTGTCTAATAACCACTATTGTGTTTTCCCATTCACTGGAATGGACATCCCTTAATGCCAAAAAAACTCCACCAAACTCACAACTTCATCCTGATATTATCCTGATATTATATTAGGAAGGAATGTCTAATTCATACACAACACACTGCAATGGCTCCTGTAACCGGACAGTTGGAGCAAAGTAATCTTGCATGTCTAATATACACTATTGTGTTTTCCCATTCACTGGAATGGACATCCCTGAATGCCAAAAAATTCCACCAAACTCACAACTTCATCCTGATATTATCCATGGATCCCGGGGACACAGATTCGATCTCACGAGCAACGCGGAGAGCCTTCTGCGCCTCCTTGTTGTCCTTTTCAACCTCCTCATCCTTGGTTAGCTCTTGCGCGTTCGCGAGGTTGTCCACCGCAATCGCGAGGAACACGTTTAATAGCGTGTCTGTGGTCCGTCGCAAGTTGGGGGCAAATTTTTTTGGGGGGTAGTTTAGGGGGTTAGTTTCAGGAAATTAAGGTTAGTATTTTTGGAGTGAGTTTGGGGGGTAGTTTAGGGGTTAGTTTCGGGGAAATTTGGGTTGTATTTTTTGGATAAGTTTGGCGTAAATTTGGGGGGTTGTTTAAAGGGTAGTTTTGGGGAAATTTGAGTAGTATTTTTGAGTTATTTTGGGGAAATTTAGGGGTAGTTTGAAGGCAAGTTTAAAGGTAAATTTTTGTAAAGTTATTGTGATAAGAGTTTCAAAATATTTCAGTTTATTTTGTTTCATTTCGGGGAAAATTGGGTAGTATTTTTTAGGTGAGTTTGGGGAGTAGTTTAGGGTTAGTTTCAAGGAAATTTGGGCAATATTTTTAAAGGTAAATTTGCGGGGTAGTTTGAAGGTAAGTTTAAAGGTAAATTTTTGTAAAGGTATCGTGATGAGAGTTCAGAATATTTCAGTTCATTTTGTTTCATTTATGAAGGTTTTCATCAATTTGAAGAAGTTGAAAAATCAAATTAAGGAAAGTAATTCATTGTAGAGGAGAGAGCTATTTTAACCGTTACCCATGCATGCATTTGTCCAGCCGATTAGCTTGGTGGGGTAGTGGGTCGCCTTTCAGCCAAAGCGTTGTAGGCTTGAAACCAATCGCTAGCTAGTCGGTTGTGTTCTTGGAGCAAAGCACTTAGAGGACTTTGCTTAAACCCAGTAAATTGATGGGTTTTAGCAAAACATAATGAACATATCAATGGTAAACAACACACTGCAATAGCTCTAGCAACCGGACAATAGCGTGGGGTAATCTGATGATTGCCCGTGTGTTATTTCCCCTTGCGTTTTCATTCAAGGGAATGAACATGAATATCCTGTTCTCCAGTTAAAAACACGTTAAATCACAGAATTTTATGTTGAAAAGGATACAATTTCCGAACATGACAAGAAAGATGAAATATAACGACCACCATAGGCCACCCTTGTCAACTCCGCCTGTAGCACGAACTCCGTTGTACATCACCACGTTCCAGTCCTCGCCCGTTAGTATCTGTGGGTGGGGGTTATCAGTGGAGGTGTGCCTTGTGCTCATAGTCGAGTTGCTTGAGCTATTACAGTGTTTGGATGGTTGGTTTATTTATATCCTCATGGGTGGAAAGTCAAGTTTTATGCACAGGTATCCTAAGACACCTCGTGCTCACAGACGAGTTGCTACAATGTGTGGATGGTTGATTCGTTTATATACTAATGGTTAGGAAGCCAGGCTTTATCGACAGATATTGTAAGACACCTCATACACATAGTCGAATTCTTGGAGCTATTACAGTGTTCGGATGGTTGGGTTATTTATGTCCTTATGAGTTGGAAGTTGGGCTTTATTCACGGGTATCGTAAGACATCTTGTGCTCACAGTCGAATTGCTGGAGCTATTACAGTGTGTGGATGGTTGGTTTATTTATATCCTCGTGGGTGGGAAGCCAGGCTTTATCTACGGGTATCGTAAGACACCTTGTGCCCACAGTCGAGTTGCTGGAGCTATTACAGTGTGTGGATGGTTGGTTCATTTATTTCCTCGTGGGTGGAAAGCCAGGCTTTATCTACAAGTATCATAAGACACTTCATGCCCACAGTCGAGTTGCTGAAGCTATTACAGTGTTCAAATTGTTGGTTCATTTATATCCTCGTGGGTGGGAAGCCAGGCTTTATCCACGGGTATCGTAGGACACCACATGCTCACAGTCGAGTTGCTGGAACTATTACAGTGTGTGGATGATTGGTTTATTTCTATCCTAATGGGTGGAAAGTCAAGATTTATGCACAGGTATCCTAAGACACCTCGTGCTCACAGACGAGTTGCTACAATGTGTGGATAGTTAATTCGTTTATATACTAATGGTTAGGAAGCCAGGCTTTATCCACGGATATCATAAGACACCTCATACACATAGTCGAATTCTTGGAGCTATTACAGTGTTCGGATGGTTGGTTCATTTATGTCCTTATGGGTTGAAAGTCGGGCTTTATTCACGGGTATCGTAAGACACCTTGTGCCCACAGTCGTGTTGCTGGAGCTATTACAAAGTGAATGGTTGGTTCATTTAAATCCTTGTGGGTGGAAGCCAGGCTTTATTCACGGATATCGCAAGACACCTTGTGCTCACAGTCGAGTTGCTAGACCTATTACAGTATTCGGATTGTTTTGTTATTTATGTCCTTATGGGTTGGAAGTCGGGCTTTTTTCACGGGTATCGTAAGACACCTTGTGCTCACAGTCGAGTTGCTGGAGCTATTAGTGTGTGGTTGGTTGGTTCATTTATATCCTCATGGGTGGGAAGCCAGGCTTTATCCACGGGTATCGTAAGACACCTCATATACAGTCGAGTTGCTGCAGCTATTACAGTGTGTGGATGGTTGGTTCGTTTATATCCTCGTGGTTGGGAAGCCAGGCTTTATCCACGGATATCGTAAGACACTTTTTGCTCACAGTCAACTTGCTATAGCTGTTACAGTGTTCGGATGGTTGGTTCATTTATATCCTCGTGGGAGGGAAGTCAGGCTTTATCTACAGATATCGTAAGACACCTCATTCCAATAGTCGAGTTGCTGGAGCTATTACAGTGTGTGGGTGGTTGGTTCATTTATATCCTCGTGGGTGGGAAGCCAGGCTTAATTGATCAGACATATCGAGGTAGACAAATAAACAAACCATATTGAGTATTGGTTTAAAATCATCTGACTTTAGTCAATAAAAATGTTATTTCTATGATTACCTGAAACACAGTGAGAATAGCACTGGGGAAGGAATCGAAATTTGAATTTGGCTTTTCTTCTTCGAAGCTGAATCTGGAAAATAAAATTCAGGATTAAAATAAAAGATAATTGTCTATTTTTATCCCCAGGATTGGTATAGGGCAGATCAAAAATCCATTGAATTTTTTTTAATGTCGATTTTTTTTAATAACCATTTAATTTTTAATATCAGAATTTTTTAACTACCCTAATTTTTCAGTATTTGTTATTAAAATTAACTTTTGACTAAATATCAAGTTTAGACTGGTGACAAGACATAATTTACAGTTATACTGATTGTCATCTTAAAAATTCGGAAACTAAAATTATAATCTGGCTTTTATCCTAAAAGACAGACTACGGGTATTGTGATGGATAGGATAGGATATTTATGTTTATCCCCGTGAGTGGAAAAACCAAGGGGTTAACACACGGGCAATCGTCGGATCACCTCGCGCCCACCGTCGGGTCACCGGAGCTATTGTAGTGTTTGTGTATAATTGAGACGTTTCTTCAATTTAGTAGAACCCAATAATCTGTTGGGTTCAGGCAATGTCTACAAAGTGCCTTGCACAAGAATACAACAGACTAGCTAGTGACCAGTTTCGTACCTGCAACCCTTCGGCTAAAAGGCGACGCACTAAACCACCAGACTAACCGTCGGTAGTTCATACAGTGTGTTGCATAAGTAGTTTTAAGCAGTTAAAATTAATGTAGCTTTGCCATTTTATCCTCTCTCCTTGACTTAAATTACTTATGTATTCTTCTTTAATGTAAAGAAGGGACGAAAAAATAGGTTTAACTTATAAAGTGTGTTGCATAATTAGTTTCAGGTAGTTCATACAGTGTGTTGCATATATATTTTTATGCAGTTAAAATTACTGCAGTTTTGCCGTTTTATCCTTAACTTTAATTAATATGCCATTTTTTAATGTATTGAAGGAGCAAAAAATAAACTTTAGAAACTAAATTTAATAGAGTGTTGCATTAGTTTCAGGTATTTAATACAGTTGCACTTTTGACAGAATGTTTTTAAGAGATCGATTTCAATGTTAAAGGTGCTGACACCGCGACCCTCATGTCATCTGTTCTTATCTTATAGACAACATGGTTCAAAATAAAATTATCAAAAAATTTAGACTAAAAACAAAAAAATAAAACGTGATTTCATTAATTATTTACAGGTGTCAGTGTCCCTATGACTTATTAGGAGAACTAAAATAAAAACTTTTTTTGCAATTTGAAATTAAATCATTTAAAATAGTTTTAATGGATGGATGGAGGATTTCTATCATGACAGTTGATAAAATCAAACTGAAGGATTTATCAACTGATTTTAGGATAGGATATTCATGTTTATCGCCGTGAATGGGAAAACCAAGGGAAGTAACACACGGGCAATCATCTGATCACCTCGCGCCCACCGTCGGGTTACCGAAGATATTGCATTTTTTTGTGTATGATATTGATATTCCTTTAATTTAGTAGAACCTATTAATCTGTTGGGTTCAGGCATTGTCGGTTAAGTGCCTTGCCCATGCACACAACCGGCAATCTAGCGACCAGTTTCAACCTGCAACCCTTCGATTGAAAGGCGTTGCACTAAATCGCCAGACTAACCGGTCGGTTTTGTTAGATGACTTGCGTCCACTGTCATGTTACTGAAGCTATTGCAGTGTGCTTTGTATGATTAAGAAGTTTCTTTATTTTTAGTAGAAACCATTAACCACTAGATTTAAATGGTGCCACTTAAGTGCCTTGCCCAAGGATAATATCGACTAGCTAGCGACCAGTTTCGAACTTACCACCTGTTGACTGAAATGCGACTGACTAAACCACCAAGCCGACCAGTAAGACAGCTATTCAGTTTTTAATAATTTATAACATTTTTGTTTTATTTTGTCATGGCCAGTTTTAAGAAACTTTCACAGTATTTTGAGGGATAGATATCATAGAAATAGTGTAGTTATTTGTGTTTTTTATGTTATTCTACAACTTCATGCATTATGCTGTAATTATTGATAATGGAATTGAGTTACATTCCGAAACGTCTCAATATGAAAAGTACAATTTTGACTTTATGTTTTTTGCTTAGACTATCCTAAAACTTTATGTTGTAAATCCTAATAAAATTAAGTTACATTTCAAAATTTTCCATCAGCTAATGTTAGAACACCAAGCCATTCCTTTCATTAATTATTAAAGAACAATAGGCATTATGCTGCAAGAGAGACCCTTGTCATGGCAAAAACAAAAACTCCAAACAATTTAAATTTTTAAAAAGATTGACCTCAAAGATAAGGTGTTACGATCATAAATTATAGATACTTTAATTATTTAAATTAAAATTTAGTTACGGCTGTTTTGGTTTCATTTTAGGTTGTTTTTTTCATTTCTACAATAAAAAATGGAGTAAAACCTTGATTTTAAAAAATTGGAAGAGAAAAAAAACGGTTAAGTACTAAAACATGTCTGAATTAATTTAATTATTATACGTATAGCCAGATGATCTTTTCAATTGAAGAAAGGTTGAAATTTTACATTAAATAATGTCGAAACACCACATTTGCACTTATAGCTTATTGGCACTTTAATAAATTTAACAGTTGTTATTAGCATTTTTCTAAAAATCTATTAATGTCTGTTTCTATTAATTCACATACTTAGTGAGACGATTATCAGACTGTGGGCATGGGGTGTATTACTGTGCACCTGAGCAAGTCACTTTACATTATTCCAATCCAGTGATATTATGTTGATTATCCAGACACTCTAATGACTGCAGTTACAAAATGAGGAATGTTGTTACTTATTTCCACCATCAGGATAGGAATAGAGGATAGGATATTCATGTTTATCCCCATGAATGGAAAAACACAAGGGGGTTAACACACGGGCAATTTTCAGATCACCTCGCGCCCACTGTCGGGTTACCGGAGCTATTGCAGTGTGTTGTGTATGATTCACACGTTCCTTCAATATAGTAAAACCTATTAATCCTCTAAATTCAGGTAATGTCTGTAACGTGCCTTGCCCAAGGACACAATCGACCAGTTTCCAACCTGCAACCTTTCGATTGAAAGGCGTCGCACTAAACCGCCAGACTAACCGGTCGGATAATCAGTTTAAAGAATCATTTAAAACAATGAAATCCCACCTTCCTCCGAAGATCTGCATCCCGAGAAGAGCAAACACCACGAGGAACAAGAAGAGGAGGAAAATGAGAGAAACAATTGATCTGAGAGAACTCATGAGAGAAACCACTAAATTTCGTAGCCCAGACCATGCACTGAGATAAAAAAGATAGTTATAGAATAAGATATTTATGTTTTATTCCTGTGAATGGAAAAACACATTGCGGAAAACACGGGGGCAATCGTCAAATGACAGAAGCTATTGCATTATGTTGTGTATGATTGTTTTTTAAACCGTCTGAGTTTAAAAAACAATAAATGAAACCGATGCGAGGTGATCTGACTATAAGACGTAATTTTGTCAAAAAAAACGAATTTTAAAGAAAAAAAATTGACAAAAGGAAATTTTGTTCTCAAAAAATAGTAATTAAGTTTAAAAAAAATAATTTGCCAAAAAAAGTCATTTTGTCAAAAAAGGTAAAAAAAGGAAATTTGTCTTGTTCATTAGTTAATGTTAAGAATTTTAAAAGAAATTACAATTTAGATACAAACCTCGTGAACTTGAAGACCCTTAGCAAACGAAGAGCTCGTAGCACACTGAGTCCAAATGAAGCATCGGGTCTTATTGCCGACCATATGATCTCAAATATTGAACCCATTATTACCTGTGGGGGATATATTTGTATTTTTTGCAACTGTTAGGGTTAAGTAACAGCACTCTAACAAAAATTTATAATAGGATAGGATATACAATGTTCGTTAAGTGCCTTGCTTAGGGACACAATCGCTAGAATCCATAACTGTGTGAAAGAATGGATAACTGTGGTAATTATATTACCTGTGGTGGGATATATTTGTATTTGCTGTTAAGTGAAGTGGTTTGCTTGGGTGCAGAGTAATACACCTCTTGCAGTTATTTGCTAGAGCTATAACTGTGTGTCTACGGTTGGTAAAAAATCAGACTTACTCCCAATTCTTAGGGGGGAATATATTACCTTTTGCAACTTTTAGGGTTAAGTAACAGCACGCTACTAATATTTTATAATCCACTATAACAACAATTTGCCATTAAACTATGGTGTGCAGTTTCCTTGCTTTTACTCCCATTTTATTGTTTTAGGTGACAGAGACCATATGATAGGATAGGATATTCATGTTTATCCCCATGAATGAAAAAACCAAGGGGGTTAACACATGGGCAATCGTCAGAACACCTCGCGCCCACCGTCGGGTTACCGGAGGTATTGCAGTGTGTTGGGTATTTGGGTATGATAGACACGTTCCTTCAATTTAACCGGTCGGACAACCATTTTTAATACACCTGGCAACTATGGAATAAAATACGAATATTTAACATTATCACATCTTAATTTGCCTTTGAGCTGAAAGGTTGTGGAATCGAAACCGGCCGCTAGCTAGTTGGTTGTGTCCTTGTGAAGGCACCGTCAGCTGAAAGGTTGTGGGATCGAAACCAGCCGCTAGCTAGTCGGTTGTGTACTTGTGAAGGCAACGTCAGCTGAAAGGTTGTGGGATCAAAACCAGCTACTAGCTACTACTCAATTGAGTACTTGAACAGGGCATTAAGCGGATATCGCCTGGGCCCAATAATTAATGAGTTCTGCTCAAATTTATCATAATTACTTACCACAAAATCGAATATGTTGAAAGAAGACCGGAAATAAGTCCTTGGGCCGAGTCCGTAGACTTTGAGCAGAATCTCGGCGGAGAATAATCCGAGGAAGACAAACTCGGCAAAATCTGGAAGACAGACTTCATTTGACATGGGGGGTGGCTTATGTCAAGTTATGTGTATCCATGGGTTGGGAAATACATTAGGGTGAGGGTTATAACACACTTAATTTTCAGAGTACTTTAAATCTTAATTTTATGTAATGACAGTGTTGAAACATTATAAAATAGTACAGATATTGTAGAAACCCCATAGAAACAATATATAATAATACAGATATGGTAAAACACCTTAGTCGAACTGTTAGTCTGGTGGTTTACGCCTTTCAACCGAAAGATTGCAGATTCGAAACTGGTCGCTAGCTAGTCGGTTGTGTCCGTAAGAATGTAACTTAATGGATATTGTCTGAATACAGTGGATTAGTGGGTTCTACCAAATTAAAGAAACTTGTCTATCATATGCAAAACAGTGCAGGGATAATCTGACGATTGCCTGACCTTGGTTTTCCCTTGCCTGACCTTGGTTTAATCTGACCTTGGTTTTCCCATTCACGGGGATAAACATAAATCTCCTATCCTATCCTAACAACCGTGGTATGATACAAAGAGAATAAATACATTATGAAGTAAAAATGTAACACAAATCTAGAAGAACTGTGGTAAATAACACCATTGAACGACATTTAAATAAACAGCAAATTCCGGCCGGTTAGTCTGGTGGTTAAGTGCGGCGCCTTTCAATCAAAAGGTTGCAGGTTTGAAACTGGTCGCTAGCTAGTCGGTTGTGTTTTTGGGCAAGTCACTTAACGGACATTGCCTGAACCCAGCGGATTAGTGGGTTCTACCAAATTAAAGGAATTTGTCTATTATTTCAACACACTGCAATAGTTCCAGTAACCCCACGGTGGGCGCGAGGTGACCTGACAATTGCCTGTGTGTTAACCCCCTTGGTTTTCCCATTCACGAGAATAAACATGAACATCCTATCCTAATAGCTGTGATATGGTACAAACAGAATAAAAACATTATTCAGTAATAATGTAATACAAATCTAGAACAACTGTGGTATAAACACCATTAAAAAAGACTTTAAATAAACACCATTGAACTTTGAATAAACACCAAAGTCCAACCGGTTAGTCTGGCGGTTTAGTGCGTGGCCTTTCAATAAAAATATTGCAGATTCGAAACTGGTCGCTTACTAGTCAGTTGTGTCCTTGGGCAAGGCATTTTACAGATATGCCTAAACCCAGCGGATAAATGGGTTCTACCAAATTGAAGGAACGTGTCTATCATACGCAAAACACTGCAATAACTTCGGTAACCTGACGGTGGGCGCAAGGTGATCTGACGGATGCTCATGTGTTAACCCCCTTAGTTTTCCCATTGGGATTTTACGCACATTGCCTCAACCCAGCGGGATCCTATCTTATCCAAAGATACTTAAATAAACACCATTGAAAAACTACTCACAGAGGAAATCTTCCCACCACGCTGGCTGGCGATAATGCACACTGGACAGGAACACAGTGTTAAGCAATACAAGGCACAATACGACCCAGTAGAACACAGGGGATTTCACTAAATGTCGGCACTTTACTCTGTTGGGGGATTGGGATGGATTAGATGTTTGTGAGCATGAGTGTTTTGTTGGTGGGTTAATGGACTGGCTTCCCACCCACCAGGATATAAATGAACCAACCATACACATAATACAATAGCTCCAGCAACTCGACTGTGGGCTTGGGGTGTGTTATGATACCTCTGGATAAAGCCTGACTTCCCACCCACAAGGATATAAATAAACCAACCATCCACACACTAATAGCTCTAGCAACTTGACTGTGGGCATGAAATGTCTTACGATACCCTTGGATAAAGTCTGGCATCCTACCCACAAGAATATAAATGAACCAAACATCCACACACTGTTATAGCTTTAGTAACTAGTAACATACCCATATATCTGTAAAAAAGACCCATATGAATATGAATGTAAATCCAACCTAAATCTTTTTTCCTTGTGTGTTAGCCAGGCCACGCACGAGTTTGTTGGCTTCGCGTTTGGGTTTGATCGAGTGAATATGTTGCTGTTGCCTGGAAAATATAAGTTACGTCCGACTGATTAGTTGGAGGGTTAGTGCGTCGCGTTTTAGCTGAAGGGTTGTAGGTTTGAAATTGGTCTTTAGCTAGTTGGTTGTGTTTTTAGCAAGGTACTTACGGAACGTTGACTAAACTCACTGAAATATTCGGTGTTACCAAATTGAAGAAAAAATGTAGGTAATCTGACTGTTAACACTGCTTTCACACACAAGGGTAAACATGAATACCCAGTGTAAATTAAACCACCAGGAAAGTTTAAAATGAGGCAGTTTTTGCTTTAAAAATGTTCTCAGGATTGAATCACATTTTATCCAGTGATTTTAAATTTTTAGAAAACCATGTCTTGTGCAACATACGGTATTGTGACATGTAAATGCAAGGTTTAGGGACTTTACTTATAGACCGTGGAACTTAAATAGTTAGTTTAACTTGACATTTACCCAAGTGACTTAAACCAGACTTTTACATGGGGAATTAACCCAATCATTTTCCCACTAACTTTACCGACACATTTACC
>CH000944.1:172842-211881 GCA_000149265.1 Ciona savignyi | reverse complement strand
GCCCAAATTCCTAAATCGCTCTTTTTTAATGAAAAAATACGGTAACTACTATTCTATCCAAACAAAGCAAAAACTAACTTACAAAATATAGAATCTGCGTCCAGCCTTCCATAGTAATGCATTGGAAGACCGTCATCATGGAGAATATGATGTTATCGAACGTCGTGATGCCGTGATTAGGACCGAGTGGCCAGTCGTCGCAATAACTGTCAGGTGGACAGGTGTATTGGCCGTAGTTTGCGTTACTATCTTCACTGCATATCTGGTTGTCGCGTAGTAATTTGTCTGTGGAACGAATTATGTTTAGTTTTGTTTCTATTACAGTGTGTGGATGATTGGTTTATTTATATCCTTGTGGGAAGCCATTCTTTATCCATGGATATCGTGAGACACCTCATATCCACAGTCGAGTTGATGGAGATATTACAGTGTGTTAATGGTTGGTTCATTTATATCCTCGAGGAGCAGGTTTTACCCACGGGTATCGTAAGACACCTTATCCCTACAGACCCATTATTCAACTTGGTGAAACAATCTCCAAGCGCCGATACCAAGAAAACAGATGACCATCTAACAGCTGGTTTTCAATCGTAAAACGGTGGCAGGTTCAAAACTGGTTGCTAGCTAGTGTGTTCGAAACTGGTCGCTAGCTAATGTGGTGCTAGCTAGCATAATAATTAGGATATAAGCTTGGTGGGTTAGTGCGACGCCCTCAACCGAAAAGTGGCAGGTTCGAAACTGGTCAATACCAAGTCGGTTGTGTCCTTGGGCAAGACACTTTACAAACATTGATCTGACGACTGCGCTTGTGTTAACTCCCTTGGTTTTCTCAGTCATGGAAATAAACATGAATATCCTATCCTAAACCAGTTGAAAGGTAAAAAAACTGCTTACTTGTGTCATTCCTGTAACAGGACCGGTGAAACTTCCCCATGTATAACTCCAGACCAACTATCGAGCACACGACGACGAAAAATAGAAGCAGAACCGCGATTTGAAGCAAAGGGACCATTGCTTTCATTATAGATTTCAGTACAACTTGTAAACCTGTTGATTAATATGTAAAAGTTTGTACAATGCTGATATACTTTTTTTGTGTACTGCATATACAGATCCATAGGCCCAGAGTTTATCCAAAGGGTGATCCAGAGATCCATGGACCTAGAGTCTATCCTAAGGGTCAACCAGAGATTCATTGACCCAGAGTCTATTCTAGGGGTGATCCAGAGATCCATGGACCCATAGTCTATTCTAAGGGTGATCCAGAGATTCATTAACCCAAAGTCTATAGTCTATCCTAAGGGTGATTCAGAGATCCATAGACCCAGAGTCTATTTTAAGGGTGATCCAGAGATCCATGGACCCAGAGTCTATCCTAAGAGCGATCTAGAGATCCATGGACCCAGAGTTTATCCTAAGGGTCAACCAGAGATTCATGGACCCAGAGTCTATTCTAAGGGTGATTCAGAGATCCATGGACCTAGAGTTTATCCTAAGGGTGATCCAGAGATCCATGGACCCAGAGTCTATTCTAAGGGTGATTCAGAGATCCATGGACCCAGAGTTTATCCTAAGGTTGATCCAGAGATCCATGGACCCAGAGTCTATCCTAAGGGTGATCTAAGAGATCCATGGACTCAGAGTCTATCCTAAGGGTGATCCAGAGATCCATGGACCCAGAGTCTATTCTAAGGGTGATTCAGAGATCCATGGACCCAGAGTCTATTCTAAGGGTGATCCAAAGATCCATTGACCCAGAGTCTATCCTAAGGGTGATTTAGAGATCCATGGACCCAGAGTCTATTCTAAGGGTGATCCAAAGATCCATTGACCCAGAGTCTATCCTAAGGGTGATTTAGAGATCCATGGACCCAGAGTCTATTCTAAGGGTGATCCAAAGATCCATTGACCCAGAGTCTATCCTAAGGGTGATCCAAAGATCCATTGACCCAGAGTCTATCCTAAGGGTGATCTAGAGATCCATGGACCCAGAGTTTATCCTAAGGGTCAACCAGAGATTCATTGACCCAGAGTCTATTCTAGGGGTGATCCAGAGATCCATAGACCCAGAGTCTATCCTAAGGCTGATCCTAAGATCCATGGACCCAGAGTCTATTTTAAGGGTGATCCAGAGATCCAAGGACCCAGAGTCTATCCTACGGGTCCTAAGGGGTGGACTAAGAGTCTATTCAAAGGGTAAATAAGAGATCCATGGACTTTTAGTCTATTTTAAGGGTGATCCAGAGATCCAAGGACCCAGAGTCTATCCTACGGGTCCTAAGGGGTGGACTAAGAGTCTATCCAAAGGGTAAATAAGAGATCCATGGACTTTTAGTCTATTTTAAGGGTGATCCAGAGATCCAAGGACCCAGAGTCTATCCTAAGGGTCCTAAGGGGTGGACTAAGAGTCTATCCAAAGGGTAAATAAGAGATCCATGGACCCAGAGTCTATTCTAAGGATGACCCAGAGATCCATGGACCTAGAGTATATTCTAAGGATGACCCAGAGATCCATGGACCCAGAGTCTATCATAAGGGTGATCTATAGAGATCCATGGACCCATAGTCTATTCTAAGGGTGATTCATAGATTTATTGACCCAAAGTCTATAGTCTATACTAAGGGTGATCCAGAGATCCATAGGCCCAAAGTCTATCCTAAGGGTGATCTATAGAGATCCATGGACCCATAGTCTATTCTAAGGGTGATTCATAGATCCATTGACCCATAGTCTATCCTAAAAATGATCCAGAGATCCATGGACACCAGAGTCTAACATAAGGGTAAACAAGAGAAACTTACAAAATATCTTAACAATCACCAAAAACTTACTTGGGATACCAGATACCAGCTTTAGAGGCCTCAACACTCTGACCGCCCTCAAAGTTTGAAATCCCGACCCCAGTGACGTATCGAAGTACGTCACACACCTATATTGATGATGTCATAGTGGTTAGTGTTAATAACACAGAAATATAGGAAAAGTGCAACTTGTGAAATAAAGTTAAATGCTGGAAAAGTAAGTTACGTGGTTAAAACGGGGGTTCTTGAAAAAACAGAAATTCCAATTTTTTTAGCAAAAATTCCAATTTTTTTTATTTTTTTTAGGGCCAATAAATAATGTCATCCAAACTACATATTTGTGAATTAACGACTGTCGTTTTTGTTTTTTTCCTGTTTACTAATTATTTTTATAGATTAACAAAAAATAAACCAAAAAGATATAGTGGGATATTAATGCTAAAAAAGTGTATGGTAACAAATGTTATTATTGTACGGTTAAATTGTCTATTGTCGCCGTTAAACTAAAGCAGCGGAAAACTGTCAATCATACCAAACGGTGCAATAGCTCTGGTAACCCTATAGTGGGCGCATGATAATCTTACAATTGTCCATGTGCGATAACTTTCAGGCGTTTTTAATTCACGGGGATAAAACATGAACATCCTATCCCGAGATAATTTCTTTTTCGACGACATGGAGACATAGTTATAACGCAATAGGGCAAAACAACAGGCATGATTCATCTAACAGCTTGTATGTAAGCTTCATGTATAATTTAACGGTGGAAAGTCCTGCCAATGGTGCAAAGAGCATAATATTTCAGTGCTGACTGTTTTGTCGTTGTTTTGGGAATTAATCTACCCAGAATATAGAATTAATATACCCAGTTCACATTACAGTATATATTACTTGTTTATCCCCGCGAATGGGAAAACACAAGGTGAGTTAACACACATGCAATCGTGAGATAAACTCGCGCCCACCGTCGGGTTACCGGGGCTACTGCAGTGTATATAGTTTAGATGTTTCAACGGTTTAGTAGAACCCATTAAATCGGCATATTAAGACGACTCCTGCTAAAGTAATGCCCTTTTCAAGGACACCACACATTTTTTTATCCCAAGTTAAGATCCCACAACCTTTGAGTTAACGGTTCTACACACTATAGGATAGGATATTCATGTTTATCCCCGTGAATGGGAAAACCAAGGGGGTTAACACACAGGCAATTGTTATACCACCTCGCGCCCATCGTCGGGTTACCGGAGCTATTACAGTGTGTTGTGTGTGATACACACGTTTCTTCAATTAGGTAAAACCTATTAATCGGGTGGGTTCAGGCAATGTCCGTTAAGTGACTTGCCCAAGGACACAACCGACTAGTTAGCGACAAGTTTCGTGCCTTCAGCGCTTCGACTGAAAGGCGATGCATTAAACCACCAGACTAATCTGTCGGACAAACACGCTATCTTTAAGGTTATCGTTAACATATGGTGTTATGAAGAGAAAAGATGATTCATCTATAACAGCATGTCTGTAAGCTTTATGTATAATTTAACAGCAAAAAGTCTTGTAAATATTGACAAAGAGCATAATGCAAGGAGAAAAATTGCTGATAAATAAAAGTTTGTTTTTGTTTGTTTTTAGTGCGCAGTAATTTATCCGATATCTAAACATTGAAATACTATATCAGCATCAAAAATTCCCGCCCTTATTATAACAGATACGCTCTAGGTCATTGGATATTCATGTTTATCCCCGTAATTTGGAAAACGCAAAGGGCGTTATTACACGAGTAATCGTTAGATCTCGCGTCCACCGTCTGGTTACCGTAGCAATTGCAATGCGTTGTGTATGATTGAGACTTTCCTTCGATTTGGTAGAACCCATTATTACATTTGTCGTTTCGTAATTTGACGCGATTGAGTAAAAATAGACCCAAAACAAATTGCAAGTTTGTTGGCAGTTGGTATTGAAAATAAAATAAATTAATACAAACGACCTAATTAATTTGAAAGTCGCAAGCCGAAAGGGGGCTTTATTTAAACCAGTCAACCGTTGGCTATTTGATTGTGTTATTTATTACGGTCGTGTGGTCGAATGGCGACCAATACATAAACCAACTATATAAAAAAAAACGATTTAAAGAACAAGCCATTTTGTATAAATGAATTTTCTATTCATTTACTACAAAACGACAGAATTATAGAGACAGCCAACGTTAAACATAAGACAAAGGAACAAGCCCTTACCCCATAACTAAAATAAAAGCCCGTTATTCATTAACGATTTTAAAGTTGATATCATATTCTACAAAACAATGGCAGAATTATAGAGATATACATGCAACGTTAACATATGGCAATATAGTAATTAAGCCCTTACCCGGTCACTACAACGGTAAAGTCCATTAAATTCCACCCGTATCGTAAGTACGAATCCTTATGTAACACAAAGCCAAGAGCTAAGATCTTAACTGCAGCCTCAAGTACAAAGATTCCAAGAAAATACGGCTCGGTCAGTTCCTGTGAATGGGTATTGATAACAAACAAAGGGGTATATTACGTATTTAAACAAAGCAAACCGACTACGGTGTTCTTTGGGGAAGATAATTAGGTTTATCCAAGTAGATGGATAGAATATTCATGTTTATGCGCGTGGATGGAAAAAACGCAAAAAAATATGGCTCGGTTAGTTCCTGTAAATGGGTATTAATTACAAACAAAAAGGTATATTTCGTCATCTATACCAAAGCAAGCGATGTCCGATAAGTGCCTTACCCAAGAACAAAACCGTTTGTAGTCTATCCGTCATTTTGATTCCACAACCCTTCGGCTGTCTGTAGACCTGCAAACCGCCGACGGACTTACCGATTACTCTAACTGGCGGGTAATAGAACCTATTATGATAACCCACACACCCACAAGGATATAAAGATAAACGTGGTTCTATTAACCAAAATGAATTTCCTGCCAGTTAGCTCATAAGTGTCCGACAGGTTAGTCTGATGGTTTAGGTGCGACGCCTTTCAACCGAAAGGAACGTCTAAATCAGGGGTGGGCAACATACGGCCCGCGGGCCGGGTCCGGCCCGTGAAGGGATTTCGACCGGCCCCCAGACTGTATCTAACAATAACCTGTAATATGGCCAGGTCCGGCCCGCTGTCTGTATCCATGCACACTCTGTAATGTGGGTCCGACGCATCATTCCTAAAAGTTGCCTATCGCTATAATGTTACCGTACTGTTAATGCGAGCTGGTGAAATAACAATTGCCTTTGTGAACAAACAATTGTGTTAGCACACTTTTTAAAGAAACATTATAAGATCAAAGCAGGGAGCGTTGTAAACATCACCCACTGGGTACGGCGTGTAACAACGTGACTGCTAGGGTTAGTTTTTTTTACATGTTATCAGTTATATTTAAATTCTAAATATAAATGTATTTTATAAATTATTAAGGAATATTAACCAATATCCTAAGAATATCCTAAGAAACGTATATTTGAAAGAGAGTGTCTAGCATTTAACAAAGATTTGATACCGAAGTATTTTTTACAAATGTCGGCAACAAAGCAGTATGTCTTCTGTATTGTCAGAGTGTTGCGGTATTAAAAGAGTACAGCATTAGTCGTCATTATTTGACAAAACTTAGAAACCATGGCAATAATTTAGTGAATAGATATGTGGGTAAGTTAGTGAATATTATTTCATCTAATAATCCGGTCCTCCAAGAACTTCATTTTCCCACACCTGGCCCGCCGACCAGAGAAGTTGCCCACCCCTGGTCTAAATCATACACAACACACTGCAATAGCTCTGGTAATTCGACGGTTGGCGTGAGGTGATCTGACGAATCCCTGTTTACGGGGTTAAACATGAATATCTTATCCTAAGTGACAGACACAACTAGGCCATATCCTAACACCTTAACTAATAGGCACAGGTGAACCCTAAACCCGTGAGGATATAAAGATACATATAACAATCAAAGTGGATTCCTTGTAAGTTAGCTTAAGTGGCAAAACAGAATTATGGACAACAGTTTGCTGTATTTGTTAACAGGATACTGTGTTCATGTTTATCCCCGTGAATGAGAAAACCAAGGGGGTTAACACACGGGCAATCGTTAGATCACCTAGCGCCCACCGTCGGGTTACCCGAACTATTGGAGTATGTTGTGTATAAGACAGACATTCCTTTAATTTGGTAGAACTAATTAATTTGTTGAGTTCAGGCAAAGTCCGTTAAATGCCTTGCCCAAGGACACAACCGTCTAGCTAACCACCAGTTTCGTACCTGCAACCTCTCCGTTGAAAGGCGTCGCACTAAACAACCAGACTAAACGGTTTATTAGGATAGATAATTCATGTTTATCGCCGTGAGTGGAAAAAAAGGCCGTTAACACACGGGCAATCGTTAGATCACCTCGCGCTTACCGTCAAACAGCTTATAATTAGCAAACAAATCTATTTATGACGTTTAATTCTCACCAGTCGGATGGTCCTTGGTGTTTTATCTCCTTCCGCTAGATGTTCCTCGAGAGCTAGTACGATGCAATTCGCAACGATGGTGGCCAAAATCAAATATTCGAATGGAGTGAAACAAGAGTTAAGAAATTCTCAAGTTGGAATTTTTTTAAGTTTAAAACGCTTCAACACATACAAACAAAGTTACCAAGGGGGTTAACACACGGGCGTAAATGCAAGGGGTCGCTAAACCTAATTATTAGTTAAAATAAAAAGAACATAGATTAAATTAAATTGAATATGATATAAATCATTGGATATCTAAACCAATATGACAGGGCATCCGTCAGAACACACAGCGAGGTTATTGGGGTTATTGCAGTTTGTTTCAATTTTGACATTACTTCAATTTTAAACGATCCGTTTGAACCCTGTGATCGATAACAGAATATTTTGAATGGCGGTGTAAATCTGATCACGGTGGAATGTTGGTTTGTAGGTCGTACCCGAGACTATTTATTTAATTTAGTTTATTCATTTTTGCCCTAGTATTAAAAAATGGCAAATGAATTAAATCACGACACAGGAACAGGAAAATGCGGCAAAACGAACAGTCGTTAAAACACGTCATTTATCCGTTTATCCATTAAAATTTCACCGCTGCCGAAAGTGATAACACAAACTTGTACGAATGAATAAACTTTCGTAATATAAGATTGGTTAGATTGAGATATTTGAATATACCTAACCGCTGTTCTTTTTATTTAAGGTATTTGTCCGACAGATTAGTCCAGGGGTTTAGTGCGTCGTCTTTCAGCCGAAGGGTTGCGGCTTTGAAACTGGTCGCTAGCTCGGTCGTCTCCTTGGACAAGGCACTTTACGGACATTGCCCGAACCCAGCAGATTAATGGGTTCTACAAAATTGAAGGAACGTGTGAAATATACACAACACACTACAATAGGCCAGGTAATCCCAGCGGTGGGCGCGAGGTGACCTGACGACCTTGGTTTTCCATTAACGGGGATAAACATGAATATCCTATCATAATAAATATAAGTGGCCTAACCAATTCCCCATCATTACTACACACCGTTTAAAAGTTCCGATAACCGACTATGCGCACGGGAATTCTGCCGATCGCCCTTGTTATACCGCCATTTATTGTCCGGTTATCTATGGATAGAGGTTAATATACAATCATAGCTTTAAGAATCGAAATAAACATTTTTTAACTAAGACAGAGTGAGTGGCAGAATGGTTAACGCGAACGGTTGAAATACCGATTTCTTTAAAAACTGTCTCAGTGCTATCCTATCATTGATTCGAAACTTAGTCCAGTAAAAAAGGAGGTCTAATCGACAGGTTTAAAAGTGGTCAACACAAAAAAAGGGGAATAGGAAAGGAGGGAAACTGCTCACTAAAACTGTGGAAACTATTTCAGTGACAAGCCGTTAAAAAAAGAAAAAAAAAAGTCGAATCGACAAAATGAAGTCGAATCGACAGGTGACAGGAAGCGATTCCATTTACTTCGCCCATTTGTTGTATTTCCCAATTCCCAAACTCCCAGTATTTTCATAATTTATGAACCTAATACCTTTGGGGCCAAATCAGACTGACGCTGCTCTCGGGCTAGCAGACACCGGGACATGTAATTACACGCCCCGTTTTAATGGGAACGCGTCAACACGAGAGAACGACTCGCGATTGTAATTGCGACGTTTAGGGGGTCGGGCGTGGTTTTGATTGCGAATGTAGGATATCGTAAACGGTCGTGTGGCCGAATGTTTAACGCGGTTGATTCATTCACCAATTTACTCTGAAATTTATATACCAATTTTTACTTATAAAAGTTGAGAATACCGTTTATATATAATTACATAAAGTATAGGATATGTTAGAATATTCATGTTTATTCCCGTCAATGGGAAAAACCAAGGGGGTTAACACACGGGCAATCGTCAGATCACCTCGCGCCCATCGTCGGGGTATTGGAGCTATTGCAGTGTGTTGTGTATGATTCACACGTTCCTTCAATTTGGTAGAACCCATTATTCTACTGGGTTTAGACAATTTCCGAAAGTATGCTTAGTTTAAACTCAACATTAACGTAATTTAATCGAAACAAACTTTACTCAGTAAAACTTATCAGTTGGGAAGTATAATAAAAGTAGCAATAATTTCCCGTTAACACGAAAATTTTTTTTCTTTTTAATACGGTCGCTGAATATAATTTTAGATAATTTTAACTTTAAACTTTTAAAACCGGTCCGACCTTAGTTCTGGGTGGCATTTTACTGCACATCTTTTCAAGGTTTCTTTTTTGTTAATATCAATAAACAAATTGAAATACCGCAGATTTTTTTAAATAATAGGATAACGGTCACGTCTGTTTACCCAATGCCATACGTATAAACTGGCGTGTTAATACTGTGAGTTTTGCCGATTTTTCCTGAATTTTCAAATATATATCACGCCAAATCTTATTTACTTTAACAAACGAAAAAATAAACGAAAATACGAAAAAATAAACTAAAAAATACTGATAATATTTGTTTAATCATACGCTGGTGCGAAATACCCGAAATAGAGAAACCACTCCTACCCTTGGCATATTCATCTTAAGCGACAAAAAAACTGAACAAACTTACAGACGATACAAACATAAAATAAAATGATACCACAGTATAATTAGATAAGTATTTAATTATACTGTGGTAGGGCATACCCTAAAAACAGCAACCACACCACTAGCATATTTATCTTGCAACAAAATAACCAAAAAACTAGTGACGGTGTTTGTTTAATTATATTATGGGGGTAATACCCAAAGAAGAGAAAAAACATTCACCTCTCAACCCTCGCATATTTATCTTAAGCGACAAATAACCTAAAAAGGTGTACCATACTATATTTAAATGATAAGTTTTTAATTATACTGTGGTGGGGAATAACCGAAAAAGAGAAACCACCCCTGCCATAATCATCTTTAAAAAAATCTAACAAAACAAGCTTCAAATACAAACGTGTAAGAAAAGGATATGGCCACTCCACAATTTGCTTTGCAAGTTTTCGAATAACATTATCCACGCCGAAGATAAATAGCGATCGGTTCGCAGTGATACAATTCTGTTGTTTGGGAATCGGGTTGTAGTAAGACATTGTTCGTGCTTGCTGGGCTAGCGTCATCTTGTATGGTCCACCTGGACCCCTGCCCTTCCTTCCGCCTTTGCCTGTGGAAGTACGGAAAGCGTCATGCGTTACCCGTCCGTGCTCCGTCTCTCCGGAAAACAGTGACAACAACAGAAATGGTAGTGTAGTAGCTACAACAACTCGACTGTGGCCACGGACATAAGGTGTATTAATGTGCTCGACTGTGGGCATAAGGTGTATTTGTATTCACCTAAGCAAGGCACTTTACATTGCTACAACCCAGTGGTATCTAATGAGTCGTCCAAATTGAAAGTAATTTCTGATTATTTGTGTACTGTAATAGCTCCAGCAAGCGGACTGTTAGCATGAGTAGTCTTACGTTGCCCGTGCCCCGTAGATAAAGTATGGTTTTCCCATTCACGTGAATATAAATGAACTAACCATTCACACGCTGTAATAGCTCCAGCAGCACGACTGTGGGCATGAAGTATCTTAAGATACCCGTAGATAAAGCCCGACTTCCCACCCACGAGGATATTAATGATCCAACCATCTACACACTGTAATGGCTTCAGTAACTTGACTGTGAGCATAAGGTGTCTTACAATACCCATGGATAAAGCATGGCTTCCCACCCACGAGGATATAAATGAACCAACCATCCACACACTGTAATATAGCTCCAGCAACTCGACTATGGGCATGAGGTGTCTCACGATACTCGTGGATAAAGCCAGGCTTCCCACCCACGAGTATATGAATAAACCAACAATTTACAAATTATAATAGCTCCATCAACTCGACCGTGAGCACGAGAACACAAACTTGACAAAATAGTTACTGACCTGGGCCGCCGAACCCGGCTCCGCCACCGCCGCCGGGGAATCCCCTGCGGTGTTTGTTAGAAAATGTTTCTTCGGCGAAGCGCGCCATCCTGTGAAAAAAGGCCCAAAAATAAGAAAAATCAAACATGATTTAATTGATGGAAGTTACGACTAAGAAGTTTAGCTATAGTTGATTTACAAAAATCCCTTAGCTCAGGGGTCGGCAACCTTTTTCACTTAAAGAGACGTTTTAACTGATATTCCACAAAATAAAAATCACTAGGAGCCGCAAAACTAATGCTATTTTTCGCAATAAAGAAAAACTACACTGTGTGAGATAGAGATGCGAGTGTGCATTTGTTTGTTTCACTTATACATGGGTATTAAACTTAAACGCTCGCTACAGTAGCAAGAAAATTAATAAGAGACGCATCAGAAGGATGAAAGAGCCGCATGTTGCCTACCCCTGACTTAGTTAAGAAATATAGCAGATAAAGACCAAAATTGTATAATTCCAAATACAGCATTGAAAAACAATTTTTTCGTATTTCTTAGTTGAATAGATTTTAACTGACACAATCTGTTCTTAAAATGTATGCATGGGAACCAAATTTCCGCCGAGGGTCAGGCGAGCTGTCAATGATTAAATCGATCCGAATCACCACAAATCAACAAAATATATTGGCAAAAATTTAAAATGGAAAATTTTACTTTTTTATTAAGGCTTTTTAGAAGATGCTGTATTGAATTGAATAAGATTTTGTTGTTATCACATAGGATAGGATTTTAATTCACTAGAATCAGGCGATGTTCCCTAAATGCCTTGACCAAGGACACAACCGACTAGCTAGCGACCAGTTTCGAACTAACAGGATAGAACATTCATGTTTATCCCAATGAATGGGAAAACCAAAGGGGTCATCACACGGGCAATCGTCAGATCACCTCGTGTCTATCGTCGGATTACCAGAGTTATTGCAGTTTGTTGTATATGATTAAGGGGTTCCTTTAGTTTTAGCACAACCCATTAACCCACTGGTTTAAGGCGATGTCCACAAGTGCTTTACCCAAGGATATAATCAACTAACCAGTGGCTAGTTTCGAATCAACAAGCTTTCGGCTGTCGGCACGAGCGTAGACGATTTAACGACTTAGCTAACCGGCTGGACTTGTCTATTCTATTAATTTCTTAGTAAAGACAAGTTTAGAAGCTTGTTGTACCATATGTCTAACTCTTATTAGACCGAAACTGGTCGCTAGCTGGTCGGTTGTGTCCTTGGGCAAGGCCTTTAACGGACATTGCCTAAACCCAGGGGCTTAATGGGTCCTACTAAATTAAAGGAACGTGTGAATCATACATAACACACTGCAATAGCACCGGTAACCCGGCGGTGGGCGCGAGGTGATCTGATGATTGCCCGTGTGTTAACCCCCTTGGTTTCCCGTTCACAGGGATAAACATGAGTATCCTATCCTATCCTTCTACTTAGCAAAAATCGCCTGAATCTAGTGGACTAAGGTGTGACTAAAAACAAAGGTACTTCTTAATCATACACAACACACATCAATAGTTAGGATAAACCGGCGGTGGACACAAGGTAATTAGACATTTCATAAAATATAAAGGAGTTCGTCGTACGCCTAATACAAAGAAAAATAACAAAACTGCGACACTAAAAACTCAAAAAAGTCAAAATAAACTATGCCGGTAAAACTAGCATAAAAAAACAAATACCGACATATAGTAGGTCTAAAAAAAACTTGAAAACTTGGAAACTTACCTTTAGTTTATAATCTGTTTATATTTCAAATCGACATCTATCTAATACTTCCTAGATCTACCCCTGTCTGTGAATCAGATCGGTATAACAAAACAAACATTCGATCAATATGTAATTACAAGTCCTGTTTCCATACATACAAAGACAGGAAAGCTACCACACGGGAATTCTAACTAGACAGAAGACATGTAGGAATAAAGCTCTGCTACTAGTTCGATTTCGTTTTGCCTTTATCTAACATCATTCTGTAAAAGTGTTTAATTTTAAATTTAATTTTAAGAGAGTTTGGGTGTTTAGTGTTTTGAATAAACAAATATGGCGCGCCTTGTATATTTGTACAATTTAACCTTAATAAGCAAGACATGGCCATATGTGCCATATTTCAAAATACCGATCATATTTTTCCACAAATCATTTTAGATAAGAATATTGCCTGTATATCTGCGCCACAAGTCCCAACCATACACATTTGTATTACACAAATGAACCTAAATAAGCACAAGACATGTCCATCTGTGCCATATTTCTAAAGTCCCTAATCATGGAAGTTACGACTAAGAAGTTTAGCTATAGTTGATTTACAAAAATCACTTGGCTCAGGGGTCGGCAACCTTTTTCACTTAAAGAGACGTTTTAACTGATATTTCATTAAATAAAAATCACTAGAAGCCGCAAAACTGATAATTTGTTTTAATAAAAGGGTAAACAACACTATGTGAGATAAAGACGCAAGTGTTTATCTGTTTGTTTCATTTGTGCATGGGTATTTAACTTTGTAAGCGTTTGCGACAGTACCAAGAAAATTAATAAGAGACGCATCAGAAGGATGAAAGAGTCGCATGTTGCCGAACCCTGACTTAGTTATAAAGAACATAGCGGCTAAAGACCAAATTCGTATAATTCCAAATACAGTGTTGGAAAACAAATTTTTTCGTATTTTTTAGTTGAATAGATTTTAACTGCCACAATCTGTTCTTAAAATGTATGCATGGGAACCAAATTTCCGCCGAGGGTCAGACGAGCTGTCAATAATTGAATCGATCCGAATCACCACAAATCAACAAAATATATTGGCAAGAATTTAAAAATGGAAAATTTTACTTTTTTATTAAGACTTTTTAGAAGATGCTGTATTGAATTGAATAAGATTCTGTTGTTAACACATAGGATGGGATATTAATTCACTAGAATCAGGCGATGTACCTTAAATGCCTTGCCCAAGGAAACAACCGACTAGCTAGCAACCAGTTTCGAACTAATAGGATAGGATATTTATGTTTATCCCTGTGAATTGGAAAACACAAGGAGAGTTATCACACGGGCAATCGTCAGATTACCTCGCGCTCATCGTAGGTTACCAGAGCTATTGCAGTTTGTTGTATATGATTGAGAGGTTCCTTTAGTTTTAGCACAACCCATTAACCCACTGGTTTAAGGCGATGTCTATAAGTGCATTACCCAAGGACACAATCAACTAGCCAGTGGCTAGTTTCGAATCAACAAGCTTTCGGCTGTCGGTACGGCGTATACGGTTTAACGACTTGCCTAACCGGTTGGACTTAACAGACATTGCCTGGACACTTAACAGACATTGCCTGGACCCAGCAGATTAATGGGTTCTACCAAATTAAAGGAACGTGTGAATCACACAAAAACACACTGCAATACCTCCGGTAACCCGACGGTGGGCGCGAGGTGATATGACGATTGCCCATGAGTTAACCCCATTGGTTTTCCCATTTAAAAGGATGAACATAAATATCCTATCCTAGCCTATTTTCTTAGTAAAGACTAGTTCAGAAGCTTGTTGCACCGTATGTCTAACTATTATTAGATTGAAACTGGTCGCTAGCTAGTCGGTTGTGTCCTTGGGCAAGGCCTTTAACGGACATTGCCCTAACCCAGCAGATTAGTGGGTTCTACTAAATTGAAGGAACGTGTGAATCATACATAACACACTGCAATAGCACCGGTAACCCGATGGTGGGCGCGAGGTGATCTGACGATTGCCCGTGTGTTAACCCCCTTGGTTTCCCGTTCACAGGGATAAACATGAATATCCTATCCTATCCTTCTACTTAGCAAAAATCGCCTGAATCTAGTGGACTAAGGTGTGACTAAAAACAAAGGTACTTCTTAATCATACACAACACACATCAATAGTTAGGATACACCGGCGGTGGACACAAGGTAATTAGACATTTCATAAAATATAAAGGAGTTCGTCGTACGCCTAATACAAAGAAAAATAACAAAACTGCGACACTAAAAAGTCAAAAAAAGTCAAAATAAACTATGCCGGTAAAACTAGCATAAAAAAAACAAATACCGACATATAGTAGGTCTAAAAAACTTGAAAACTTGGAAACTTACCTTTAGTTTATAATCTGTTTATATTTCAAATCGACATCTATCTAATACTTCCTAGATCTACCCCTGTCTGTGAATGAGATCGGTATAACAAAACAAACATTCGATCAATATGTAATTACAAGTCCTGTTTCCATGCATACAAAGACAGGAAAGCTACCACACGGGAATTCTAACTAGACAGAAGACATGTAGGAATAAAGCTCAACTACTAGTTCGATTTCGTTTTGCCTTTATCTAACATCATTCAGTGAAAGTGTTTAATTTTATCTTGGATTTTGCGAATGTTTGGGTGTTTAGTGTTTTGAATAAACAAATATGGCGCGCCTTGTATATTTGTACAATTTAACCTTAATACGTACAAGACATGTCCATCTGTGCCATATTTCAAAGTACGAGCATATATATTTTCAAACAAATGAATTTAGATAAGCACATCACCTGTCTATCTACGCCATATTTCCAAAGTCCCAACCATACACATTTTTACACAAATGAACTTAAATAGTCACAAGACATGTCCATCTGTGCCATATTTCTAAAGTCCCTAACCATACAATATACCACAAAAATCAACCTTGATAAGCACACCACCTGTCTACCTGTGCCATTTTTCCAAAGTCCTTATCGTACATATTTTTACACAAATCAACCTTGATAAGCACACCACCTGTCCATCTGTGCCATATTTCCAAAGTATCTACGCTACCATACACATTTCCACACAAATCAGCCTTTATAAGCACACTACCTGTCCATCTGTGCCATATTTCCACAGTACACATCATACACATTTCCACACAAATCAACCTTGATAAGCACAACACCTGTTCATCTGTGCCATATTTCCAAAGTATCTACCATACACATTTCCACACAAATCAGCCTTTATAAGCACATCATCTGTCCATCTGTGCAACATTTCTACAGTCCACACCATACACATTTCCACACAAATCAACCTTGATAAGCACACCACCCGTCCATCTATGCCACATTTACAGAGTCCAGATCATAAATCAACCTTAATGAGCACACCACCTGTTCATTAGCGCCACATTTAAAAAATACTTATAGTATATATTTATTCAATAAACTTGCCAAGCTGTATTTATTTATCTAAGTCTCATAATATCTAAAAACGAAATAACTAACTTAAAATTCAACCTAATATCCATCCCTTGTATTTCTGACGACACACAATGAACGTCACAATCACATATGTCGCGTAACAGAAATAATATGAACAAAAAACCTTTCTTCCAATTCTAGCTTGCAGTTGTAGCGCCGATAAACTTTATGAATAATTTAGCGCTATCGGGAAAGAGACGTTTCTATGGTTATCATGGCATTGTGACGTCACTATAAGCAGCCATGGGGAATTAAAGCGAGAGGGATTTTCGATTTTTGGATTTTCAAGCAAAATCAAATTATGACACATTTGGGTTTCTATGTCGGTTGGAGCGATGATTAGCAAATAAAATGAAGTATATTACGTCACAGGGGGTAGTATTTGAGCACAATGTATATTTCTGGAAATATTATCAAACTGCTCTTATGGCAAAAACGGTCCTTGGTCAAGGCATTTTCGGACATGGTTTAAATACAGTGACATAATGGGTTCTACTAAATTGAAGGAATGTCTCAATCATACACAACACGCTGCAATAGCTCCGGTAACCAGACGGTGGGCGCGGGGTATAATTAGTTAATAAATACAGCCAATATGTCTCAACACACTACTATAGTTCTAGTAACCCAATCGTATATATCCTTCAATTTTCAAACAATAACAGGGATAAACCTAAGTATCCTATCATTTCAGCACGTCTTAAACGGGGAAAACTGAAAGGTTAAAAAATAGGGAAACTTCTCACTAAAATGAAGATTAGGACGTAAGGATTAGTTTTAGGGCTGGGGGTTAAAGTTAGTTTTAGAGTTTGGATTAAAGTTAGTGCTCGGGCTGGGGTTAAAGTTAGTTTTAGGGTTGCGGTTTAAGTGAGTGTTAGGGCTAGGGTTAGAATAAGTTTCCAGTTTTAATAAGCAGTTTCCCTCTTTCCTTCCTTATAATGCAGCCCGTCTTAACCATATATATACAACAAACTGCAATATCTCCTGTAACTCAGCGGTGGGTGCGAGGCAATTTTATTTCCCCGGTTACAACGCACCTATATTATCCCATTCTTTGGAATAAACATGGACACCCAATCATATAAACCCAATGTACAGGAAATACATACTTTTTTATCAAATATTCGTGAAAACAGCAAAATACATGGGCAACCAGTAACTAATAAACGTCATTATTATCATATATCGTCGGACAATAATTAATTACACAATTTAAATAAACATAAGTTTTGTTTTGACCTGAACTGCTTGAAAAACAAGTTTTAGTTTAACCCTCCAAAGGCCGCTAGGTAATCCATTCGTGACTTAAGCGAGATTAACTAATCTTTCTTAATGCAGGCACCTTTTATGCTCCGATGTAACTTTTATTATTTTGCCGCCTTTTCCTGTTGTTTTTGATAAAACCAGTAAGTTTCGTTTTTATGGTACAGAAACAAACGAAATATAATCTTTTTGAGGTTTACCGACCACTTAATTTTTTTTTTCTCCTTTATACTGTGTGTATTCACTAACGTGTTTTAACTACGGCAATTTTGCCGTTTTTCTTGCCTTAACTTAAAAAATATTGCCATTCTTTTTTAATGTAATAAAGGATTAAAAATAAACTAAACTAACATTAAAATAGAACTAATTTTATTACTAGTCCCTTTTTACATAAGATCTTTATATCTACCGCGTAATATGCTAAAAATGTAATCTGTCTGTCATTCTGGCAAGTTTTCCTTGTTCTATTACCGGTATCTGTCTTACTGTTTATTGGGGTGTCTTAGCGGAGCGTAATTAAACACATATGAAAGTCTGCCATTGATTTCTTGCTTTCCGTAACGAACACGCATCACGCGAGTACACACGCATGACGCGTGCGCACACACACGTTCGTTATCGATTCAAACGCGGACACGTCATTTAAATATGACTAGTTACAATACAATCAATATATTCAAACCAAATGTCCAATAAATATGACTTCATTTTAATACGTGTTGTTTTTTTGGTCAAAAATAGAAAATAATGACGTTCATTGGTGGGCAGGTGGTGCGCTTATCAAGGTTGATTTGTGTGGAGATGTGTATGGTAGGGACTTTGGAAATGTGGCACAGATGGACAGGTGGCGTGCTTATCAAGGTAAACTTGTTTCCAAATATCTATGATCGTGATTTTTGCAATGTGGCGCAGATAGACAGGTGGCGTGCTTATCAAGGTAAATTTGTGTGCAAATATATATGGTGGGGACTTTTGAATAGTGGCATACATGACTTGGCGTGACTTGGCGCAGATGGACAGGCGATGTGCTTGCCAAGGTTGAATCGAGTACAGAAAGACATGGAGGTACAAAACAGACGAAAAAAGTGAAGACCCAAACAGCTCCAGAGACGTCGATATTAATATCATCAAATATTTAGAAGGCAGCAATGAAAAGGACCCGAAGTGGCTCGCCGCTTTACATTATTAATACCTCCATGGCCTGCCACCTTTGGGAAAAGGAGAGAAAAAAGGAAAAAAGAGAAAAAGAGAGTTAACGTGAAGTGGATTTTTTCTTTAAATTATCGCCGAGTTTTTGTTGAATTATTTATTCTGGGCGGAAAAAGTCTTGATAAGGGCGCCATATGCGTTTGCGTAGGAGTTTTATAGACTGACAATCTAGGCGAATTTGTGCATGGTATATATTGATACAGCAACATTTCTTTTACAAGTTAAATTTCGAACCCATGATGGGCTCGTCTCTTTTAACTTTTTTATAATATGGGTCGGTATATGAATCGGTCGCGTCAACCATTCGGCCATATGACCGTTATAACATCTTTAAGCACTTTCCCAGCAGTTATGGCCTTAGAAATGCACTTAACGGTCACAGAGTTTACCCAGTGGAATTAAATGGATTAATCAGAAATTAGACTTATTAAATATTAAACACACTGCAATAGCCCCGTTAACCCGACTGTGAGCGCGAGGTAATCACATTAAAGCTGTTTCTATCCATACACGAGTTTCCTGAACTCAATTCTTACTTGTGTTTCTCGTGAGCGACCGCTATATCCTTTTGTCCCCCAACCACCGCTCCACGGCGACATCTCGCGGGCGATAAATCCGGCCCCGACTGGCGTGAGATTTTCGGAGAATTTCGTGAAACTTCGGATTCATCGGAAAACTCATCTCGTCCGGATAGAATGTGTTGAGGTTGGATACCAAAACGATCGTAGATGCTGACGCTCCGTTCTAGTCCGTTCTATGCGATTTTAAAGCTTTTGAGTCAGTTCTATGCGATTTTAAGGTTTTTGAGTCAGTTCTACGCGATTTTAAGTATAAGTCCGTTTCAGTCCGGTCTACACGATTTTAAGCCTTTAAAGTCAGTTTTAGTCTGAAACCAGTGGAATAATGGGTTTTACAACATGTAAAAGATACACACAACACTCCAATAGCTCCAGTAACCCAACGGTGGACACGAGGTGATCTGATGATTGCCCGTGTGTTAACCCTCTTGGTTTTCCCATTCACGGCGATAAACATGAATTAGTCCTGATGTTTAGCTGAGGTTATTTGAGTTATACGGGAGCCGAAAGGTTGTGGGATCGAAGCCGGCCCTTGCTAGTCTGTTAAGTACTTGGGCAAGGCACTTAGCGAACATCATATGAATACAGCGGAATAATGGGTTCTAATATGAAACCGAAGGAATTTATGTCTGATTATTTTCAATAAAATGGCGAGGTACCTCTCCTGCGAATTCATTTTCCTTGCGAATGGTCTCGGTTTGGGGAATTTCCTCTTTCGGCATTGACGCAATGGACCAAGCTGACCCCTGATTTACTTTCTGTTTGGAGAGAAACGTTGTAACTGTGGACTTTTAATTAAAAGCATACAGTCAGTATTCGATAACTTTGGGTAAAGCATGGCTTCCCACCAATAAGGATATAAATGAACCAACCATCAACGCACTGTTATAACGCCAGCACCTCGACTGTGGGCATAAGGTATCTTACGATACACGTGGATAAAGCCGGGCTTTCCAACCACAAAGAAATAAATGAACTAACCATCCACACACTATAATAGCTTCAGCAATTCGACTGTGGATAATAGGTAGCTTATGATACCCGTGGATAAAGCCTAGCTTTCCATGATGATATAAAATACTTAAACACTATATTTCTCTCACTTTATTCGAACGATGTCTTTCTCTCAAATCGTTCATTGATGTTGTGCTGTAATACATCTCCCAGTATTTTGCATGACTGTCATTCGCTGTTTCTTCACTACCCGTAAGCTGAGTTGTGCTGGTGAATGCTGGGTTTTCCCTCCCGAAATAGTTACCGTCAATGTTTGGTTGGCTTAAGTGTCGCTTACGCCACCTTGCGGCTTGTTTTCTAGTCTCGATATCCGCACGAGAGCGCTCTTTCGCGTGGTGTTTCTCTTGCGTTCCCACCCACGACGACTTAGCAGAATTCACAGCTGAAACAAAAACGATTTACAAATCTTTGTCAAACTTTCAAGTCCCGAAAACCTCTACGCAAATCAACTTCGATAAGCACAAAAATGTCCATCTTGCAAATATACACATGGCTAAATCCAATACTCCGTTTAATAAAGTTAATTAAAACAAACTTAAAATTTGAAAAGGTTACATATATTATTTAATTGATATCATTTCCCTCTATACCCTGTGTTCAATAGGATAGGAAGGCACCACGACTAGTTAACCCTTCGGTGTTATCGGTCTTAAATGTTAAGTGAGAAAAGTTTTCTTTTATTTAATTTCGAGCCTTTTCTATGTGCATATATAGGTATAGAATGAGTATTTGGGGTAAAGTTGTTTTAACTTAAAAATTATCACCAACCAATTAAAGGCTATAGTTTAGAAAAAGCTATGAGTCGAAATACTGTAGTTTAATTACTACGGATAATTGGTATAAAGAACTTTCCAATTTGTCACCAATCATTGTCCGACAGTTTAGTCTGGTGGTTTAGTTTGACGCTTTTTAGCCGAAGGGTTAAAGTTTCGAAACTGGCCGCTAGCTTGTCGGTTGTGTCCTTGGGCATGGAACTTAACGGACATTGCCTGAACCCAGCGGATTAATGGGTTCTACTAAATTGAAGGAACGTGTCTATCATACACTACACACTGCAATAGCTCTGGTAACCCGACGGTGGGCGCGAGGTGATCTGAAGATTGCCCGTGTGTTAACCCCCTTGGGTTTTCCATTCACGGGGATAAACATGAATATCCTTTTCTATCCAATCCTATCCATTCGAAGGTACTTTATCGGTCAAAATACTCCGATCACTACAAATAAAATCCTGTTGCGTGTTTTTATTGTGGAAAAAAAACTAAACTAGAATGATGCTTATTCTAAATTGTAAAGCAAATTAGCGCCGAGTTCTTATATAACAACAATTATCAACCATCTTCTCTGGTTGTAAATCCGTAAAAGCAGAAATAATTTATTTAGTTTTATGGTGGTTTCTCTGAAAAGGTTATGAAAATTAAACTTTCTTGACCTCAGTACAGGTAATGACGTAAAAATATTGACAAAGGTTATATAATGATGTAATATGCAATAAACTTCACCGATAATGGTAACATATATAAGAAGCAAAAGCGTTTACAAAATGCCTATTAAATTGTGTATAGACTTTTTTTTCTTTTTTTTGTAAAAGAAATTTGATTTTTAAAGTGTCTAGGATTTATTTTTTATTTTTCCTTTCTTAAATAAGAAAAAAAATGATTGGCGTTTGTAGGCTTTATTTTTTAGTTTCTCTTAAAATCAAGCTTTCTTAATAATATGTGGTAAGAATATAATATAATTAACAATTTTACTTTAATTTAAATATAATATTCTAAATATTTTTGATATAATAAGAATACTTTACCTCGTACAACACCGTACCAGTTATTTTTCGCAGTCGATTTTTTCATTTTGTTGTTCAATTGTTTTACTTAACTATTTAATGAATAACTTTGTACTTTTGTTGCCTTACTATACATAGAAATTACTTGGGATAATTCCAACTTGGCACGAGTGTACCGGTACAGTTACTAAAACACGGTACAGTTGCAACTAACAAATAAAGCAAATGTACAATGACCAGCTGTTCGTGTTCAATAGTAAAGATTTAAAGAGCTTAAAGGTGAACTGGGATAAGGTATATTCGGTCGGTATGGTATTAACAATGAAATAAATAAGGATTTTTCCTTAGGGTCGTCTTAATATACATAGAATGACTTGGGATAAGTCCAACTTGGCACATGAATTGAAACTTAAAAAATACTGCCAAGGCATATTGGTCCGCAGTTCGTATTTAATACTAAAGATGTAAATAGCTCAAATATAAACTGGAATAATGTTCATACGGTCAGTGCTTTATAAATTATAAGAAAAATAAGAATTTCGTGAAAGTGTTCAAAAATTCGAATCGGAAATTTGAAAAATACAGCAAAGGTAATATCAGCTGTTCGTATATAGTACTAAAATGTAAAGAGCTTAAATAGGTAAACTGAAATAAGGTTTATACGGTCAGTATCGTATTAAGTATGACACAAATAAGGATTTTGCCTTAGGGTCAGTCAAAAATCCAAGCCAAAAATATGTTAAAACTTAAATTTAATAATTTTTTTCGGTGAGCTAGGGATATTTTTTATTATCAGGCTACCTTTCAAAATATGGCTTATTAATATAGGCAGAACCCTAAACCTAATTGATTATCGTTAGAAATGGGTTTAGACTAGTTTCCAACATTTTACGACAGGAAAATATTAAGACATACTGTGTCCACTCTATTTTACTGCCGCTAAGCTATATCGTATACATCCCATCTTTAGAACATATCATATCGTAGGTATCCTGTACAGTCCGGGCTAAGTTTCGAACCCATGATGGGACCGTGGCTAAGACTGTTTTTGTATATAATCAGTATATGTTCGCTTGCGTTAACCATTCGGCCACGCGACCATATAGTTATCAAAGCTATGGTGTGCTAAAACCAATAATTAACGTCTACGCTTACACTACCACTAGTTTAGGAAACTTTCGGCTTACTAGTTACAAAACTACTTTGGAGAGAAACGTACCTGGTTAACTAAACTAAAAAAAACTTTGGAAGCTAACTAAATGCAACCAAACACTGAAAAGTAGCGAATGGTCAGCCTTATATTTTGCTCGGGGCAAAGTGGTCACGTGACATATGACAAATAATGGGCGTTGTTTATGAAACAATGCCAACTTTGAGTCGTCATTTGTAGTAAATCACTTGTTTCTATGTTTTTTTTCTAATTTTCTGACCACACCCCATGTGGCGCAAATACACAGGCAATCCCCAAGCGGCGCTCATAAACAGGTTACCATTACCAGTCGCTCATAAATAGGCAATTATAAGCGGACCAGATAAACAGTTAATTAATAAGCGACGAGCATAAACAGGATATCTCTAAGCGGCATACATACACAGGTGAAACCTTATATGCTCGGATATGCAGTCAATGACTAAGCACGGCGCTCATAAAAAGTTAGAAACAAGCGGCGCGCATAAACAGGTTATCAATAAGCGGCGCTAATAAACAGTTCATCAATGAGCGCCGTAGATATAAAAAGGTAAAACCTAATAAACAGTCAGCGCCTAAGCGCGGCGCTTTTTACACAGGTAGTCATATTTGGCGCGTATAAACACAGGTAGAAGCTAAATGGCGCTCATTCACAGGCAACCATAATCGGCGCTAAAAAATAGACAACGCAGTTACGAGAATAAACAATAACAATCAATTAAACGACTGATCATAATAACTAACACCAGCAAAACGACACAACCCAATATACGCCAAGTCCAACTAAATAGCAAGTTCCGTTATTTAAATAGTCACGCTTGTGCCGCAGTAAAAATATCACTCTGTCATCTATGCGTCAGTTTCAAGCGTAAAGCGTAAAATACTAGTTGAAGCAGAAAGCATAAAACCACTCTTAAACAGCGTAGAAAGAGACGTTTTCTCGCTATGACGTGGGTATATTACTTAGTGTTACATTTTGGGTATTTCTAAAACACATCTATAAAGCTAGTATGTTATACCATGTGTATAAAGCATATGTATACAAATTATGTGAATGTACATATATTTCCTATGTTATATCATCTATCGTGTTTTAACTTTTGTTGTTTTACCGTTTTTATATACTGTTTTATTTTATCCGCGTTTTATTCTTTACTGTCTTGTTTTAACTACTTCCATTTTGCCGATTTTCTATTTCTATTTTGATTTATACGCGTTTAAGCTGGTAAAACTACAACAAAACTCGTATTTGCAGCAAAACTGCTTTTATTTAGTACAGGGTGAGTAACTTCTCTAATTGGCGGGCCAGATGTGAGAAAAATGGGGTTTTTGGTGGGCAGGATTATTACATAATTAGTATTCAATCTCCTTATCATAGGGTATGGTTAGATACAGTCTGCGGGCCGGTCAAAATCCCTTCATGTGCCGGACCCAGCCCGCGGGTCGTATGTTGCCCGTGCCTGATTTAGTCCAAATGCCCTTAATGCAAATTTTAGAACACGAACACACTTTTAAGATATTTTTTACATATCTCTATAACATTTTGTTGATTTAATACGTTGTAAATTGCGATATAGACTAAAGGTATTCTCATAAAATTATAAAGTCAAGTCTACAGACTAAAAAGTGTGATTTTCGTCCGCGTTATAGCCGACAAATACGTGACAAAACAGCGGCATTTTAACAGTGGTCTGGCGGTCGAATTTTCAGCGAATCATTGACATTTAATGAAAGTAAAAATAAGGTGAAATTAAAAAGTGTTTTCTTCGGAATCGAAAGAACCTCAAAATTAAAAAACGAACGATTGCTAAGGCCTTTGAGATTCGAAATTTTATTCGGTATTGACATAAGTTAGACAGAGTAAAAAAACGGGAACGGACAGAAAATTGCTCTTCGAAACGACTTGTTCTATCTCGTTCAGTGTCGTAGAAGTAAACCAACGAAAACGGGCAAAAATGGACAGAAAATTACTTTTCAAAAATGTGTCCGTTCTATTGTACGCTACCTTGTAATTAATCTAATGTAGTACTTTAGAAACGATCAAATACTAGCGGAAACGGACTTAAAATTGCTTTTCAAAATGACTTGTTGTCTCTGAAACGCAGTGCTGTGCAGGAAAACGGAAAACGGACAGAAAAAATGCATTTTAGAATGACTTCGCTCCACTATAGTGCTGTGCTTGCTACCTTGTGCCTGACCCTGTTGCGAAATGTCATGAAAATTCCTGTTGAAATCGACAGATTGTTTACATTATCAACACAATTTATGCTTGACTGTCCATGAACAGGATGTGTATCGACTGTTTTTCTCGTTTCTGACGTTTCAAATCGGCGGTGTGAACATACTTGATACGGATTATCGAATAAATATAGATACCGACGGTTTAGACGATTATCCAAACCTCACTTTTTAACCTCGAGAATTAATAATTTATTCTTTTAAATCGGGCGTTAAAAACAAACAATTTGATAGTGATTTATTTACGGTTACATAAGCATAAGTAAGGATTTAAACAGCACGGTCGTGTGGCCGAATGGTTAAAGTGACCGATACATACACAGATTTCAATATAAATACGGTCTTGGTGATGAACCTATCAGAACAGGTTAGAAACCTATCCCAAAAAAAACAAGAAAAAAGTAAGGATATAATCTGTGGTTTTGGCAGGGATATACTTTTCGTTTGCGATATGAATATTATCCACACTTACACAAGTTATAAGAATATAAACAATGTATGGTTCGTAGGTTATTAGCAAAGTTTATATCTTTTTCGATGCAGTAATAAATACTCTTGTTTAGCGCAAATAGTCAACTGGGGGTGGTCGTACCACAAATAATATTTAGTTTCCACTTTGATCCCAAGGTCGGTTACCTGAGCTATTGCAGTGTTTTGTATACACTGAAGATATTGCTTCAACCCATTATAATTGTTTGGTTTAAACACACACACTAATGACACTTGCACAAAGATAAAAGCGTATACCGCGAGCGGCTGGTTTCGATCCAACAACCCTTTGGCTGGTGATCCGAAGCTCTAACAATACGTAACCATTAGGATTTCGAACATAAATAGTCTGAAGTTAGAGCAGATTCATTCGTAACTAGTACAGTGAGTCCTTGGCTGCAATTGGAGGTAATCGCATGGACCCAGTGGATTACAAAAAGGCAGCAAGTGTATGCAACAACCTTCAATACCTAAGTAACTTCACTAGGGCCGCGAGGAAATCTAACGACTGTCCTTGGTTACGGTTAAAAATGTACGGTAGTGTGGCGGAATGGTTAACACTACCGATACGTATACCAATTCTATACAAAGGGGCCTTAACTGCAAGCCCATAGTGGTTTCGAAACATAGTCCTATAAAAAGTGGCTATATAAAGCACCCTGTGTTTTCCCAATCCTAACCATATATATCCTGTCTTTAACCTTTCTTTACACAGTTCTGAAAAACGATGGTCCCAAGACGGCTTGCAGGTCCACGTATTAAACTCGTGACAAATTCGACTTAATACACATTTAAACTCAAATGCTACGTCTAATTTAATACACATTTCCAAGTGTTGACCGTTCTAGTTTTTATTAATTAAATCCCTTAAGAAAACACGTGTTATAAAATTATAGGGAAACACATGCCACGCGTCACGGATTATGTATGACATGGCGTTTAAGTTGAAGGGAGCGCTGATTTTTAATGAACGTTTGATAACCAGTAGACGGTAGCGCACACGCCATGCAGTATTGACGCCCAATACATTTATCCGGTACATTACCTAAGAGTGAAATTCAGTAGACGTACATTGTTGGATCAAGTCTTTGTGATGTAGACTTATTACATAAGACTCTATATTGGAGCTGCACAGAATACGTGCTAGCGTAAGTTCTCTATTGTGACTATCGTGAACCTGAGTAAGGTTCAGCTAGAATTGCGAGTCTACGCACTCGACTGTGGACACGAGGTGTCTTACGATACGTGTAAATAAATCCTGGCTTCCCACCCACTAGGATATAAAAGCAACCATCCAAACACTGTAGAATTTTTAGCAACTCAACTGTGTGCATGACGTGTCTTAAGATACCCGTGGATAAAGCCTCGTTTTCCACCCACCAGGATATAAATGAACCAACCACCCACACAATGTAATAGCTTCATCAATTGAAATGGGAGCACAAGATATTATCCATTAATTAAACCTGGCACGAGTTTATAAAGGTTGTGTTATTCTATGAAATATTAATCCGATTACCAGATTGTAAAACATCTAATATTTCTGATGAATGCGTTTGAAATTTTAAAAATAAAGGGAGTGGAAATTATAAAGATGGAATAGCTTCAACCACAATCCAAATCATAAATTTTTAAAAACCATTAGAACTTATCATTGCATATTGTTGTTTAGGATAGGATAGGATATTCATGTTTATCCCCGTTTATGGGAAAACCAAGGGGGTTATCACACGAGTAATCGTCATATCACTTCGCGCCCACCGTCGGGTTACCGGTGATACTGCAGTGTGTTGTGTATGATTCAAACGTTTCTTCAATTTGGTAAAACTCATTAATATGCTGGTTTCAGGCAATGTCGGTTAAGTGCCTTGCCCAAGAACTCAACCGCCTAACTAGCGACCAGTTCCGTACCTGCAACCTTTCGGGTGAAAGGTGCCGCACTAAACCACCAGACTAACCGGTCGGACAATTTTACACAGCGATTCAAATTTTAATATTAATTAAATTAGTCTATTGTAAGAGTGCTAAAACAACCAAGTAAATATTCTCCTAACATTTAAAAGTCACTATTTATGAGAATGGGTATCTTAGTTTGGTTTGATTCAAATTTAAGTAAATTGTTCCGACGGCTTAGTTTTTCCATTCACGGGGATAAAACATTAATATCCTATCCTAGAAAGAAGCATATGTTACGTTTGTGTAAAGGCAGGTTTTATGTTACTTGCATAAAGCCCGTTTTCAAACGGTACTTTCAAATAAGATAAAAATCGGCGCTGTCATAACTGGTTAATTTGTATATCTGCTTGTATGTAAAAATCAAGCAATCTCTAGCACCAAAGACCGATGAAACGATTTTACACAAACTGTCATAAAACTTAGATTATAGCTATTTTAAAGTAATGTTAGCGTTGTAGGTTTATCCACCGGATAATCTTGTATTTAATTGGGAAAAACTTGGTTCGATAATCCTGTCTTTAACTTGTGGAATTAAAAGGATAGAAAGGGGAAAACTATACCGTTAAGTAAAGATCACTGTAATATGGCTGTGTTTAGGTTGGGATTAATCTGGGGCAAATCTTAGTGTTCGGGCAGGGTTAGAATTTCTAGTGAGCAGTTTCGCTTCAAAGCTATCTTACTATTTACCCTATGCAAAACTAATCAATTTAATAATCGCGATACGACTTTTTTGTTTTCGCATCTTATAATCTAATTAATTTTAAGTCTTAGATTATAGGCCTACCTTTTTATATAAAATCGACAAAGTAAAAGTACATGTCTTTGACAGATGAAATGGCCAATGCAAGCGGTAACATAGCAAATACAATAGAATATAAAAACGAGAATGTAACAAAACATTTTTCTTAATCTAACTCTATCATAAAGAAGTGAATGTAATGCAGAATGCACTTACCTCAAAATCACTCTTTGTTTTGTGCTAATTCCACTTTCACCGTAAGTCGTCCGTCTTTATTTTAACACTACATTCAGCTTCCAATTCTTGTGTGCATTTAAGTATTAAAACAAAACCACAATACGAGTGCCCAAAATTAAATTTAAGCGCCTGAAATTCAAAAATTTAAATAGTTAAAAAATGTACCTGTATTGAAAAGGTATATTCAGACAGTGTCTAACGAATGTTAACACTGAAAACCCTGATTCAATACAAGATCAATATATACCGGAATTTTAGATTTTAAGTTTTAAATGGGCTCCCTTTAATTTTAGCTTTTAATCCAGAATCGATTTTTTAACTTTAAAAGCACATCACCGGTATACCTGTGTCACATTTCTAAAGTTCCGATTATATATTTGCAGACAAATAAGCCTTGATAAGCACACTTGTCTATTTTCGCCACAATTACAAAATTCTAACTATGCTAATTTTTTCACAATTCAATCTTGAAAAGCACACCACCTGCCCATCTGCGCCACAATTCCCAAATCCTAGCCATACTAATATTTTACACAAATCAACCTTGATAAGCACACCACCTGTCCATCTGCGCCACAATTCCTAAATCCTAACCATACTAAATTGTCCACAATTTAATCTTGATAAGCACACCATTTGCCCATGTGTGACACATGCCACAATACAAAGAAATTTTCAAACAAAACTTCTGCACTTCTAAGTTCAGATGCACCATACAACCCGGCTCCACGATTTATTTCTAATAACTGGTTTTCAAACTTAAGCTAACAACAACAAACACATACGGTCGTGTGGCCAAATGGTTAACGCGACCGATACATATACAGACTTCTAAACAAAAATGGTCTTAGTGACGAAATCTTAATGGGTTTGAAAACGCAACTTTTTGTTAAAAAATACTTCTTTTTTGTCGCAAACTTACTTTTATACCACAAAACAAAACCCCTTTCGTGCATTAATACACGTCTCAGCCCACGAACGTGTTTTTAAAACCGGGCTTATGCTTTAACAAAAATCCGGTTATTCTACATGGTAATGCCGCATTAAGCGTAATGTCTATGATAAGGCGTCGTTTGTATATCTTAGAGTCGTATAAATTATTAAGGGAAACCGTTGATGGGCGTTCTTGTCCAACACGCTATGCTCGGTAGACTGTATCTTGCATTAAACATCATTTGAATTTCACGCGTATGAAGGATCTTGTTAGGGACTAATTAACTGTATGTAGATAGGGCAGGGGGACATGATACGGCCTGCTAAATTAGATATGGTTTGAACTGTCGCCCTATATCATAGGCCATAGGGGCTAGGGAAATGTGGGTTATAGATTTTATTTCTGCGGAAATGTGTATGATTTGGCTTTGAAAATGTTTCACAAATTGACAGGTGGTGCGTTTATTAAAGGTAAATTTGTGTGCAAATACATATGATCGGGACTTTGGAAATGAGGGACAGATTTCTAGATGGTATATGCTTATCAAAGTTGATTAAACATACAGCATATAAACTTAAGGAATGTGGCGCAGATGAACAGGTGGCATGATCATTAAAATTCACAATGTAGATAGGGCAGGGGAACATGATACGGCCTGTCGCCTTATATCACAGGGGCTTCGGAAATGTGGGATATGAATAGTGGTGTGCTTATCAAGGTTTATTTGTGCGGAAATGTGTATGATTTGGCTTTAAAAATGTTGCACAAATTGACAGGTGGTGTGTTTATTAAGGTTGATTTGTGGGCAAATAGATATGATCGGGACTTTGGAAATGTGGCACAGATTTCGATATGGTATATGCTTATCAAAGTTGATTATATATACAACATAGGAACTTAAGGAATGTGGCGCAGATGTAAAGGTAGTATGATCATTAAAATTTACAATTCACACGGTCCATTTGACCATGAACAAGAATCATCCGATCTTAATTAACTTCTAATTGCGTAAGCTCAACCGCATGACTATATACACAACATACTAACGTACGAGGATTGATGACTGCGCAATAAACAGGCGGATCTGAAAAGCGTTTCCTTCAATTATACGTGTCAACTTGATCTAAATTGAATTTGACATTTTGGAAAGAATATTCATATTTATATCCGTAAATGGGAAAATGCAAGGGCGTTATCATACGGGCATTGGTCGAATTACCTCGCGAATACCAAACAAATCGTTTTTACATGGGTAAGTGTTAGATTACCTCACGCCCCTTGTCGAGTTATCGAAGCGACAGTGTGTTGTATACTATTAAGACATATATATTTAAATTTAGTAGAACCCATCGATACACTAGTTTTAGGTAATGTCCGCTAAGTGCCTTGTCCAAGGACACAACCGACTAGCCAGCGACCAGTTTCGAAGATGCAACGCTTTCGACTGAAAGGCGACGCACTGACCACCAAGCTATTCGGTCATACAGTTGTAGAATGTATTACATAAACCTAGGGAAATTATTTTAATAACAGTCGGTTTTATTTTTTTCAAAATTTTGTGAATCAACCTTCCTATTTGCAGCTTACGCCATTTAGTAACTTTTACTTTCGTTTAAACTAACTAAGGTAAGTGGTGGGTTTGAATCCAGCCCTCGCTTGCCGGCATGCGTTGTGTAAAACCAGTGGATTAATGGGCTGAACTTACAGCATTACATACGTAGACAACCATTGCGTTGCTTCAATGGAATAATGTAAGCGTCCAAAATCCTATCATAAATTTTAATAAAAAAAGCAAAAAATCAGAATGCGTACATACACGAATAAAATACATTTTTTTAATTTGAAAACCAAAGAAAAATTGTTTGAAGACAAAAAACAAATTTTCACAACAAAAACGTAATTTTTTCGTTATCAATATTTCACAACAAAATTGAAATTCTTTCGATATCAACCAAAAATTATATTATTTTAAAATTGAATAATAGCATTCTGCATTTTTAATACATGCTTTACATATCTCCGTTAAGAATTATATTTCAGGATAACTTCAGAAAGAGATCCGTAATGAGCTATCAGATCTTTGCAATGTATATATTTCTTAGTTAAGGAAATTGTTTTTGAAATATATGGAAAGGTACTTACTAAGTTTTGTTTGTGCAAATACATATGATGAGAACTTTAAAAATTGGCACAGCTGGTGTGCTTTTCAAGGTTGATTTGGGTACAAATATAAATGATCAAGACTTTTGCAATGTGGCACAGATGAACACGTGGTGTGGTTTCAAGGTTAATTAGGATACAAATATATATGATCGAGACTTTTGCAATGTGGCACAGATGGTGTACCTTTCAAGGTTAAATAATTTGGATACAAATATATTTGACCGATACTTGGGAAATGTGGTCAATTCGAACAGGTGAGCTTTACTAAACTTCCGTTCAACGGCAAAGAAAATCGTGCTTATCCCAACTTAATAAGATTTAACGCACTAAGTCCGATCAGAACTCGCTTAGCATTGCTTATCCGCACATCTTAGAGAATTAGGCCGGTGGTACCTATGGATTACAGCTTCGCGTTATACTAATCCATATACACAGCTGGTTGGTAAGGTGTGAATGTAGAGTTCGTATTTTGTGTATACGAGAATCTTTCCTTTACCTTTTAAAAGTATCAATTATATATTGTATTACATGTTTTAACCTTAATAAGCACGGCACCTGACCATCTGAGCGATAATTCCAAATCCCTTTCATACACATTTCCACACAGATCAACGTTAAAATATACACGATTCTAAAATCCAAACAAACAACACATATTTGCACGGTGATCTAGTTTTCACCAAGGTGGTAGCGTTTTAGGCAGATAATTAGCACGATTAGATCTGTCTTAGGTACAATATATAAGCGTGAAGATTACGATCCCGAAGATAACAATTACATGCGAGGATACAGTTAAAACGCCCTGTTCTTTCAGCAAAGTTACACCACAAACGGTAGCTTCATGCGTTTTCAATTTACTTCGCAATTATTTTTAAGCCTATAATTACTCCTTGTGTTTTGGCTACTATAACTATATGCAAATCTACACCAAACAAGATTAATTTTGCAGACGGAATAGTATAAATAGCGACTTACCTCATATCAACTATACCGAAGAAACTGGCAGTTTTAAACTAACATAACTTAAAAACCTGCATTATTTTTAAAAAAACTTGCGTCCTTTGAGTCAAAACTGTATTTTTTTGTAGTAAAACTGAATTCCTGTCCTTATAATTTATTCCATTCACTGTACCGCTTTGGTTTACCGTTAAAACCAGTCTGCAAACTGCCCTACTGCGCGCCGGTTTTTACCTAAGGGCAAAATTCAGAAGATTCTTTATTGCTTGATGGCACATTACCTGTCAAACCTTGCCGAGATTAGCAGCGCCATTTTGAGTATTTTATCATAAACTTTAAGATAGAGATTAAAGCTAATGTGACCGATATAAATGATTTAAAACTACGACATATCTTTCCGCCTAATAACGATTTCCGGATTTTACTTATTAGTATTTGCTTATCAAAATGAGCGAAAAAAATATACACAAAACCAAAGATAAGATTTAGTTAAATCTAACATGTTCATTTTTAACTTAATAGATGCTTTATCTTGTACCAAATATTAGTAATTCAGGGTTTTAGACCAAGTGCGCTTTGGCTTGAATCGATCTTTTGCGCGATGCTTAAGCAAACAAAATCAGTCTCGAAAAACAGACGCGTTTGGTGACTTTGTTTTTATAGACGTTTTATATAGCGATATCGGAATCCAATAAAATGATTTTATTGCTGTTCAGTTTAAGCCAGGCCCGGTTTCAAACCCAAAATCACTGGATGCTCCACTATAGACCTGTTTTTTGCCAGTCCAGGTATTTACTACGTTTTTAATCCGGGATTATTAAATCCTCCCCTATAATCTGCCTGTTCCATGCTAGGTTTTTAATCCAGGATAACTGGATCCTTCACTAGATTGATTTTTACCAGGGCTGGTTTCGAACCCAGTATTACTGGATCCTCTACTAGGTTCGTATTTATCAGGCCTAGTTTCGAACCCAGGATCATTGGATCCTCCACTAGGTTCGTGTTTATCAGGCCTAGTTTCGAACCCAGGATCACTGGATCCTTCACTAGATTGATTTTTACCAGGGCTGGTTTCGAACCCAGGATTACTGGATCCTCTACTAGGTTCGTTTTTACCAGGCCTAGTTTCAAACCCAGGATCACTGGATCTTCCACTATATTTTTAGAAAATAAAATCAGTGGTCTTAAAAATAAATTTTCCTTTCAAAAATTTTTTAAATCTGTATGTGATCGATTTACTGTAATAAAATCGACTTTGCCGCAAAGGCATCATTTTAGTTTGTAGGAAACTGACGATGCCTCAGCGGTAAAATTGATTTTTCTCCATTAAATTTAATTGGGTTTCACGGTATATTTGTATTACTGAATATTTGTCCGACCGGCTATAGTCTGGTGGTTTAGTATGACGCTTTTCTAACGAAAGGTTGCAAGTCCGAAACCGGTCGCTAGCCAGTCGGTTGTGTCCTTGGGCAAGGCACTTAACGGACATTGCCTGAACCCGGCGGATTAATGGGTTCTACTAAATTCAAGGAACGTGTGAATCATACACAACAAACTACAATAGCTCCGGTAACCCGACGGTGGGCGCGAGGTGATCTGACGATTGCCTGTGTGTTAATCCCCTTGGTTTTTCCTTTTACGGGGATAAACATGATACCCTATCCCCTACCCTATTCGAAACTATAAATGTTGTGACGTAATAAAGGATATTTTCTTCGTTAAGTCCTGATTGGCTGAGAGCGCGACACGATTGTTCAAAATTGATTCCTCTTTGTGACGTAGCCTCTCTTAATTGTCTACCAGCGTCGTTCGCGAACTTTCGGTTAAATTGACGGGAAACACTGCAAATGACGTCACAGCAATCTGGAGAAATTGTAAAAACAGGGAAACACTAAAAGAAGGGTAACTGCGAACTGAAACCATGAAAAAGGGATTCTACCTCTGCGCTAGACAATAATTTTAACCCAAGAACTAACCCTTTCCCTAACCCAAAACTAACGCTAACTACAACTTCACCCCTTACACTAACCTTGACGCCCGAAATTTTATTTTAGCCAAGTTAGGAGGGCAACACTGAAAGAAGGAAAACTGCTCACTAAAAATATGGAAACTCATTCTTACCCTGCCATAAACAGTTTGTAGGATGGGCAATCGTCTTTAATGAATAGTTAACTGTTAAATTTATCTTGGGCAACCCTAAAAGAAGGAAAAGAGGAAAACTACTCACTAAAACTATGGAACCTAAACCTAAATAAACCTAACCCTTTTCTCAACACTAATATTAATGCCAGAACTAACACTAACCCTAACGTCCGAAACTTTATTTTAGCATAATCTGGTGTGCAACACTTAAAAGGAGGGAAGAAGGCAAACTGCTCACTAAAACTGTAAAAACTTATTTTAACTCAGCCTCAAATACCTAGAATTAACGCTAAATTTAACTCCTGCTTTTACTTAAAACTAAAATACACTTTAATATTTGATTATTTATCAGAAATTACTTTTGGCTCCCAGTGCCACCAATATAGACACTCGATCGTCCAAGAATCTTTGCTGTAAACATTGGTGAACTTTAACCTCGTTTTCGCTCAAATGCCGACTAAACAAAATGACGTAGGCGTTTCTGTGGCCTGTAAATGAGCATTTTTATTTGTAAAATTTGGTATTTCGCTACATTTTTTCAATGTTACCACTTATTTTAATTTAAAAACTAATTCTAATCCAATGTTACTTACCTGACGAAAACTTTGTTATTTTTGAAATCATCGTTTCATTCAACCCATCATTTACGTAATCTGGGCCAATGACGTCATCACGTATTACGTCACCGACACTAAGAATTAGAAACGCGACCGCGGAAGTTGGGATGATGACTGAGTTTTCTTCCGTCGTTGAACTCATTTTAATCTAGAACGTTTTACAATTTGTGACGTCATAATAGCGGAATATGCTGGCATATAATTTGATAAGTTGGAATTCTGAAATAATCAACAAAGATAAAATTGCATGTTCCTATTAAGGCGTTTTAAAATGTAACTCAATTTTTTTTTCTTCTAGAAGTTGGCTAGTCATAGCCTGGTCGACAAAGCGGGGAAAACTAAAAGGAGGAAAAGCGGGAAGGAGGGAAACTGCACACTAAAATGAATATTAGCGCATTAGAGTTAGTTTTAACCATGGGGGGTAGTTCTTGGGTTGAGAATAGTGTATTGAAAAGTGATAAAATCAATGTCCATAGTTTTGGTGAGCAGTTTCCATCTTTCCATTTTTCCCGTTTTTCCTCCCTTTAGCGTTGCCCCGTCATAGCTATTGCAGGATTTTTTTGTATGTACCGTATTAGAAAGAGGTAAGTTAGGATATTCATAAAAGGGAGCGGTATTACAATTTAAATCAACAAATTACGGAGTACCCACACTCGGGTTACCGGAGATATTGCAGTGTATTTAACATGATTGAGCCATTGCTAATTTTTGTTTAACTACTTAAAACATTGATAAAGGCGTTTTAGTTAGTTAAATATTTAGTTAATATGCTCGATAAATTACCCCTTTTATTAGTTTTTTCGTCATTTTAGTTACAAAGATAACAACATTTTATACAATTTCTTTTTAATGCTATGGTATTATATTGCTGTGTTTATGCAAGCAAAAGGCTTCTCTTTAAGACTGTGTCGTCACAATTTACATTTTTACTATTAAAAGATAATGTTGTTCGGTAGTTCTTGCAAATATCATAAAAAAATCTTTTTATGACATTGATCCTTACAAGTCTAGTTTGTTAAAAGCTTATAATAAGTTGCGGGGCATTTAAAACAGTCAAGTATATTCATCTCATTATTACGTTACCAGTCAGAAAGGCACTTCTGTTTAGGCTACAATAATTCGCAATCAAAATAGATTGGGTAATGGGTTCATGTGAGGTTTGGTAAGCGTCCTGCTGAAGGGCATAACGAACTTTATAAATTGCCAATTTCGATACCACTTTTCGGCCGACGGGGTTATGCCTATCAGACGGACGCAGATAAATACTCACCTTGAACTTAAAATCGGAAAGATGCTGTATAAGAGGGTGGCCTTGAAGAGATTGGTTTATAATTGCAGGACAGTCCATTTTGCATATAAGAAAGCTACTGTATTGCCTGTATGCTTAACTTTTTTGTTTTTTTAGTATAGAATAGTGTATTATTTAGTTTTGGTTGGAAAATCAGGGTATTAGGGAGCCTATTTTTACAAGCAACACTATGTCTGTAATTTCTGAATCTATTAGTGTGTTGATAATCAGATATGATTTTTGGACGACACATGAGAAACTACTGGCTCGGAGCAATGTGAAGTGACTTGTAAAACGCCACATGTCCACAGTAATTAGATTACCACATTTTCTCAATTAAAGTATCTAGTTAGTTATAAAACATAATCCGAAATACAGCAAATAACTAGCTCTACAACAAATTTTTGAAGAAATCATAAAAAAATGGAGGGAAATGGTTTCTTTATTTCAAGCTGTCTTTATTTTATTTACTTTATTTTATTAAATCTTTTTTTAAGGAATCGGTTATTTATTTAGGGCCCAAGCACGTTAAAATCGATCATCAAAATATTTGGTATTATGGTCTAAGTAAACCTGGCGATAGATTTCTTTATTGTTGCTTCACTGAAGACATATAGGTTGTTGATAAACATATAGGCCGGCTGACAACACAGTGATAAATGTATTTCAGAAATGAACAATTGTCTGGTTGATATTACAAATTGTTCTTTCAGAATGTTGTTTGTTTCGACGATGATAATTCGATTAAGTCGAGTTACCGGTGCCATATAAGAGTATTGTATATGATTAAGACGTTGATATAATGTTTGTTCAACTCATTAATCCACTTTGTTTAAAAAGGGTGCGCTAATTGCCTTGCACAAATACACAATCGACAAGCGGGTTGTTGGTTTCGATTACACCGGGTTTACCTCGCGCTCAAAATCGGGTTACCGGAGATGTTTTTATGTGTTTTAATATTGGGACACTGTTAAACGGTAAACTACGCACTAAAGTAAACATAATGATATTAAGGTTAGTGTTTATGGCAGAGTTAGAATTAGTTTCCCAGTTTTTATAAGCAGTTTCCCTTTTCCTTTATTTAGTATAGCAACATCAATTGAATGTCTTGCCGACAAAACCCTACCTGACTAACTCAATGGCGGTTTGATGCAATACACATTAAACTGACGTTTTGACGTCTACCACATGAGCTATCAGGCCATACTAAATACACACGAAACGATAAAAAACACTATTTTTATCAATGATTCAATTTATTTCGGAAAAATTCCCACATTTTGAAGAAAACACAATTTCCTGTGTAAGCCACAAGTATTACAAGGCAAGAAAAAAGAACTGCATATGATTCACACAAGGGAAAAAGGCCAAGCAATTTCTGTTTGTATGATTGATTTAGGGCCTTTAAAACGACAGAGTTTGGAAAATGATTTATTGAACTTGTCTTGTGATTTGTGTTAAATGTTGCAGATTTGGTACCATTAAGTCTCTTTATATAATCATGTAGTTCGTCATTGTATTGCCAAAACTAATGAGTTGTTTAATAATGTAATGCCTAAACAAGTCGGTCATTTCACGTAATGCCTAAACAAGTCAGTCATTTCATGAAATGCTTAACCAAGTCAGTCATTTCATGTAACTCCTAAACAAGTCAGTCATTTCAGGTAATACCTAAAAAAGGCAGTCGTTTTATGAAATGCTTAGGCATTACCTAAATGCATGATTAGGCATTAGAATT